>JADLZL010004185.1:0-78997 GCA_015844335.1 Chrysopogon serrulatus
CCGTATGCAATTTGATGACGCACATCGGGTGGTGAAAGCAAAGAAGCGTTCAGTTTTTAGCCAATCAGAAGCTAAAAACAGGGTCGAACTGTTCAGACATCTGCCTCAATATGCACATGGCACTCAAATTCCTGACCTCGAGTCAAAATTTCTTCAACCTGATCTAATGCATCCTTCTGTGTACAAGGTAATTATTAGCTACCATGTTGCCAATATACCGTAAAAGAAACCTACCTTTATTCTTATTTTAGGGTGTGTTAGCCAAGGTGCATAGTTAGTTCTCTTCAAATAAATTAAAAAATAATGGTTATATTGATCAGCCTTGAAATGGTGATTTGTTTCATGTTATATTACTGATCTGTGACAGCACAATTGACATAAAATAGATAGGTGTAAACATAATTTTATTTTTCTTTTCATGTGTCTTTGAGTAGAGGGTACTTATCTGGTAAATGTTTATTGTCATATGGTGAACACCAAGTATCTTATGTCATCTGTGTTACATTTTAGGTTGGACTTCAATATTTATCTGGTGACATATCTGGTGGCAATGCTCGTTGTATAGCAATGCTTCTTGCATTCAGAGAGGCAATAAATGATTACTCTACGCCTGCTGAAAAAATTCTGAATAGAGATCTTACTGCTAAAATCAGTAGTTATGTGTCATTTCTCATTGAGTGCAGGCCTCTTTCAATCAGCATGGGCAACGCTATTAGATTTTTGAAGAACAGGATTACCAAGCTACCACTTGCATTGTCAGAGTCAGAAGCTAAAGTTAGTCTTCAATCTGACATTGATCGCTTTATAAATGAGAAGATAATAGTTGCTGATAAGGTCATTGTTAGTCATGCTGTCACAAAAATCAGAGATGACGATGTCCTATTGACATTTGGGTCAGCCTCTGTTGTTGAAATGATTTTTGACCATGCTCGTGAACTTCGAAAGACATTTCGTGTTGTGGTGGTAGATTGTCGTCCAAACCATGAGGGACAAGGATTGTTGCGGCGATTAGTTGCAAAGGGTATCAGTTGCACATATACACACATAAATGCTGTATCATACATCATGCATGAGGTTACAAGAGTGTTTTTGGGCGCCTCTTCAGTACTATCAAATGGTACTGTCTACTCCAGAGTTGGGACAGCCTCGGTTGCTATGGTTGCACATGCTTTTGGAGTTCCTGTTCTGGTATGCTGTGAGGCATACAAGTTTCATGAGAGGGTCCAACTTGATTCTATATGCTTCAATGAACTTGGTATGTTATTATTGCTCTTCTTACTGTAAGTTATTTTTTTTTGATCTACTGTTATGGAAGTGCACAAGACATGATATGATATCGACTCAGGTGACCCGGATGCTATTTCAAGAGTTCCTAGGGACGATAGTTTGAGCCATCTCAAAAACTGGGCTGACAATGAAAATCTTCATCTTCTGAATCTTAAGTATGTGCATTGTTTCCTGCAGGTGTTATAGTTCATGATTCCTTTATTAATTTGCATCTAATCAAATCAATTTCGTGCACCTGCAGGTATGATATCACCCCTTCTGATTATGTTTCAATGCTCATAACAGATTATGGAATGGTAAGATGTGCTTCATCTTCTCACTTGACTCTTTATGCTTACAGTTGCAAGCAAATCATATTACATTTATTCTAATTGCTTAATGCTTCTAACAGTAAGTGTGACATTCTTTTACCATATATTGAACACTGTCAACTAGAAAGGGGATATTGCCACTTTGATTTTATAGCTTTTAGCTGCCAATTTGTCTTATGCTTTTGCAATGAGGAACACAACCCCCATAATGTCAATCAAATCACGAAGGCCACGTACAATGCTGGGCGCCTGCAGTTGCGTATCTGTTTGCTACGGTGGAGGGCAGGACATGTAAGTCTGGGCACTTGCATGCGACCTGAAACGCTTGGGAAAGCCCTGACACTTGGACCGGCTTAAAGCACCGAGGCGCTTAAAATTAGTATGAAATGTGTTTAAGGCATAGATGATCTATATTGCAGTTTTTGATGCTTAATATTAGTTGCTAGTACTATCTATTGCTGTACACAATGTGCATCGTATAGATGAAATATGAACCCCACATTAAAAGTTATGCCATTACGAAATATATAATCATATGCTTCAGTGTCAGTTAATCTGTTTTTTTATAGAACAACATAGAACTGCATGCCATTTCATTAAGAAGAAGATATAGTACATGAAGGAGGGAACTCTCCAAAAAACACCTCGTACACAAAGGGAAAGAAGTTAGTATAGATGGGCAGGTGGTAGCTAAGAAGGGCACCTTTCGGTATTTAGGATCGATGCTACAAAAAAGGATGGAGACATTGATGAAGATGTTAGACATAGAATTTCAGCCGGTTGGTTGAAATGGCGTCAAAAGGGGCGTCCTTTGTGATAAAAAGGGTGCCTCAGAAGCTAAAAGGTAAGTTTTATAGGACGGCGATCCGTCCGGCGATGTTATTCGGTGCTGAATGTTGGCCTACAAAAAGGCGACATGTCCAGCAATTGAGTGTAGCAGAGATGCGTATGTTGCGTTGGTTTTGTGGGCACACAAGGAGGGATAGAGTCCGAAACGACGATATTCGGGATAGGGTTGGGGTGGCACCAATTGAGGAGAAATTGATTCAACATCGGTTGAGATGGTTTGGACATGTTCAACGGAGACCTCCTGAGGCGCCGGTGCGTAGTGGGGTTCTAAAGCGGGTTGATAATGTAAAGAGCGGTAGAGGTCGACCCTAAACTAACTTTGGGACGAGTCGGTTAAGAGAGACCTTAAGGAGTGGAATATCTCCAAGGATTTAGCTATGGATAGGAGCGCTTGGAGACTAGCAATCAACGTGCCTGAACCGTGACCCTAACTCCATCTGTCTTGTGTCCTTTATGTGTTTCTCTATTTCGTGTCTCTTTTGGGTTTCACTTCTAGCCTACCCCAACTTGCTTGGGACAAAAGGCTTTGTTGTTGTTGTTGTTGTTGTTGTTGTACACAAAGGGAAAGAAAAATACACACTACCCTATTCCAAACAGAGAACGAGGATGACTCTTTGTAACCAAACACGAGGCTAGGATCATCCTATTCCAAAAAAAAAAAAACATCCCATCCTACCATGTCCAAGGATTGAGCCACAGTACATATTCTGATTGTTGTGACCCTTCTAGTGTCAGTATGCTTACTTGCTGAGGCGATGTTTTTTCCCCTTACGTTTGGAAAAATATAGATAAAGAAGGACTATTGTGCTCAGTGATGTATGGCTTGATAGTTGATACTTCATGAATGATGAACAAGATTGGCTAAAGTAAAAGCTGAGTAAAACTCCTTTTGAAAAAAAAAGAACAAGACTGTATGATGTGGAGTACCGATTTGTATCTAGTTACTTTCACTGGTCGGTATCCCCCCATTATAAAAGCATTAGCTTCTATTTAGCTGGCAAGCACAGGCAGTTTCTCTTTTCTCTGATCCTTTGTAAAAGGCTCCCTATTTCATGTGTCTTTGGATGCCTTTTCCCTCGTAAGGCCATAACCTTTCAGACTCATTAATTAGGTTTGGATGCGTCTTGCTAGGGCTAAAATATCTTTCATATTTTGCAATACTTCTTTTGAACTCTGCCATTTGGTCCATTGAATTGATGACTTGTTTTTCCTGTTGCAGCTCCCACCTACTAGTGTACCAGTCATTGTAAGAGAGTACCGCAGGGAGCATGTTTGGATATAGAAGCCACGGATTTCCTTTCTTGTTTAGTTTTGAGGTATGATAATCTGAACAGCTTTTGCTGCCTTAGTTGAATGGTAGTGGCGTGGTGTGAGCATCTCAGCATATGTCTATATCTCAGTTTTGCAACCATCAAATTGGTTGTTTTCTCCTGTAATTTATTTTTGTGTTCATGGGTTGAAGTAATTGGAAAAAAATTGCATTTACCTAACCATTGCTAATGGGAGTATATCCTAAGAATCTGCCGGTTGTAATTGGCTTCTGACAACGCTCTTTTATGCTATTGATGTTCCTGTTTTGCACGAGCATATTTGACTATTTTCTCTATCATTTGCCCAAAATTTCTTACTGTCACACAAATTTTTTTTTTTTTTTTTTCAATTGATATACAGCTCCAGAGGAATAGTTTTCATCTGTGATTTACCTCATGTCATCTTGTGATGATTTTATTTCCTTGCAGTTGTAATTTTGTGGAATTCGTTACCTTCACAGCTGATTGGTTGCACTGATATGGATCACTTACTAATCACTGTGGTCGGTTTCAGGTTCCTGCCAGCAGGGATTGCTGTTTTGACTGTTCATAGGACAGGCCATGGAGCACAAGCTCACATGTGCACAGATGCTAAATCCAAGGCTTTATGGCAACACTTGATATTTTTAGGTTTTTGCAGCCCAAGTGAAAATACCATTTTTAGTATCCGAAGAAAGGCTGATTGGTAGCCATATAATCGTTACCCTACCTAAAAGAAGGTGACCAAACATGAATGTCCATGAATAGTTGGTTTCCTTTTCATCAGTCTGGCCCTAGTTCTGTGCATTTTGCCCCACGTACGCCCCCACCCGCAGAACCCAACCATTATCATTTTCTAGAAATGTCGTTATGTGTCATCATTTGCAATCTCTGGTCACCTTTTGGTGTTATTATGGGCACATACCAATCTCCTGCCACCAGCAATAGATGCTATGCAGTGCAGCCATTGGCCATTGGCCATTGCCCACCTCGACGTGGATCCATGGTAAGGGACCCTATGCTTGAAAATATCATGTCTCTGAGTCAGATCTACCTCTCTTAGTCACCTTGGAGCTCATTCCTATCATCTGACCGGCTGTTGGTGCTGTGGATCACTGCAATTGTGCAGTTGCTGAAAGTGATATGTATGGACCTTGTTTAATGGCCAGCACTAATGGGCATCTTTGGTAGGGTTGATGCCATGGCGCTCGGCTTTAACAGGCGCCCTATTTGTCTTCAGCTCGGCCAGGCCATTGTTGTCGCCACGCTATTCGTCGTCTCCGGCAGCGGCCGATGGTCCCAGTCGCTCAGTCAGTGAACTGTCTGGAAACGTGGTATTGTGGCTGTTGCAAGCCACTGTTGGGCGTCGTGTCCTGGAGCGTGGCTTGGCGCGGCCTGGGACTCTGGCCCTCTCTGCTCACTTGCTTAGGCAGGATCTTCAGCTGGATCAGCTTCAGTAGACGACGACATGGTTGGTCTGGGAAGCTCTCAAACCCGCTTGCCCGATAAAAGTACTATTGAATTTTCATCTTGTGTCAATGGCAACAACCATCGTTGTCAATTTTGAGGTCTTGTCGTTGCCGTCCATCTCTGCCCAAGCTGTTAGGGAGCAAGGACTGCTGTCACGTGTTAATATAATCCCACGATAGGAAACAACTGGACAAGTGGTCGATTGTAGTCTGGTGTTGCAGCTGTAGCTGAAACTGTAGCAGCAACACTGCATTTTCACATGTTTTTTTGTCCGTGGAATCTCCAGTTATGGACCCTGAAATTTTGCCGTTTCTTCCCCCAACGACCCCAAATTCGCTCATATTATTGTTCCGCTGGCTGTAAAAATTTTAACTGGCTAGTATTTACACGGGCAAAATGATCTAACAAAAGTTTGCTGGCACCTGAAATGAGATATGAGATGGGGAGGCCCCTTTGGGTTTCGGATGTTCAACATGGAAATATGCTTTCCCCCAGTCCTCTTTTGAATTGCGTCTGCGTCTCTGCTTTTCTGGTGCTGCCTGTCTGGGTCACAGCGTCAGTTCACAGGACAGGCAGGACCACATCACTGTGCTTCCCTTGGCTCGACGCTGGGTAGGAGTAGTACTAGTTCATAGTCATAGGCATCATAACAAACAGAGTGTACTGTGGTGTTCGTGGTTGGGCAGCTGCTGTGCCCTTCTCCTCCACTTGTTCTACGAGCTCAAAGCTTATCCATTCGTCGTCATCCTCTAAATATATCAGGACAAAAAGGAATATTCCCTCCCTGTGCTTCCCTTGGCATTCGACGCGGGTATATCACTTAGTATATAGTCATACATCCTCATTTCAAAACAGTGTACATCAATGGGAGTTCGTGGTTGGGCATTTTGCTGTGCCTCGGACTCCATCTCTCCCATTCTCTCTCTCCTCCCTCGGGTTTTGCCTTTTAAAAATTCTCAGGTGTGTGAAAAGATGCCGACTCAATCTCGGTGTCCTAATGGGAGAGACCCTCTACCCGTTCTCAGCCCCAATCTCCGACACGGGTATGGCGGCATAAACACACTACCCACGCGCCCCCGCTGACAGCAGGCTCGGGTAGCGCGGGCTGCGACCGGCTGCGAAAACGAATATATCTCTATTCCCTTCTTCTAATTATTATAAAATAAACATATATCTAATATATCTATGACTATTATGACTATTAATTTATATAGTTTTATTGTTATGTTGCAATTATTGATTTCTATTCACAAACAATTGAAGATAAATGATTCTAACAATACAACATACTCGCCATGAATTTTCGTTTGTAGCGGTAAGCGTGCGGCTCGGCGCGGCGGGGTATTTTTTGGCGGCCCGCGAAGCTCCGGCCACCGTCAGCAGCGCAGCCCCTCTCTCCTCCCTCCCTTCTCTCTCCTCCCTCCCACTGCGGGGCGGATATGGGTGGGGCCCGCGCCACGCGGGCGCTCCCCGACACCCGGTACCACGCCCCAGGTTTGGCGTCGGGCGCGGAGATTTTCGCCACCCAAGCAGCCGGGTATGCTCCTCCCGTCGGAATCATCCGAGCTTGGCGCTTCCCCTCCGGGCGATGGGCGACGATGTGAGATAGCCTCACGGCCACGGAGTCCTCTTGCACGGCAACACTACCCCGTTCTCCCACATCTCAATCCCACAACAGGTCTCCTCCATCGCCGACCCGCCCGCTCAGCTCGTGCTCGGCTCTTTTCTCCCTACGTGGCAACCCACGGGGAGAGGGAGGGGTTTCGCATCAAGGAAATAGAAAATTGGAAGAAGAAAAAAAACACGCCTACAAACAAGAGGGGGGGTTGAGCCATTTGCACTTCAAAGTTTTAGTCTAAAGGTTTCTTTGGCACAACATCATCTGGCTTCCAACTCCTGGGCGTAACTGCAGTGGCACTATATGTAGCACAACTAGGATTTATTTGGGGAAAAGTCTCCAGTGAGGCGCGCGAGGTTCGGTCCTCGAACCCGCGAGCGGTTACTTCCGCACCTGGGAAGCGAACCACCCGAGCTATGCTCGGTCCTCTATTATTTGCAAGTTTTATGTGTACCTCCCGCACCTATTGAACAGTTGTGATGAGCTGTCCGATCCATTGCTAATAACAAGCTTGCCAAAAAAGAGTGTTCTTATGGTTAGGCCTAACCTTGTACCGTACATTGCGGGCAACCTGCTTTTATTTTGTCTGTAAGCGCAGAAGGTCGAAACGTGGCATGATATAACGTTAGTTGCAGTAGAGCGCGCGCGCACGCACACACCATATGCATGTCGATCGAAAGAGTAGTGTCTTGTACCTTAATTTATCCATCCATCGTCTGCCTCTCGTTGCCTATCCATGCTCGAACTATGTGTGGTCCAAATTCTTATTTCAGAAATACTCCTACTACAATTACCTAGCCAATTAGGGTACGTGTACCATATTATCTTGAAAAAGAAAAAATAAATAATAAAATTAGCTAGGGTACGTCCTACCATGTGGTACTCTCAGACGTGTGACAGGGATGCTCAACTTAGTTGGTCAAAAAATTTTGCGTGTCACATCGGATGTTCTATGGGATGTTAGAAGGGATCTTCAGATACTAATAAAAAACAAATTACAGAACTTGTAAGGAAACAACGAGACGAATTTCTTAAGTATAATTAATCTGTCATTAGCAAATATTTACTGTAGCATCATATTGTCAAATCATGGACTAATTAGGCTTAAAAGATTCATCTCATAAAGTTATCACAATCTGTGCAATTAGTTATTTTTAGACTATATTTAATACTCTATATATGTGTTTAAATATTCGATGTGATGGGTGAGAAATTTTTGCGAAGTGAACTAAACAGGGTATTAACCCACCAAAATAGCCAATAGGTGCTCTCAAACATGTGACCGCTTGTCTAATCACCATCAAGTTGAAGAATGAAAGAGTGCTACTACATCTAGTACATACTCCATATAGGATACTGCTCTCTAGCTCACCATCAAGTTGAAGAGTACTAGTATACTACTCTCTTCGTCTCAAAAAAAAGAGTATCGTTTTAGACTTTTCGGACATTGTATTTATTTGTTCGTCTTATTTAGAATTTTTTTTTATAAATAACATTTATCTTTTATGACTTATTTTATCACTAGAGATACTTTAATAATAATTTATTTATTTTATAATATATATAAAATTTTTAAATAAGACAAATGATCAAACACACGTAGTGTCTAAAAGTCAAAAATAATATTTTTTTTTAAGAACGGAGAGAGTATACTTGACGCCAAGACATCGTCCTCTCTCTCTCTCTAGCTCACAAGTGTACGTACAAAAAAATATCACACCATGCATGCATACGTGCGTCGTACCTGAAAATATATACCTGATCAAACAAAGGTGACGTGAGGACGAACAAGAAGAAGGGCATGGGTCTTAGCCGGCCTTTGATGAAAGGCAAAAAGGAGCAGTAGTTTTTCCTTCACAGGTTTGTTGGTTTCTTCTCTCTCTACCCCAAGAGCGCCTGCATAAGGGTTTCCCTATTATGTGCCGACACCCTGGCCTACCTGCTCGGCCCTGCGCCTGGCCTATCACAACTGCACACGCATGTGGCCTCCTCTCTGCTCTCTCCTGTCCATTGTTTGGACGGGCATGATGGACGATGATCACATGAACACATTTGGACTTGCGACGTGACGCCAAAGGGGAAAGCCACGTGAAAAGCTAGCTTGCTTCTGTTGGTATAGAATAGAATATAAATTTTTTTGCTCTTCGATCTTTTCGACTCTCGCTAACGACGACCATTTCATCTCTCTCACCATGTTTCCAACAGTCAGCTCTGGGTGGATGCATGCATGCTCTCTTTCCGATCCGTACATGTCATGTTATGTGCATGGCTAATAATAACCGTACATGCATGTCATGGCTAATAGCCACATAGGAGTATATACGACGGGATCCACAACAATAATTATATACCCCTCATTTCTTACTTCACTTGGAACTACATTAATTAATTAGTTCTTCCCAACTTCCAACTCTTTGTGATGCTTGCATGGGGTAGCTCTCTACAATGATATGTGTACTGTTCTCATCAGAAAGAAAGGAGCTAGAAAACCGACAACGAGAGCATGCACTACCGGTTGGAGTGAGCAAACCAACTCTGTACGTATCAATCGATCCATCACCATCACACAATAACCAACCAAATTGCTCATCAGCCCCCCACTAGGCCTCCTTGTTGCAAAATCGAGTGATGCAAATAATTTAGCTTGGGTGTATTGTTAGCAAACTTTCCCCCCATATATCACGACCCTACTCTAATTGGATGCATACATGCATGTTCATTATATCTTGTCTTTCCTTGTTTTTTTATTAATTGTCTGCAGGTTTATATATATATTTATATATATATATATATATATATATATATATAGAGAGAGAGAGAGAGAGAGAGAGAGAGAGAGAGAGAGAGAGAGAGAGAGAGAGAGAGAGAGAGAAGGGCATACCAAATACTCCAAAACAAAATACGACCTCACCCATGCATGACATAGGGGGCTAATGCAAATTAAGACCAAGGAAAATAGAGCAAAAATAAACCACACACCGCCTCTCTGACGACAAACAATGGCACAAGTCCTCTAACCCACTGAGCTTGACCTTCCTCTCCTAGATCTTTTTCCGGCACAATGAACGTTTCCATTGATGATTGGTGACGGATGCCAAACAACTGCATATGCCGTGCGCACACCTCTCTCGTTCCGTAACTCCCAACAAGTCACTAGTATTAGGAGCACCGTTGCCACTTGTCACCATTGGGAGATGGGCGTCTCAGGAGCCACGCTATGCACTACAAGACACAGACCGCATTTTTTTTTCCATTTACACACATATATAATCTGTAGCTAGTCAGGGTCAGGCTCACTGTTTTAGACAAAGAGAGGACAATGTAAGTGCAATTATTGAGTGTTCGGTCATCACCTACACATAAATAACCTCGTCATTACTACTTTTTTGACATGCACGGGTACAGATAGATAGATGACACATCATACTAGATTATCCAGCCAGTCTCGATGGGATTTCACGAGAGTTTCATGAACATTAAAAACAAACCGATGTGGCATATAAATAATAATGAAGTGAAATATGCGGATTAAAGTTTTATGAGATGAAATGAGCTTCACATGGATGAAACTTGTCTACACTGTTTCGAACATATGCAAGTCTTAGAAACAGTGAGATGAAATTTTTATTGAGACTGACCTTTTATTAGTTACTCCCTCTATCTCAAATTATAAGTCGCTTTGACTTTTTTGTGCATCTATTTTACTATATATCTAGATATAATAATATGTCTAGATACATAGCAAAATAGATGAACAAAAAAAATTAAAGCAACTTATAATTTAAAACGGAGGGAGTACCTCTCTTCCTATATTTCTATTTCTATATATATTAAATGAAAAAATGACGTGTGGAACGTCGAACATGACATGTGGAGGAGCTGCTGGGGTTCACATCATGAGTGTGATGTTGATTAACACCACCACCAACTGTAATCTCTGTGGCAATATAATCATCGAGCTCCACCCTCCTTTGGGTGTTTGGGCACCAAAATAAACTCAATGTTTTGTCGTCTTCTCTAGCTTCTCACCCTCATGGGGTCATGGGGGGTCATGGCTGTACTGTTGCCGTGGCGGCCCCACCCCTGCTGCACGCATGCAGTTCGCCCCTTCAATAATGCAGCGCCAGAAATAGGACGCGGTGGGCTTACCATTTCTGATCTCTGCTTCTGTGCTTCTGCTTCCACAATAATATCCCTCCATCTCCATCTCCATGACCATTCCATTCACCATCTTGGCATCCATCATTTGCTTGCTGCCCATGGCCGTCACGTGTCGTACCTGGCCTCCTAGCTGCTAGTGTGTGTGGAGTATATAGTAGGACTACCGCCTCCTTCCCCTTCACCAACCATCACACACCCAGCTAAGCTAGCGACTAGCTAGAGAGCTCAGCTCACTCGCCCATGGAAGCTCAGCTCAGCTCAGCTAGCTAGAAGAAAGGAGAAAGAGAGATCGAGCCTGGGATAAAAGACGAACGAAGCTCAATATAATCGCCGTGGTAGCTTAGCTCGATCGACGATCCCGGACCTGGACCGACCGACCCACCAACCCCAATGGAGGCGCCACCGCCACCACCTCTGTCGTCTGTTGCCGAGGACGGCGGCGGCGGCGGCTACGTCGTCGTGGACCTGTCCCTGACGCTGGGCCCGACCTCGCCGCCACGCTCCTCCTCGTCCCCCGACCACGCAACAGCCGCCGCCGCTGCTAGTTCTAGCTCCGACGGCGCAGCCGCCGGCGGTGGCAGGGCCGGCGTGAGGCTGTTCCCGTGCCTCTTCTGCAACAAGAAGTTCCTCAAGTCGCAGGCGCTCGGGGGCCACCAGAACGCGCACAAGAAGGAGAGGAGCGTGGGGTGGAACGCCCACCTCTACCTCCCGGAGGCCGCGGAGACGACGACGGCGACGTCCTCCACCGCCGCTGACGCTCATCCCGCCATGGACGTCGGTACGCCCGTCGCGCCGCCGCCGGCGCTGCCCATGATCCAGGCTGTCTCACAATCGTGCCGCCCCCACGAGTACCCTACTAGCCACCACCCCTGGGCGCAGCCGGCGGACGGCGGCGCGACGACGGCGCCATTGGAAGCACCGGCGTGGTGGTACTTGGCGGATCAGGAGAAGCAGAGGCATATTGACCTCAATCTCAAGCTCTAGCACTACTCTATCTACGTGTAATATATACTGTACGTGCTGTTGCTCATGTGAATATATTATTATTATATATGATGCATGAGCTAGTATTATTTATTATACATATATGTTTTTGTACTTTTGATTTCTCTTTGCTTATTTCTTTTTGCAGATTTGTTTTTCTGTTTTTGATTTAAAAGAACTAGCTTGTAAAATACGCGTGTACTGCTACCGATTGTGCAACGGTTTGTTATTGAAAAATGTTTGTCAAGGGGACTGAGCAGTAGTTCGGTTGGTAGAGCTCCGGCTGCGGAGACTACCCATCCAGCGTTCAAACCCTGTTTGGCACGGATTTCTCACCAGGGAACAGTATTCTCGAATAAATTTGAGTTGCCCTTACGCGTGAAGCCACAAAGAAATGTGACGTGCCCGTCGCCTAGATCCATGATGGACCCGATGGTCTTAAGAAGGACACGATCTAGCAGTCTGAGTGTAGTTGTATGTATGCGGCGTGGTGTGAGTGTGATGTGCATATATAGGGTTGGTGTAAATTGTACAAGAAATAGATACTACAAATTTGTACCCGGATGGAAGGCATAAAAAATATTTGTCAAACTGTTGTCCGATTGCAGGCATGATATTATATAAAGTTTGTTCTTTGTTGCATTGGGGGACTGGACGGACTGGGGCCAGAGAAGATAGCTAGTGTAGTAAAGTAATAAAATGTGGTACACTTTGCATCACTTGTATATAGTTTTTGGTGCCTACCATATATGCTATGCCTCTTTCTGATCAAGAGCTGCAAAAACTACCCATTGTTGTTGAGTACCGAAGAATGTTTGCATGCCACAAATTATATTTAAGGTTTTTGTTATGGAATGACTAGGGATAGATGGATTAGCAGAGAAACCCCTAATAGCCACCGTTCCTCGGGACTATCTTAGGGTTCTTCTTGCTTGATTACAATCGATACAGGACCTCTGTTATATAGAGATGGCTGACTTGACTCATAAGAAAATATCCTAACCGAACCAATCTAACTTATCCCCTTCCTAACTTATCTCTTCAATCTAATCTAATCTAATCGACCAGTGTGTTTACATGGCACTATTCATGCGCTACAGTGCCACATGGGCCCTTGGGAGATCCACCTGCCATAACAGTTTTATTTATTATCTGATCATGTAGGAGTAAAGCTGGGTAGTGACATTTTGTAATAATAATAAGGCCACATGTATGATGGAGCACCCTCATCTGGAGTCCATTTATTTCTCTTGGACAGAGACACAGACTGAACTGAAGCCATGGCCTTTGAACTCGACTCTCAACTCAAAGGGATAAAAAAACTAGAAAACGAGGAGGTTGGTACAAAGGCATTAGTTATATTGTTTGCATGACCTTTGCTTGTTAGATAGTTGTGGCTTCAGATGCAAGCATTGGGGTTGTTGATGCATAAAAGTTGTTAAAATTTTAGTTTCCGTTCACTAATAATTGTCGGTTATTTCAGATAACAGCTTGTTCCTGGCAAGCAAGAAGCTTAGAATAAGGCAACCATAATATATCAGGATGTGGTTTATCAGTTAGTAGTTTTGAAATACTTTGTGGAAGAAGAAAAAAAATCCCAAGGAGAAAAGAAAAAACTCTCCAACTACAAGGGCACCAGAAGGCCCCGGTGGGCGGCTGGAGACGTTGTTGAGGACGGCGGTGCGGCAACCACATTCATAGGCACGCCTCCCCAGTGCAGCACATGGTCGCCGACCACGAGGTCCATTGTTGATGAAGCCTTGCCTTAGATGTATTAGGGCCGATGCCGCCGAGGAGCCCATAGTCGATCTTGGCGTCGGTGTCACCCATCCTTCTTGGATCGATGCTAGAATTGGGCATGGTGGATCATTGATCTCCTCGTGGAGTCCCTGCCAAATTGTTTTGGAATGACTAGGGATAGATGGATTTGCTTTGGTCGCTCATGCCAGTTCTCGGGACTTTCTTAGGGTTCTTCTTGCTTGATTACAATAGTGGATGCTTGGCCACTCTTATATAGAGATGGATGACTTTGACTCCTAAGAAAATATCATAACCGAACCAATCTAACTTATCCCCTTCCTAACTTATCTCTTCAATCTAATCTAATCTAATTGACCAGGTATTGTTCATGCGGCACTATTCATGTGCTACAGTGCCACATGGGCCCTTTGGGAGATCCACCTGCCATAACAGTTTTATTTATTATCTGATCATGTAGGAGTAAAGCTGGGTAGTGACATTTTGTAATAATGTTAAGGCCACATGTATGATTGGCTGCTCATCTGGACTTTATTTCTCTTGGACAGACACACAGACTGAACTTCTTTTCCTTGAACTCGACTCTCAACTCAAAGGGAAGCAAAACTTGGAAAACGAGGAGGTTGTACAAGGCGCATTAGTTATATTGTTTGCATGACCTTTGCTTGTTAGATAGTTGTGGCTTCAGATGCGCGTTGGGGTTGTTGATGCATAAAAGTTGTTAAAATTTTAGTTTCCGTTCACTAATAATTGTCGGTTATTTCAGATAACAGCTTGTTCCTGGCAAGCAAGAAGCTTAGAATAATTGCTAATATATCTTTTTATGTGGTTTATCAGTTAGTAGTTTTGAAATACGCAAAAAAAAAAAAGAGTTACACTGACTTAAAAAATACTTCAATTTAATATCATCGGCAGTTCTTTTTAGATGACTGACAATATTGGATACAGTACACTGCCACTTAGGGGACATTTGTTACAAGCATATAGAAGGAGGAAGATACTTTTTTATATTAGACTAACAGTTCAACCAGAGATCACGAAAATAGATAGAGCCTCCAAGAGAGAAGAAAAGAGAAGAGACCTTGCAAGAAAGTAAGAATGATTTGTCCTCAAGACTAGGAAGGCGCAGATCCACACATTTGATGTCTTAATTAAGGTTGCAACTGAAAATATTATTATTGTTGTTATTCAAGATTTGAATATCTTAATATATGAATGTCTATGATGATTTCTAGATATAAATTTGTTGTAATCCCATAAGAAAATAGTTGAATAGCGGAACGACCTGGCTACCTTCGGAAGACGATCTGGCTACCTTGGTCTCTTGTGATTTTTACACCAATTGTTTTTTTCGGGTGGGTGGGTGTCAAATCTTGCTATCTTTGGTTGATGTCCTGTCTCCTGTGTTTTAAGTTGCTTCGGGTACCACTAACTAGTTGTGTGCTAGTGTGGACTGCAGTTATCCCAACATCCATTAGTCCAACCAATTGGGAATTTGTTTTTTTCTTTATGGTTTCTTGGTTAGTTATACCAATTATCCTGAGAAAAAAAGAACTTCAAGTTTTAAGATTAATAGTCTTTTTCAGATATACAGTACTGTTGATGGGTCAATTATGGAATATGGCACATTTCCACTTCCATCACAAAGATCTAAACTTGATATGTGGGCCCAAGTTTGTTGGAGCACTCATATTTTTATCACCTCCATGTCATCTGTGCAACCTAATATTTGACATGACATAAATTAAAATTGTTTTGCTTCTAGATTTTAAGTCATTTATTGCTATGATGGTGGTACTTACAAATGGTGCTCAAAAACCATTTTTTTTTTTCTTAACAAAAGACTTAATTTAGACACTTGGAGGAACTGATTGTTGCTCATCGGTTTGTTGGATTTACAGGGAGACCTCATATTTTGTAAAGCAGAGGAACAATAACCCATTTCAATCACACCATGCCTTTACCCTACTAACTATATTATTATTATATATGATGCATGAGCTAATATTTTTATATATATACATATGTTTTTGTACTTTTGATTTCTCTTTGCTCATCTCTTTTTGCAGGTTTTTCATCTTTTTTAAATTTATAAAAAGACTAATTTGTAAAGTACTGCTACCGATTGTGCAACGGTTTGTTATTGAAAAATGTTTGTCAAGCTGTTGTCCGACTACAGGCATGATATTAATATATTTACAGTTTGTTCATTTTGTTGCTGACTGTTTTGTAGTAAGGGGACTTGTGTATAGTTTTTTGGACTGCAAGACTGTGGAGTGAAGAATGTTTGCAGCCCAGAGATCAGAAAAAGATAAATCCAAGAGAGAAGAAAAGAGGAGACCTTGCAAGAAAGTAAGGATGATTTGTCCTCAAGTGAATGTAGGATGACTCCAATCTATGTTCTACCATCATCTGAAGTCATAATTAGGTTGCAACTGAAAATAAATTTGCCTATGATGATATCTAGAGTAATCCCATAAGAAAATAGCTGAATAGCAGAAGACGATATCTAGCTACCTTGATACCTTGGTCTCGTGATTTTTTTTACACCAATTATTTTTTGAGGGGTGGGTGGGTGTCAAATCTTGTTGTTTTGGTTGATGTCTACGGTTATCCCAACATCAGAAAAAAGAACTTCAAGTTTAAGATGATTAGTGGTCTTTTTTATATGGTCGGTACTGTTGATCAGTCAATTATGGAATATGTTATATTTCCACTTCCATCACAAAGATCTAAACTTGATATGTGGGCCCAATTTTTGTTGGAGCACTCTCATATTTGATCATCTCTATGTCATCTATGCAACCTAACATTTGACACGACATAAATTAAAATCACTTCGCTTCTAGATTTCAAGCCATTTGATATCATGGTATTTAGAAATGGTCCTCAAAAACCATTTTTTTGTAACAAGACTTAATTTAAACACTTGGAGGAACAGATTATTGCTCGGTTAGTTGGATTTATAGGAGACCACATATTCTATTAAGGAGAGGAACAATAACTAACCCATTTCAATTACACCTTGTCCTTACCCTACTAACCATATTTTTAGAGGTCAAATAAACCTGCCCTATTTGGCCCATTTCTCATAAAAAACAAAGTATGCAGGGAGCCGGATCCGGGGGTGGCGTGCAAGGGAAGCCTCTCTCCCGGCGGCGGCGTATGTGGGGAGGCCTCCCCCCAATGGGGCGCATGGGGAGGCCTTCCCCGGCGACGGTGGCGCGCGGGGTAGCCAGATTCTGCTGCAGGGTGCAAAGGGAGGCCCTTCCGGTGGTGGTGGTGGGGCTGCGGGGAGCAGGTGGGTTCAATGGTGGGCTCAAAAACGGGCTTGTCGACGGCCTTCACTCTTTTATTTTTTAATTGATTTTCGCAGGCGGACACATGATATAGCCTTAGCCTGAGAAAAAATAATGAACGTAGTGGTTTTGTCCGAGGCGGGTTTGACCCATATCAGAAAATCGAAAACACCCGCTTGCACTAAAAATACTGTAGTAATGGATCTATCGATCAAGTGATTCTTGCAGTAGCAGCATAGCCAAGTTGTTAGCTAGCTTCTTGTGATTGATGTAGATCGTACCGCCGAGCAAGGGCAGCAACAATAGAGTTAACAGTGATTTTGTATCGGACACATCACCTTCAATTAGAGTTACAAAAAATTGAAACCGTAGCGTTTCTTTTGTATTTAGTAATTATTGTCCAATCATGGACTAACTAGGCTCAAAAGATTCATCTCGTGATTTATAACCAAACTATACAATTAGTTTTTTTACTTATATTTAATGCTTCATGCATGCGGCTATGAAAAAAAGAGAGTAAAACATCTAGAATTTAGAGGGAAAGAGAACAAGGGCCCAGAAAAATTCACACTTGTGCGTGTGAACCTCTGTAGTAAAATTACCAACAGGAGAATGCTGTCACAATTTGTACGGGAAATAGGACACTTGCCCTGATTTTAAAATTGGATGGTGTCAGTGAGAAAGAGGGAAGAAAACATATGCACGCTAAGGCTATCCGCACTTATCATCCTCTATTTTTATCCTCTATACATCCTGGTCATCAAGATTCTCTCCTCTATATACGTTTCTTCCACACTTATTATCCTCTATATCTCATACTCTATACCAACTATTAAGAGAGGCTCCGCTTGTCATCCTCTATAAATTTTATCTAAATATATCCATGTGAGATCTCGTGCACATGCCTGGTCTTTCTCTCCGTATGGTTTGGCGAACGTCCGCTAGAACGCTTAATTTGCCGGATCATCTGTTCTCCTCTTGCATAGCGTATCCACATAAAGTATCCGCTGCAGCTCCTTTTTACATTATATGGTACTGCAGGAATCCTTTACAGGACCACAGTGCAGTCAGCTTAAGACTATCTACACTTGATTCTGGAAAGGGAACCTGTAGAAATTTTTACAGAAAAAAGGAGCCACAGCGGGGTCCTGTAACACATCCTGCATGCACTCATGCCCTGTAAATGTAAATGCAGAGGAGCAGCGGATGTCCGGTAAACATGATGGCCCACCGGTCCCCCACCCAATACCAGGCGCGCGCTGGTGACAGAGGAGAGAGGAGGGAGTGCAGCAGCAGGCCCCACAAACCAAAAAAACTAAATTAAATTCTGATTATACCATTAAATTCGTTATAATAAATCTTTCAAAACAAGATCTGATATGAATATATTTAAATAAAATTTATAGAGGATGACAAGTAGAGCTATTATTGGTAATTGGTATAGAGTATGGGATATAGAGGATGATGGGTGTGGAAAAAACATGTATAGAGAAAAAAATCTTGATGACCAAGATATATAGGAGATAAAAATAGAGGATGATAAGTACGGATAGGCTAAAGCTAGCTAGGCCATTCATGCCATATGACACTAGGACGACAGTACTATACATACCCCTGTTGCAACCTTTTCATCCTCTCTCTCTAATTTCTTGTCACGTCCCAACACAAGTCGATCGAATTGTTCATGTGGTCATGTCCATGTCCACATCAAGCTTGTGCTGTGCAGTTTTGGTCAGGTATGCAATGCACGCGTCCTATCCATCCATCCGACGCCTGCAGCATTCTGTCGGCACATAACAGGGAACCCAAACAAGAGCACAATATGGTAAAAACTATCAGGGGTCCATGCCATGTGTTGCTCTTTAGTTCTCGATCCAGCAGTGCAGCCTTTAAATTAATGGTACGTAGTACACACTTATAGCGTCTATTATATTGATCAGTTAGGACACGTAGTGTCTTTAGATCCACATCTGTGCTACTACTCTTGCATGCATTGAGTTAAACTAATAATTAACCTTTGCATTTTTCTTAAAAAAGTGTCCAAATTAATAAAGCATAACTGTGAGGCGTGGTTACTATTTGCGGCTAGTACTAGTATTACCTGTTTATACGCTGTGGTTCAAGAAACTTATATAAGTTTTATTTAAAGCAGGAGACATGAAACCAAATTGTGGTTTAGAAAAAAAAAAAAGCCTGCCATACCGTTGTAGTACAACTATTGTTTTCAAAATTGTAAAGTTTGTTCTGTCCAAAAAATTTCACGACGGTGTAAACATAAAATATTTTGCAAAGCCATTGTATATATTGTAATAAAAACTCCCAAAAAAATTGTGTAGCCTGCAGGTAGGCCTCCATCCAAACAGCTCACGGTCCAGTAATGCCGTATTGGGCCTCTTGCTATTAGGAAGCAGAGAGATGGATCCATTCCGGCTAGCGGCTGGCCTGGCCCGACGTTGACTGCCACAGTGCCACTTCTAATTCATAGAATAGAACTGATATAAAAACACTTATCTTTCTGTTACCTACATATATGTGGTGGTATTATCGAAGAAAATGAAGTCAACTTTCTTTTGTTGCGTTCAAAGTTGACTTCGAAAAAATAATAATCAAAATTGCAAAACAACTGATGGCTGATCATCCTCTTAATTGAACAATGTCGACACAAGTTGTCATAGCTCAATCGAGATCCTGGTGTCCACGCTAAGCTAAGCAACAAAGAAAGACATACTCCCTGTGTCCCCAAATAAAGATCGTTGGGGAGCTGCTGCTAAGCGTCTAAATTCATATCTAGTGCTGTGCATCTCGACGTCTGGCTGGCCACGTTCAGAGAATCTCAGGTGCATGTGGTGAGAAGCTATAACGACTATTATTACGGAGGGAGTAGGCCTAATTACTATACTAGGGCAAGCAAAGATTCCAGATGTCTGATTTTTTACGCACGAGGCTATGATTGTTTGCCTGGACTTGGCATGCCTGTCAGATGAGCATGGTCCAAACAGGCCTATACCTATAGTGTGTAGGTGCTTGACAATCCTGAAGAGTTGATTTGAAAGCGTGTAGGATCGGATACATGACCGACCGAGTAAAAGCATATAGAAAGGTTGTGAGATAACTTTATTATACGGTAAGAGGTATGTATGAACTATTACTGCATGGAACAGTCTGTTATTTTATTTCATATTAACAAACACGAAAAAAAAAACATAAATGCGCGTGTGCTACACTTGCGCCTCTACGTACAACCGCTCCGTTCATTTGTCTTATCAGCCGGGCTTATCAGCCATTTAAACAGTATTTTTCTCTCACAACGAATCAGTCAGCATATGTTTTATCAGCCGACTTATGTGACTAGCCGAACATGCCGAAGGGCCATGTGTGGCGTTGATGTTGTAGATAGCAGCCTAACTAGCATGTGCAGCCTCAGGCAATGATCTCGGGTACGGTCCTATCTTGGGGCAGATCGTCTAACACTGAGGCTAGAGGCTTTTCAGTTTACCGCTACCAGAAATATGGAGCTCCTCTTAATTAAGCTTCTTGCAAAGTTTTAGTCATTGGAGCTTAGAATATGAGAGAACGAATGTAGAGAAAATAAGGAGGGAGTTCTACTTGCATATGTTTCTAGATCCACCTCCCCTAGTGCGTGAGGATCTTGCCTTCATCAGCATCGATCTTTTTTGTGTTACTAGTAGAAATGCACGTGCGGCACGCACGTGTTTATAAAAAAAAAAAATTATTATTTAAAAAGTATAATTATATTTTTTAATAACTAAACAGAAACTCATCTACTTTTTATATTTAGTTAACAAAAAACAACTAATGCACCTACTCAAAAGAGCATTTTTCGGTAAACATGGTTCTGAAAACAGGACATTTGCATGATTCAGTAATTTTGGTAAAACATATAATAACTATCCTTGATGCCTCAAAAAATAACAGAGCCACAACTAACTGAAATTAAAAAATAATACCTCTAAAACCTTGCCTTTCCCTCCCTCCCTCTCCCTTTGTCTCCCCATCTCCATTCCAAAATTATGAACAGCAGAAATGGAAGTGGGTAGCTCAAATGACAAATTTTTAACTTTCCTCAAAAAATGACAAATTTTTATCAATAGTAATAGTTCCTTTTATAGTTCCTTTTATAGAATTAATTTGATCATTAGCTTCTTCTCACTTCAAATGACAAACTGAACAATTTTTTCGTCTTTTCAGACATAGCAAAGGGAAAAATATGCAGCAAATTATTCATTATAATAAATGAAGAAATTTAAGCTTCTTCCTTCTGACTATTGAATGTAACAAAATTAAATTCACATTATTTGGTGATTCTCATGATTTTTGCTCCCACTACTACATAAAATTTAACCGAGGCAGTTTTTTTTTTGGTTAACCGAGGCGATTTTTCTAACCGCCTGGAACATAAGGTCACGGTTAATCTTGGCCTTAACGGTTAACATTGTTAACCGAGGCGGTCAAGTTATAATAACCGCCTCGGTTAATTATGATTAATCGAGGAGGTTTTTTGTTATAACAACCGCCTCGGTTAAAGGTTATTATAAATCGACCCTTTGTATCATGTGATTAATGGAGACGGTTATTATAACAAAACCGCCTCTGTTATGATTTTCCAAATTAAAAAATATTTTTAGATAATATATATTAATTATTTAATATTTTTTAAAATACAAGCAGCATCAAATATAGCAAATACAGATCAGATGGAACACATAGAATGATGCAATTAATTTGGATGCAGCAGCCTTGGCCTTCAAATGAGTCCAACGACTACGTTGTCGTTGATACTCTTGTTTGTTGGCCCAAACTTCTTCCTTCTCATTGCTAGGCAATGCAACATATCTATCTAGTTGATTCTGGCAGTTCTTTTCTTTTCTTTTCTTTTGCCCGAGCTTCCTCCTTCTCGTTCAGGAGGACCTCAGCGGGCAGCGGCCCCTGGCCGCCAAGCAGCCGAGCAGCTAGCCGAGCGGGTTCCGTCCGGGCCAGACGGGAACCCATAGCAATATATGGCGCTCGGTAAGACGGTAAGTGTTAAAAACAAGAGGGGACCGGAGTACCGGACAGTACGATTACGTTGTTCTCGTGCAAGCTCACGTCGATGAGGGCGGCCGAGGAAGTGATTGGCCCTGGCGCGAAAAGGTCGGTCATCCCCCGCAGTAGCGCTAGTGAATGGTACATCTAGCCTTCCAATAATTCCTTTGGAAATTTCGGCAAAGATACATCTCGTAAATCGTAATCACTGATGATCTGGAGAAGAACAGTCATGCTCATGCATGGAGTTTCTTACGTATGGGGAGTATTCCAAGGAAATTAAATCATGAATGGTTGGAATTATTAAGTTGGTTTTATTCACCTTGGATTTCGTATTTCAGGCTTTCAGCCCAACATCCCAGGGCAGTCTGCAGCACCGGCGGGTGGCCGCGGAGTGCAGCACGCTAGTCCACATCGCCGCCGGGCAGGGCCACTGCGGCCTCATCGCCGAGCTGGACCGTCGTCACCGGGGACCTCCTCTCCACGTTGACCTCAACCCGCCATAAGTCTTATTTACAAGTCGAGTACGAGCATGCTTATTTACAAACCAAGTACGACTTCTATGGCAGGTACTTTAACTATGAAGCGGCAATGCATGGAGAAGCAGCTAATGAGAAATCAACATTCAAGAGATCAGGTCGAGTACGTATCTTCTGGCCGATTAGGAATTTATATTTGAAGGGACACCGTCCGTATTTGGGCAGGGCCACTGCAGCATCATCGCCGATTAGGAATTATATTTATATTTATGAGTCTTACATCTAATATAATATATAAGATCTCGGATAATGGAAGGCTCATATGACATGAAGTTCAGATCAAACGGTTATTAACGAGAAAGAGTAAGATCTTGGATGACGGAGGGCTTATATGATACGACACCTAGATCGGACGGTTAACATAGAAGAAGAGCCCCCTTAAAAAAAAACTCGCTCTTTTATAGTGTGGTGATGATGTGATGATGATGATGATGATGATGATGATGATGATGATGATGATGATTATTATTATTATTATTATTATTATTATTATTATTATTATTATTATGTGTGAGTTGTATGTATAGATGGCAATAACACCCGCATCATGTTAGCCGGGCCTATGGCTTAGCGTTTTGTTCCAGCCTAGGCATGTCGATCGGGTCCATGATATAGCCTGGCCCAAGTGTCGTGCTTGGTCCACACTCCCTCGACACGACATGCTGTCATCGACAAGCCCAATTAAGCATTTGTACCAACTCAGCTAGCCCGCTACACCTCTCATATCCCTATACTTATGAGACCTGAAAACCCTATTATCTTTCACCATTACTTTCTCTCATATCCCTATACTTATAAGACCTGAAAACCCTACTATCGTTCACCATTACTTTAATTGTGCCCTTTTGGATCCCGAATTTGCAACTCTTTCCCCTCCCGACCCTCCAAATCCCTTCGACGCCATCCCAGCTCCGCTTGGACCCCTTCCCTAAGAACTGCTCATTCTGACATGTTCCCTAGTCGCAGCCGATTGTCCCCTATATACCCCTAGCCCCTCTCGAGCCCAGTACATAGCGGCAGCACAGGACATTAGGGGGGGCTAAACAATGGAGGGGGGCTAATGCTAGGTGAGCCGATAGATTTCAATAGTAATCTAAAGGGCCTAACGCAACGATAGGCTAATAACAACTAATAATAACACAAGGTATAGTGTTGTGCCTGCAGGACCGAAGACACACCAATGGCCACATATGACATGATTTGCTAGCTAGGATGGCACGGCCCGACTCTTATGAGGATGTGCGTGCTACCCATTTAAAAACATCTATAGTTAGATGTACTCCATGTAGTTCCCATAATGGAACTACTCCAATACTAGACATTTGAGCTAACTGATCTACATATTTTTTTATATTTTAATATAAGAGAGAGAAAAGCTAGCTCTTGATTAAGAGCTAATCACTTGCACACATATTTTAATTAAGATTATATGAGAATATCATGTGGGGCTATGCCGCATGTTATAAACTACTCCCTCCGGTCTATTTTATCTAGTGCAGGTTAGACAAACATGGTCTTCTATATTACACTTTGACTAATGATTTGTTTTATATTATATTATTTATGATTATAAATTTATAATCATTAGATACTATGCTTCCTTACAAATCTAATCATACAAAGTTTGTATTATAATAGTTAAAAAAAAGTATCCTAATTGGTGATCAAAGTTTCTAAAGCTTGAATCTTATATACCATATGCGCAGATAAAATAGTCCAGAGGAAGTACATGCTAAAAGTTAGTATTATTGGAAAAGTTGTCTCTCAGCACTAGTAAATCATAGCTCTTACCATTATAAGTGGCCTTTATTTGTGCTGTTTCTGGCCTTCCTTCAATGTCCGGGAACATCCCAATATTAAATAGCTCCTCGATGCTGAACCCAGCTCACTCATATATACGAGCAAACGAAGCTTGCAAAGCTCACGGTGGTGCTCTGTAATGGAGAAGCCTTCCCCTCCTCCTCCTCATCCTCCAGCCACTGCCACCAATGTCGACGACGACGACCACGTCGTCTGTCTGTCACTGACGCTGGGCCCCAGCTCGCTGGCACGTTCCGATCCGCCTCACCCTGCCGTCGTTTCAGAAGGTGTCGCTGGTGATGACGCAGGCAGTGGCAGCGTCGGCGGCGCCGATGCCGGCGCCAGGCTCTTCCCTTGCTTCTTCTGCAGCAAGAAGTTCCTCAAGTCGCAGGCGCTCGGGGGCCACCAGAATGCTCACAAGAAGGAGAGGATGAGGCGCGTGGGGCGGAAAAACAATAACGGTGCCCTTATCTACCACGACCTCGGCCAGGAATCCATGGCGGCGCCCCCCATTGACACGGGCATGCTGCGGCTGGACGAACAAACTCGTGGATCGTCCCACCACATGGACGACGACGACGACGACGCGGCAGTAGCATTTGGTGGAGTGCCGCCGCCTCCTCGTTGCACCGCTGCTGTCGACGGCCACGACTCCGGCGGCGTCGGTGATGGTAAGAGCTCATCATCATCATCATCGTGGTGGCGGGGGCGGCGCAAGGAACAAGAAGAAGAAGACGACGAAGCTGGCAGCCTTGGCGGCGATGAGAAGCGAATAAGGCAGGTTGTTGATCTCGATTTGAAGCTGTAGTTTGACCTGTACACGCAGGTCGAGAGCATGCAAAATAAGTACTAGTAGTGTGTGATATAGGGTAGTAGGGGTATGTATCGTTTTGTTCCTGCTCCGGTTTCTCTTCTGATCTCTTGTTCTTGCTGCTAATTGTTTCGAACCTGCTGGTGTGTCAGTGTGTGAAGTACGTACTTGTACCGTTTGCACATATGCATGTATGTTGAAAAGATTGTGTACATCATGCATGCGTGCGTCACCTTTTTTTGGCGATCATGCCTAGCCCATTTTTCATCAAGCAGACAGGAGCTTGTTAGGAAAAATATAGGTCATGCATGCGTCACAAGTGCCATATATATCCTCCCCTCGGCAAACGGCAGCTCCGATCCAACCACGAAACGGGAAAAAGATATTCTATGCAACGGTGCCATACTGAGACTATCCGCACCGGGTGCGTTAAAACGTCCCGGTAAACATATAGTGAAAGTGTTTGCGTAAAAAATCGCTGCAGCGGCACTCGCTACCAGACATGCTATCGAGTTCCATTCGCCAAACACAGCGCGGTACAGTTCTTTTACAGTTTGTACGTCGCGGCCCCACCATGCACCCACGCGTGAGCACTAGCAGGAGAGCGCCCATGCATGGGAAGAATCAGATGCGGGCCCCACTTTTTCAAGTAGAAAACAATGTTATAACTCACAAATCACAAATCCAAATTAAATTCTGATTGCACCATTAAATTTGTTTCAATAAATACTTCAGAACAAGATGTCACATGGATATATTTAGATAAAGTGACAAGTGGGTCCCATAGTGGATAGAGGATAATATAGAGGGTGGATGGGTGCGGAAGAATTGAGTATAGAGGAGAGAATCTTAATGACTAGACCTTTTAAAGGATGGATTTAGAGTACCACGAGTGCGGATAGCCTGAGTCGGCAAACGCTATCCTGATTTCAGTTCAAATCATTTGCTCCATCGTCAATCCCAAAAAGAGTACAATTATTCTAGCTACCTTTTCTTAAGTCAATCGGGATCAGATTTGACCAAATCTACTAATCGTGGAATATGTTTTCATGGTAAATGACATAAACATTGATACTTTTTCTTGATGAATTTAGTCAAACTAAAAACAATTTAGCTTAGTCCAAAGTTAGAACTACACTCTTCATCATTGTTAGTCTGGCAACATATGTATAGAGCATGTAGGTAACAAACTAATGCTTTGTCTGGCGTTGGACCCCCCAACGGCTCCTACGCGTCAGCGCCCTCTTTACTCCTTTCTCGGTATGTCATCTCTGTTGAGGGCCAAGCAGCTCTGGCGGGCATTGACGCTGCCAAAGGTCAAGCTATTCTTCTGGCTAGCCTTGCATGGCCGTATCTAGATAGCTGAACACAGAATGAGGCATGGTCTTCAAGACACCGCCGAATGTGCACTTTGCGGTCAGGAAGATGAAATCGTCGGCCACCTCCTTGCTTCTTGTGTCTTCGCAAGAGAACTCTGGCACACCCCTTAAGTTGGGAGAGGCCCATGCCATAGCCAGGTGTGTAGATTGCTGCTTGGCGGATGGATGGGAGATATCTGGTGCCTAGAGCGATGCGCAAGGGGTTCAACTCGGCGGTTCTCCTCCTCTCCTGGCATCTTTGGACCTAGTGTGCTAACTTTTAACCCTTTCCAAGAGATTTGAAAAGTGCTAACCCGCATGCTTGAGAGATAGAGAAGTGATTAGCAAGTTGGAAGCAAGGGTGGCGAGAAACGCAAGTGGAAGGAGGTCAGAGAGCAGTGACTGGACGCTATCTCGGTGGGGACTAGATGCATCCGGTCAGCTGGCTGGCATCCAGGGTACTTTTAGGAGTGACTGGACTCTGACCGACCGGATGTTCCAGTGGCACAAGGTGCCATGTCCGGTCGTGACTCGGGGCGAAGGCAAGAAGGCTCTGTGTGTGATCGGACTCGGTATGCGTCCGGTCAGGGACCCTGACCGGACGTGTCCGATCACCAAAATGCCCTCTCTGGACCTCTCTGGAATAGATCATATGCCCCTGTTGGCGTGTCCGGTTGGTTCACCTAACGCGTCCAATGCGTGTGCGCGCGAGCTGAGCAGAGAGAGCAGCAGACACGTTCGATCAAGGGACCAGCGCATCCGGTGCATCATAACCGTGCAAATGAGCTGTTCCTAGCCATTGTGGATGAATGGCCATGCTTGAATCAAGTGACACGTGGTGAGGACCGAACACGTCCGGTCGGCACAAGCAGCTCGTCTGGTCAAGTCATTTTTCTGGCTGAGTTGAGAGCAATAGTTGGGTGGCTTGGGGGCTGCGTATTTTTGTTGTTTGGCTGGCTTGGGGGGTCTCTTGGCACTTTGTATCCTTGGACATCCTCTGGAGCAGAGCAAACCACCCCCCTCTCATCTCTTGCATCTTGCTTGATCTAGAGAGTGATTGGAAGAGTTTCTAGTGCATTTGACAAGTGATTGATCATCTAGTGGCGCTAGTGAGCATTCTTGTTGCGTATGAGCTTATTACTCTTGGTGGTTTCCACCACCTAGATTGTTGGAGCAGTGGAGATGGTATTGAGCAAGATTGGTAATTGTTCTTGGCCACACCAGTAACTTGTGAGGGGTTCTTGACCTTGTCCCCGCGGGAGATCGCAAAAGGTACTCTAGTGGAATGCTCGTGACTTGTGTTGCCCTCATCTTGTGGTGTTCAGTGAGACTTGGTGTGGTGCCAATTAGTGTGTGCCGTCACAACAAGGACTAGCGTGTTGGTAAGCACGTGAACCTTGGTAAGAAAATCGGTGTTGTGATCGCTTGTGTGGTTCGAGATCAACTTGGGCTTTCTCTATTGGATTGGATCATCTCACTAGAGCTCAAGTGAATCGATCAAGATGGTGATTAGTACGATATCCCGAAGACACGTTTTGCACTCCTATTCCCTTCTCCTCGATTTACTTCCTTGCAAGTAGTATATTAGGGTGTTGCTTGCTTGCTGTAGTTGATCAGGATACTAGCATGTAGTAGGAGGCTTGCATCCCCAGGTACGCTAGCGCAAAACTTGTTTCACCTCATTTGTTACTAACTGGTTGCTTATATTAGTGATTTTGAAGAAAATTTCAATAGAATAGGCTATTCACCCCCTCCCCCACTAGCCTTGTTAGGACCTTTCAGGGGTTGTGAGTGTCGAGGGGGCTAGAACCAACAACCAAAGGAAGTGCTTCGGGTCTGAACTCAAAGCATCGGCCAGTGGCCAATCAAGAGACAACTTCGACAAATAACCAATCAGATCAGGACCACCGTACACCAAAGTTGTAATGCTGAATTTAGATCTAAAACTTTATAGTTAGCGTCCTTTTATTTGAAATCGTTTTAGTGATTAAAAAATTGAATACAATATCAGAGTTAATATAAAAGATAGCATCTTAATTACAACTCAACACTCAAGGTCTTGATTCCAATTCTAGGAACCGCGTGCACGTATTTCATGTGAAAAATGAGGTTTTTTTTAAAAAAAAAATACTATGAGCCTCTTTGTTAGGATTTGGGCTTCTTAAAAAAACATGGTGAAATTAGGAAAGGCCGTTTTGTTGGCTTCGAGTCGTCTCGGCCAAAAATGGATTCGATATATCATCGTTTTTTGACTTTCAAAATCATATTGTGCGCACATTTGGTAGGTCTGTTGATTATTGATTAAGGCAACTCAAACAACCAAAGAGAGAGCCGATTTTTTATTTTCTTTTTGAAATTAATTTTTAGTTGTGAATCACGTCGACTGTCTTTATGAATCGGTTTCTAAATGTGGTTGCATATCGGAATCGTTAATTTCTAAAGACGCTCGGCTCCACTAACGAATTCGTTCTTAGAAAGCAATTCCGTGGCGGTGAATGTTTGATCCCTCGGTGAACACGGCGGCGCTGCCCATGCTTCAATTCAGGCTTGGACGATGCATGTGTCGCTATCCCAGGATCCAGCACCTACCAGCACGCAGTGACCGCCTGTGTCCTGCGACGACGTCCAGAGGCATTTGGGTATGATTCCGGCACACATATCAGTTGCATATTTCTGCCGGATTGTTGTGTCGTCACTACTGCCAATCCAATCAGATGCATGACAGTGGATGATGGACGATCTGATCACATACGTGCTGTAGTATAGAGTAGGAGTACTGCAGGTACGGGGGTGGTGATGGTGGGTGCTTTTCAGTGCCACTTTTTCTTCAATCAAGCTGCAGGCCAGGGCAGGGATAACAGCAGGCCACAGACATGTTTCTTCAGTCAGTGCATAATGCCATATCTCTGCCTTCCACATCCTGTACGTCCATCCAACAAGTCCTTCAAGGCCTATGAGTACATGTAGTATATGGATGGACCACGATCCATGTGCATCCATTTGTTTGGTGTTTGCATGCACAAGGCGCTGCTAGTGCTAACACTTGCCGCACACTGTTGACTGGAGTGCCACTTGTGGCAGTGACAGTAGCTGCTACTACTGCATCTACAGACAGATTCCTTCGCCCCAGCTCAGTCAAAAAAAAAAAAAAAAAAGAAAAAAAAAGCTCCATTTTACAAATTAAAAAAAACGGTTCAAATAAAAAAGAAGCCTGAGATCCCTAGGCCTTGTTTAGTTCCAGTTTTTTACAAATTAAAGAACCTAATCCTACGGATTTCAAAACTTGTAAAAATTTAATTTAATCTCTTTAAGCAACTCTGTAGCATTTCGTTTGTTTGTGAGATCAATCTTTTCTCAAAAGATTGCGTGATTCCAACCAAACTATTAGTTATTTTTTTTATTTATATTTAATAAAACGGGAAATAATTGATGTGATGGAGAGAGAGTGGAAAAACTGCATGTCTAGCAAACACTGCATGTCTAGAACACTGGCTACCCTATCCATCCATGCGTAAAAATATTCTAAACTTCTAAAGAATATTCCATAACGCCCAATAGAGGAAGGAATAAATGTGTAGTTCTACATCTACCCTAGTCTAGCCTCGAAGAGTGAAAATCACATTTTTTTTTCTAGAACTGAGGGGAGTAGTCTCAAATATCTATCTCTCTAAATGTAGGTGTACTATATAAAAATATATTTAATTACTAATTTAATAATATTTGTTTAATATTATAAATGTTAGTATTTTTTTATAGATTCGGTTGAACTTAAAATTGTTTGATTTTTTGGAAGTTAAAATTATATTCTTTTATTAGGATAGATAGATGAAGTAGTAGTAGTAGCAGCAGCAGATGACCAAGGGAAAGAGAGGAATCAGAGCTCAGCTTACGGACGAGACACCCCCCACCAACTCAGCTCGCGTAGGCCTAGCCCACTGTGAGCCGTCACACTCACCGTGTGCAATTGTTTCTTAAAAAAAAAAGAAAAAGAAAAAAATCACCCTGTGCATTTTGTTGACAAACAATAATCCACCAACTGGATTGAGCAATGGGAAGACTATGATCTATCCTCATGAATTAAAGCCACGGATCTCTCTAACCTAAGGATTAGTGACATGTAGTTTTAATCATAGATCTAATCCTACAATTACCGTGCGCTCTCGTGCGATCACCGACTTCCTGAACGGATGGGAACACGTCCCTTCAGTTTGTATATACAATCAATCAGTTAAATGGAAATTTGGTTCATTTATTCTTTATTTCTCTCAGATTAGAAATCTTAAAATTAAAATATGTTATCAGTGCAGTATTGATATAAGCCTGTTGTGTATGCCCCACTGCAAGCTGATGCCCATCCAAATTTCTGGTTGTGGACACCCTGTTGCCCCAGCTGCTTATGTTTTGTCATGGCTAGGTAGCCAGTGACTTGATCTACGGTACCTTTGGTCTAATGGTCTATTATTGAAATTATTCTATGCACTCGTGATGTAGATCACATGTCCGTGCATCACATCTTTGCCATTGATTGGCCCACCGGCGGAGCTAGTACGAGGGGGCCAAGGTGGGATCTGCCCCCGCTGCCTCCGTGATTTTCTGAAGTCCCACAGCCACAAAGTCTGCTGCTCCTCCGCTGGTGTCCCTGCATGTCTCCCTGTCCCTGCGCTCTGTGCCTCTGTCTTCTATAACTGCAGCCTGCCAGCGGCCAAACAAATATACAGTACTTGTTTAGTGCTCCCATCGCTCAGCCGTTAGCCTGTTGCCTTCGCTTATGTTGGTTTGCGTCGTCCGCGTTTTGTTGATTTTTATATTTTTTTTCCCTTCCTGACTCTTCAATCTATAAAATCTAGTGGCTGATTTAGTAACATTTTGTTGTCAATCGAGATCTTCTTTTCAGATTTTTTTGCTCAACTTTTTATTGTCAATTGTATTTTGTACATTGTGACCTAATTATACATAATAAAATTAATTTCTCCACCACCTATTTCAAATTATACAACTTTCCAGGTCAGCTCCTGTGTCCTTTTGGGCACCACTGTGGCTCAACTACCTCAGCAGCAGTTGGCAAGCTATACATGTATTGTAGTACTCCATCCATTCTAAAAAGGATATCGTTCTCGCTTTCGAGAAACGACTGTCGGCAATTTTTATAAATAATAAATATCATCAATTAGTTTTATAATTAGTATTATAGAAAAGATCTTTAGATCTAATTTTTTAATAAATGTATTGAAAGATATAAATATTATACATATTTTTTCTGTAAATTAAATTAAACTTATAGCATGAATATGAAAAAATCATCTTTTTTTTTTTTAGGATGGAGGGAGTACTTCACGAGCAGCGGCAAAGCTGGCACTGATTGCCCCTCTGGCGACCTGTCCGCATCAGCGCTTCATCAAATGGACTATGCACACTTATGGCAATAGAGGCCATTCCCACAACGGGCAACAGGGACACGCGCGAAAGCTTTCCCAGTGGTCTGGTAACGGGAACTTTACTAGCTCATTCTACTCCCTCTGTCCCTCATTGGCCGTCACCGTCGGTTTTCGTGTTATTAATTTAACTTGATTTGTAGAAATTATATGTAACATTTATATCTTTAAATAAATTTATTTTCTAGAAAATTACCAACGTTTGCTATTATTGTAGAGAAAATGAAGGAAAATATCAATTATTTTTAAAAAAATACGCATATCAAGAAAGAAGAAAAAGATAAACACATTATTTTCCCTACCATGAGCCGGAACTTAACTGATCCTTGCGGGGTACATGGGATATTTCACTTTTCTGTATTTGCCTCCGATGAATTTGGGCATGTACGAGACAGATAGTGTGATGTATATATAGAGAGATAGACATACTCCTCCGATCCTCTTGACGAGTTATCTTTTAACCTGGTAGTTGTCAGGGACAAGAGGCCGAAGTTCCCTCTCCCTGTCAGTACAGTTTGTGCAATCTCAATGACACCTCAAAACACACCAAATAACAAGTGTATCTGACGGTCCCCTTTGCAGCGAACAAAATAGCATATAGTGTCTATATATAATGCTTGTTCAGTTACCAGTGAAAACTTGCATTCCCTTCCACCTGTCAAGATGTTTGTATTTGATAAATATTGTCCAATGTGCCCAACATAGGCTCAAAAGATTCAAAACAGGTGATTTATAACTAAACTATATAATTAGTTATTTTTTACTAACATTTAATGCTCCATACATGCTATAAAGGTAGTAGAAATTGATGTGCGAAAATGAGCAGTGGAGAATATTGAACTTTGAACTTTGGTTGCAACCGAACAAACCCCATTACTCCTATATATAATGCTAAAGAAACAACTTACAGTCTACCAGTGAATCTGGGGAACAGTGTGCTTCCACCTGTCAAGATGATTGCTGGAAACAGCACAACAATGTGAACTCACATGCATAGCATATTCAAAGATTAAAACAGGTGCAGATGTCAACAATACCTCTCAAAAGCCAAGGTTGAAGATATGGATGGCAAGCTTGTACAACACGAACTATACACTCAGCAAGCCCAGCTTGATTTATGCCTATAAATATTCACAGTAGAGATTAGTATGGCAAAAATGAGCAGCCTAAACGATCCATGTGCCAACCTAGCGGAGTCTATTAGTTATGAACCTGACATTACTCCTATGTAGAAAAAAAAATGAACGAAACTTCAATAGCATCTAGAAAGAATTGTCTCTTGCCACTAACCAAGATCGATTGGATGAAAAAGCATCTCTGGGACAAGGAACCTTCATTCGTCAATACAAATTCCTACAGAGTTATAACTTCATCAGTAATACCATAAGAACAACAGGCAACTGACACCAAAGATGCGACGATGTTACATTTTGACTTAATTCTGGCTTTTTCCAGTCCTCAGACTTATTTATATCCATACCATCTTCTTTTCTCTTCATGCAATATAAAATTGCATTGGACACGTCACCTTCAATTCGCTAGCTAAGCACCGTGAAGAACTCACACTTGTGCGTGTGAACCTCCAAAGTAAAATTACCAACAGAAGAATGCTATCACATGATTTGTACAGAAAGTAGAGCATAAGTGTGTGAGTTCTTCACTTATTGCTTAGCTAGCAAATTATGTTATCTCTTCATGCCCTGATTATAAAATTGAAAGGTATCAGTGAGGAAATGAGGGAAGAAAACATATGCATCCTAGCATGCAGACCCTTCATGCAGTATGTTACTAGGTAGGACGACAGTACTATACGTACCCCTGTTGCAACCTTTTCGTCCTTTCTATCTCTAATTTCTTGTCACGTCCCAACACAAGTCGATCGAATTGTTCATGTGGTCATGTCCATGTCCACATCTAAAGCGCCTGTGCAGTTGTGGCTGGTGTTTGTTTCCTCCTAGTAAAAATTTTATCCTATCACATCGAATTTTTGGGCATATATATACATAAAGTATTAAATATAAACTAAAAAATAACCAATTATATAGATTGTGGCTATTTTACGAGATGAATTTTTTAAGTCTAATTAATCCATGATTTGACAATATAGTGCTATAGTAAACATGTGCTAATAACAGGTTAATTGGTATAAAAAAATTCGTCTCGCGGTTGACTGACGAGTTCTGTAATTTTTTTTTATTAGTATCTGAAAACCCCTTCCAACGTCCCATGTACTATTCGATGTGACACATGTAAAACTTTTGCCACTGCATAAGGACTAAAAATAGTTTGTGTCACATCATCGAATGTTCGAATGCTAACTAGGAGGATGCTACATGAGCTAATTATAAAACTAATTGCACCGCCGTGCACTACTTAACGAACGACGGATCTATTAAGCCTAATTAATCCATCATTATTAACAAATGTTTACTTTGCAACACAATATTATCAAATCATGGACTAATTAGGCTTAATAGATTAGAAGTTTGGGATTGGAAGTTATAGACCTCCGACCAAACCAATAAATTAGTATCTAACATTTGATATGATAGGGATTAAAAATTATGGACCAAAAATTAGAACCAAAAACTTGGTTGAAAGCTATATATACTTAAGTATATATATATATATATATATATATATATATATATATATATATATATATATATATATATATATATATATATATAAATTCCATCTAACTCCCAACGAGTAACTACTCCCACCTCTGAATTAGTGTACGCACGCTAGCATCCGACCAGTGACACGTGTGAACCCATCTAACGGGCTGACGACGTAGTTCCACCGTCGGTACGAGCCGGTCAGCTATAGTAAGCGGGTTTAGTAACAGATCAATACCCGTTAGATGATATACGGTGTAATTATTTTCCGCAATATACACACAAATGGTCTCGCACGAGCCAGGCGACGGCGCCGTGGCACCTCCACCCCATAGGCCGCCGCCGGCGGCGAACCTCCCTCGCGTGCCCCTTGAGCTTCCACCACGCAGGTGACGCGCAGGTCCTCTTCCATCACCGGCGGTCGAGACCCTCCCCGCGTTCCCTCGATCTGCATCGGCGAGCTGGATCGATTCCATGGCGTCTTCTAGGATTGGGATTCGAAGCCCAGGGTAGATCTGGCTGGCGACGCCCTCCTCCACCCCCAGCGTTGGTGCCTCCTACCCTACGCTCCATGCCGCGCCCTCCTCCGCAGGTTCGAAGCTCTCCATGCATCCAGGTACGTACGAGCAGATTCTGATCCCACGTGATTTTCCATATTTATTTGATTTGCCCACCGCTGTTAGTGGATGGGGGTCCGTGCAACAGCGCCTCCTCCTCACATCGACGGCAGATCCGGCGGCGCCCACTCCTGGCGGGTCCCAGCAGTGGCGTGCCTTCCCAGTCAGTGATGTGGCGAGCACGGGGCTATGCGGATCCCGTCCTCTCACTGATTGCGGCGGCGTCCCCTTTCCGGTGAGCGACGGCATGTATGCAGTGCACGGATTGTTGTTCACGGCTGTCCTTGTGCACGTTTTCTATTATCCTAATCTCGTTGCTTTGCATCTAGATCCGCAGATGGTTGAAGGTATATCACTTGCGCAATATGATTGATGATTCCTATCCTGCACTAACAGTCGATGATCAGGTACCAAAATTAAATCACACCTCCATCCAAACACATGGTGAGAGTCACGCTTGACCATAGTGTGTTTAATGATTTGGTGGTTCCGGATCTTTTAAAAAAAATACTTTTCTTGGTCAGTTCTCACTTTCGTGTGATTTTTCGGGAAAATAGTAGTCACTTTCTTACTGATTGGTTGGAAATCATAGTCAGTCTGAACGAACAGATCTAGGAGCTATTTATTGTTGTATCGGATCGGAAGAGATTTATTTAGTGTGATGTTTGATGGTTGACATGGAGTATGCCTTTGGCACAAAATCTTTGTTGTCAGATACAAAACTTTATTGTCAGATACAGTAGATATTTCCTCCATGAGTAGATATGCAAGAAATTCCCTCCATATACTTGATAAAGAATCCGAGACATCATTCTCGTTAATTTGATTTTGTGTGAGTCCTGACTGCATATGTATCATGATTAGAGTATCAGTTCATACGTTTAGATAAGAGTCCTGACTGCTTTTGTGAGACCTGAACTTGTTCAAATGTTCATATGCATTTCAGATAAGAGTATAATTCCATACTTCTAGAAGAAAAGTATCCTTTCAGTTAAGAGTATCATTACATACTAGAGTGCAACTATTACTAGATGCATTATTTGACTAGAGTATACTAGATATTTTGTTTTCAGATAAGAGTAGCAAAGGATACATTTTTCTGGCAAGAGTATTTACTTACTGATAAGTTGTCAGATTATAGTATCTTTGGATACTAGCAAAATAACTGCATGTTTAACTGTCACTCTCAGATAGAAGGATTAATATAGTGAAGCAGCCTCAAGCTCAGTTGGTTTGGATTTTCATAAGTAAAATCTAAATTGATCTCATACTTTTTTTTTTCATCTATGATTAGTTCAGGTATGTCCTCGGAGCTACGATGCCTGTTTGCACTCTGGGACTCCTTCCATTCGAAGAAAGCCAATGTAGATATATATTAGTACATTAATGAGTATGTGTTGTGCTATAGCATGCGTATGTGTACTCGCTAAAAAGATGATGTTTGTACTCATGTACTAGAGATTAATACACTGATGAGTATGTATTGGTACTCTTGCATATGTTTTATATTCCATTCAGAAATATATATATATTCTTGTATCCTCGCATACGCTTGGCCTATGTATGCATACTCCATTCCAAAATGTATGTACAGATACTCTTTTCTAAAAGTATGTACAGATACACCGTTCAATAAAGTATGTAGAAATACTCCATTCTAAAAAGTATGTACGATACTCTAATCCAAAAAGTGACGATACTATCAAAAAGTATATAGATATACTCCTATCAAGAATCACAGTGACTGGATACAACGTATATTATTTTATTTATTTAATTAAGTTTGGTACACATGCACGCGGGAAGCCTAAATGGATCGTCCTCCAGATATCCGCTACCCTGTATGGCACCGCGATGTCTCCCGTTAGAAACGACGGGACTGGGTTGACGTCCGTACGTGGGAGTAGTTACTGCCGGGAGTAGGAAAACCTCTTCCTCTATATATATATATATATATATATATATATATATATATATATATATATATATATATATACCGCTGCTGGTACTCTACCCGCCCCCCACATCCGGCCAAGCATGTTTGGGCGAGGAGGAAGGCCGATGCAGACCTGCTATTTGCGTCCCAGCTAGACAACAAGATGCTATACAGACTTACTTCATCTGTTTTTGGGTTGTGTGGTCCATTGGCATGCATGGTTTGGGTCTTGGTCTCTTGGATGCTAGTGCCTGGCATATCCGAATGCAGTTAACCAATAGTAATTACGCGTTGAGTAGGAAAACAAAAGAGCGGCAGATCAATCCGCTCAGTCGCTAGCAATTACTGACCATTAGAATATTTTATATTATTTGTCTTGATTTTATCTACAAAATAAGACCAAAATTAACAATATTTTATATAAAAAAATAAGTGGCAGGTGGGCCCCACATGTTCCTACATTTTAGTTCACCCTTGCCAACGAAACGCAAGACTATTAAAACCTACCGCATCTCGGGTAGGTGAAAACATCTAAACACTATTTATATGACTAATAATTAATTATATGGTGCAGACAAAATATCTAAACACTATCTAGCACCATCCGTATCCGTTCAGAATATGGCACTAGGTGAATATACCTATCCGGATGAATATATAAATTGATATCAATATATGTGCAAAAAGACATCAGAAAATCTAATGGTCAAAATTAGTTTCCTAATAAAAAACTATTGTGAAGAAATATCATGGAAAAACTCAAAACATCTAGATTGTGTCTGCTAGCAGTACTGCTGCACACAAGAACAACGCTACCAGCTAGAATTTTTCATAAAGAAAAGGATAAAAAAAATTAGCTAGCACATCCTATATACTCCGGCAATCTTAAAAGAAATATAATTCTAGCTTCTTAAGGAGTAACAAGAATAAATTTGACAACTTTTTAAAAAAAAAGATATTAAAATTTATGACACTGCATATCATTAGATTAATTATAGAATATTTTTCATAACTAGTCTATTCAGTGTTGTATATGTTTCTAGGACTAGTGAATATGCACGTGCGACACGCACGTGAATATCAAAGAAAACTTATTCATAAAGGAGGAATTATAGTTGGCATTGAGTTCTAGCTTTTTCGAAGTGGAAATTCCATTACTACACTAGGCTACGTTACAAACTCTGAGGCATTAAATAATAATTAGGTACATAAACATTTGTATTTATGAGCTAATATCTCCATCTCCACATCAAACCACTTGTAGAGCTTAGGATCGAAGTATGTTGATACTTGATATTGCAGCTTGTCTTACCCTCATATCATGATGAGAATCTATGTCCTTGTGTACTTAGATTCTTAGCATAATCTCACCATTTTTTCATTTCACTCCTATTACTTCTCCTCAAACCTATATGGATAAAAATAAAGATTTTCACCCCGTAAATTAATCAAATATACAAAAGAAACCATAATAAAATTTTGATTTACTGAAAGAAACCTCAACATGGAAGTTACCGCACTAAAAAATGACATATTTCGTCCTAACAGTGAACATGCATGTCTCATTAAGATTAATAGACAACTGTGCATACACAACCACCTTAAGTAAGAGAAGGATAATACACACAAGAATGGTTATAACATATCTGTGTTTAGAATGCTAAAAAAATTCGATCAATACAAAACTTATCTACACAAACAGTGCAACATTTTAAGCTTTACTCACATGGGGCATTGAAATTCTTGTGTTCATGAGTTCTCCATGATAAGGTGCAAATCAATGGCAGCCTTCTGAGATTATTGGTTACTGATATCTCTTACTCTCCTTGCTAATTGCTTTCCAATTTAGTATAAATCCATGCTGAAAGAAATAAGGGTATTAGAGCAAAAGGCTAAATCAATATTTGCTAAAAATCAAAGGTAGTATTATGATGGGTAGCTGGCTGCATCGATCATTTGTTTACGTGTTACTCCTAACCTGTGGTTATTAATGTTAGGTTAGATAAATCTTTAATTTAATGATATGATGATGAATCTATAAGTATTGTGCAGTTTAATGTCAACCACATTACCTTGAATAACAACGCGTATTGAATCTATGATGATGAATCTATAAGAAAATCATGAAGTGTATTGCAACAATAATATTTTTTTCTAGTAAGTGGAATGGACAAGATGTTGAGAAGGCTATATACTAAAAAAAAGGCTCTCCACGAGGCTAACATCATTTTCTTTGGAACAACTAAAATTATGTTTGCTTCATCAAACTATCTAAGAAACATAATAAAAAATACTTTGAATAATATTAGATCATTGTGTGCTGCAAGAAAAAAGAACAAAAAAAATCTCTATGTGTATAATAAACGTCCCTTCACAAGCTTTCCATCTAAGAAAAAATAATAAAGAAGATTTAGAATATTGGATCATTGTGTGCCTCAAGAAAAAAGAATAAAAAAATCTATATGAGTACCTTCACAAGCTTTTTTATCTAAGATGAGAAAAATAATAAAGATTATATTGAAATTAGATCCGTATATCATCGAAAAAAAAGAAAAAAAAACTATACGTCAGTCCTTCCGCAAGCTTTTGATCCGCATTCTAGCTTCCGTTCTATACTATAAAAGTCTACCTCTAATTTAGAATTTAATTAATTAAAGAATTTACCTCTAATTTAAGATTGAATTAATTAAAGAATAGGTGATCATGCAGGCAATCTTATGTGAAAACAACTCTGACATACAAGACGATGCCGCACCAGCCACCAGGGCATGCACAGACTTGTTGGTAGTTGACGTCGCACCTGTAGCCAAAGTAGCTGCCTTCAAAGAGCACATGCATGGGATCGTTGTTGCTAATTAATAATCCTAGCGTCGGTGATGATTTGATGTGTTATCCGGGCCGCATGAAGTCCCTGGTCACGGGGCAGAAGCTGCTCCAGGTCGGGCCGACGTCGACCGGAGATTGGAACTAAGATGGTCATCGCGCGCGTGGACGGGATTTGAGAGCTCGAGCCTATCGCCTCGTACTCGTCATCGTCCTAGGCCATCGAGCGATCAAAGGACTTATCTGCAGGTGTGCGTTTATAGCCTGGCGAAGGTGTTGGCCACCGGTGGGTGGGTAGGTAGGAAAATCAGCGGTGACAAAAAACATGAGGAAAGTATAGCCACGTGAGAGAAACACGCGTCAACGTTTACATATTTATGGGCTGGATCTGTTTGTCGAACACGGTGGGTGTTCTAGATGCGTCGGATTTAATCTTAATGTAAATCTAACGGACGAAAATTAAGATGGATAGAAAAGATCAGGTGAGAGTCTATTTTCAATTCTTTCACTCTTTTACTCTTTTATAGTATAGATGAAGTATAGATGAAGTGAGTGCTCAATAGAGGTAATCGCGTGGTGCACGTACATATATGCAGACATACACAGTTCGCTAAAAGTATAGTGACAAACACCACTACATGCATTGTTTCAAAAAACAAAAACAAAAAAATATGCCTAAAGTTGCAGCCAGCTTCTCGTGAACCGTGAACAACCAATTGCGAAGAGTACACAGCCCCACATTTTTAAAGCGAATATACTAGTGGCATGTACTGATTTTGGACCACAAACCTGAATTTGGCCGGACACCCTTCACCTTTGTACTTACTTACTCCCTCCGTACTCGAATTAGTTGATGTTTAGGACATGATTGTAGTTACCAAGAAATAATTAATTAGGGGGTATTTTTCCTTGTCTGCCCTTATTAAATAGGGCTACTGGTATCATCTATTCAACAAACGAGTGTAGCTGGATTGGTAGGCTCTCCACGCTCCAGGCTCGAGGTCCACCGTTCGAGTCCCAATGGGTGCAGTATTTTTTTTTTGAATGACTCGGCCATTTGCATAGGATTGGCTAGCTGTACGAGTGTGCTTACAAGAGGTGCGCAGTTGCATGGGATTGGCTGGCGGTGTGCGCTGCTTTGCATGCGGAGGATGCCATTAATGCTGCGGAAGCCAAAACCATCCAGGGGCAAACGCGTCCATGTGTAGCGCTGGGTGGTCTCAGCGACAAGCGTTGTGAAAACAGGGTCATCGCCCAGGACGTCAATGAGTATGGAGGGAGTATTATTGTTGAACAATACATCAGACCGCTCCTTTGTACACATGGTATCCATCAGATGCATGGGTAGCTACCACCCCCAGGGAGGTAGCTATCACCCATGCTGGAAATTTCACATTGATAAATGCACGGGTACATGGGAATATCGGAACTCGAACGGATTCGAAATTTAAATTCTAAAAATTTGAGTTATTATTCATGACACTATTCAAATTCTACGGCAACTATTCAAATTCACGATACTATTTAAATTCAGATTACTATTCAAAATAGGAATATAAATAGTGTGCAAGCACTTGCCGAGAGTGACTAAGGCACCCAAATCTTTTGCTACTATGCAGGCACTATTTTTTTTTTGCGAGGGTAAAGAGAGCTTTATGTAGCCATGCGAAACATTACAATCATTGTTCAAAAGATCTACGACACACGCAGGTGCCTGTCTCAACCAAGTCGCCGTATGGGTATTTCGCCTAGCTAAATGTCCTAGCTCATGAGCCACAGAGTTGCACTCTCTCTTTACCTTTTGGAATTTCCAATTTACCAATAGCTGCAGATATTCCTTCGCCTCCATAATGATGTAGCGGAGTTCAAAACGCTCCATAGCACTTGAAGTCATTGCTTTTAGTATTCTGGCGCTATCTAGTTCAATTATCGTCGGCTCTGGACACCATTGGGATGCTATTTGAAGACCCTCCGCGCATTGGGCTTCGGCCTCATCCGCCGATGCACATTTGAACAGTACCCTCCATGCCGTAAGCATGACTTCTCCCTTATGGTCTCGGATTACCACGCCAACTCCAGCTTCTCCGGTTTGAGCGATGAACGAACCATCCACATTAAGTTTCAGCCAGCAGCCCTGGAGGAGGTGGCTCCCCACTAGCTTGCTTTCGGTTTTGGTTTGGGAGCACTAGCAGGAGCCCAGCATGTAGCTTTCCCCTTCACATCCTCAAAGTTCGAATTTTGTCGGACCTACAACAGTGTTTCCCGGTAATTCAAAAAAGGAAATGAACTGAGTCCGAGATGCTAGCCGAACCTGAGTTGTGTGTTATACTGTTGTGCACCGTCCAAACACGCCAAAGGACCATCATTAGCAGATCACCTTGCTCGGTTGTACACTTATCAAGGAGGAGTAGGAGCCAATCTGGCCCTGTTTGGATAAACAACCTTTCATCCAGCAGGGGCCAGTGATTTCTCATCGCCCACCTTAAATTGCTTGCTTGTGAACACTCAACCACAGCATGGAAGCTGTCTTCCATCGCAGTACCACACAGGTTGCAATGCCCATCTGGTTCGATCTTCTTGATATGCTTGTTCTTCTTCGTTGGGAGCACATCTTTCACTAATTTCCAAATAAAGATATGCACCTTTGGAGGAACTTTTGCCTGCCAAACCTTCTTCCAAAGGTCACGATCACCATCAGGATGCTTACTCGAGGCAGTTGCTACCGAAGCGTTCTGCAGATTCAGACCAAGCTAAAACATCTTCTGTTCTTCTCTCTGGAAGTTTTATTTTAGTAATTGCTTCGGCATCTGCACGATTGAAGACAGCAGCAATTCTATTGTAATCCCAGTTCCTTCCTGCCGAGTCCAGTAAATCTGAAACCCAGTGAAGCCAACATCTGCCTTGAGGTGTCGTAGTTCTGTAAGTGTAATCTCTGGGTATCCAGGCATCCCGCCAAATGCGTACACTCGAGCCATTTCCAATTCTCCATATCAAGCCTTTCTTTAGAGATTGCCATGTCTGTGAAGCTGCTGGCTGCGGGACTGTATCAATCAAGGCACCTCTGGGATAATACTTTGCTTTCAGTAGTCTTGCACACAGGCTATCTGGGTGTTCGATCAGTTGCCATGCCTGTCTTGCAAGCAAAGCTTGGTTAAAAATGCGTAGGTCCCTAAAGCTCAGCCCACCTTGGAGCTTTCTTGCCGTCATATCTTTCCATGCTACCCATGCCGTTTTCCGGTGCCCCTTCTCAGCTCCCCACCAGAAGTCACGGATAAGAGAGGTGAGACTATCACACAGGAGCAGTGGAACCTTGAACACACTCATAATATATGTTGGTAAGGCCTGAGCTACTGATTTTATTGAAGTTTCCTTTGCTGCTGCTGACATATTCTTTTTTCCGTAAAATCATTGAGCCGTTTTCGATAACCTTTCCTTAAGTGGCTGGAAGCGCTCACCTTTTAACCTACCCGCCGGAGTAGGCAATCCTAAATATTGAGCTTCAAACGGTGCTGCTTGCACGCCCAACATATTTCGCACTGCTTACGTTCCTCGACTCCTCCGCATCTTTGAACATAATAGAACACTTGGAGCCATTTACCAATTGACATGTGCCTCTCTCATAAACATTTATGACCTCCTTAACTTGTTGGGCTTGATTCGATTAGCTTTGAAGAATAGAAGGGTGTCAACGGCAAAAAGCAGATGTGAAATGCCGGTGCATTCCTGCAGATCTTGAGCGCTTGAAGCAAGTTCAGGCTGACCTTCCTATTTATCAACTTTGACAAACCGTCTGCGACGAACAGAAAGAGATAGGGCGAAAGCGGATCACCTTGGCGAAGGCCTCGTGACGGGGCGAAGGGTACGGAGAGCACCCCATTGAAGCGAATCTGGTAGCGCACCGTAGACACACATGTCATGATACGGTCCACCCACGAACTCTAAAAATCCAACTTCGACAAAGACAAAGACCGAGAAAAACCCCATCCCACTCGATCATAGGCCTTTGAGAGATCCAACTTGTACGCACAAAATTGGCTCCTCCCATCATTGCTGGTCTGGATCGCATGCATACACTCAAACGCAATAAGAGCATTATCAGTAATCATACGCCCGGTATAAATGCACTTTGACTAGGAGAGATAATATCCTGTAGCAACGGTCGCAGCCGATTGACAATACACTTTGAAACAATTTTATAGATAACATTACAGAGACTTATGGGTCCGAAGTCCATCGTTTCTGGAGCTGCCACTTTTGGGATCAACACTATGCACGTGTCATTAACTCCAGGGGGCATGTTACCATTTGCAAAGAATTCCTGTACAGCTGGGATTATATCTTCCTTAAGCAGCAACCAATTTCTTTGAAAAAACCTACCAGGAAGACCATCCAAACCAGGGGCTTTCAAAGGCCCAATTTGAAATAAAGCATCACTAATCTCCTCCGCAGAGTATGGTCTATTCAATTCAAAATTCATCTCCGGCGTTATGCACTCATCAAATAACTCCACAATGTTATCCGGCTGTACATTCACATCATGAGTAAATAAATCCTCAAAATAATTAGATGCTATACCTCTCATTTCCTCTTCATTGGTGCTCCAGCTCCCATCATTCCTCATCAATCTTTTCATTGAATTCTTTTTCGCACGCCATACTGCTTTCCTATGAAACAATTTGGTATTCCTGTCACCTTCCTTCAACCATGTTATGTGCGAGCGTTGGAGCCACATCATTTCCTCTCTATATAGCACCTCATCCAACTCTCTCTTCACTGTTAGGATCTGATCACGATTCTGCAGCAGGTTATCCCCTTCTAAGTCCGCAAGCTGTTGACGCAATGATTCCAGCTTCTTGCGGACACTGCCAAATTTTGCACGACTCCAGTTTTGCAGAGATCCTGCGACGCCACCCAAGTCGCTGCCTAGATTCCTATTTAGCCAGCCCTGTTTGATCTCCGAATGCGGACTTGGTTCCCTCTCCCACATGATCTCATAACGGAAAGGTTTCACTCTTCTTTTCAGCAATTATGTTACCCGCACAACGTAAGAGAAGCATTTTATGGTCGATCAATGTGAGTTGCAAAGTGGCATCCGGGAAAAGAAAACTCCATTCAGAGTTGGCTACTCCACGGTCCAGCCTAACTCTTACATTATGATTCCCACCCTGGTTATTATTGTACGTCCAAGGGAGCCCATTAAAACCAATATCATGCAAATCACAGTGGCTTAGTACTTCCCTAGAATCCATCATCCGCCTCTCTGACCTGGGGGTAGCTGAAAAATGCTCATGTTACTAGAGCGCTTCATTAAAATCCCCCATAACAAGCCATGGCCCATCCCACAACCCGCTCAACCTTCGGAGCAAATCCCACGCAAATTTCCTATTTTCCACACGAGGCTCGCCATAAACAAAGGTAGCCCTCCATGAGGCACCACCTGAATTTTCATTAACCAAAACATCCAAAGCACGTTCTCCCTGGTACAGGAGAGTTACATTTATTGGCTCATCCCAAAACAAAACTAGACCACCACTAAGACCAACACTATTAATAGCCAAATTATGACGCAGACCCAACCTCCATGAGAGGTTTCTAGCACGAGTAGCACACATTCTTGTTTCAGAAAGAAAAACCAATTTGGGTGAGTACGACTGGACAAAGCCGCACAGTTCTTGAACTATCCGCGAGTTCCCCAACCCGCGGCAGTTCCAAGCTAATGCATTCATTTCTCCTGACGGGGCTCGCCATGAGCTCCCGTCAGGTGTTGCATCTCTACGCCCGTCATCTTGCTCTTTTTTGCTGGGGATTCCACACTCTTCGCATCATCACCTTGCTGTTCAATCCCCCTGCCATACTCCTGCATATATTGGAACGTATCCAACATGGCATCTTCATCGACAAAGCTTCTTGCTCATGCGGAGCTTGTCAATGTCCTTGGACGCCACCTTAGGCCCCTTGAAACCTGCCTTGCCTCCCTGAACACCATGCTTTGCCATCCTTGCTGCAGCAAACCTGTCATGCAGACTAGGCTTTTCTAGCCCCACGCCATCACCCCATGGAGCGGGAGGGACTGTGAATCTCTGCTGAAACCCATGAATGACTCAAGACCTGACACCTTCTCCTTGACAAAACCAGGTCCTGGCGTGAACGGCAAGGTCACATTAAGGTCCAGGATCTCCACATCCACCACCATGCTCTCTACCCCTTTTGCCAAATTATTTGCCGCCTCCCCGAGTCTCCCCTGCCTAGTAGGGACACCCGGCGTGTGCTCCACCATTAGCCCGATCATTAGAAATGTAAGAGGACGCAGCCCTCTTTTTGTCCCGAGGGCCTCACCGACTGCACCCATAAGAATTATGCATGGCTGCAACACGATCCCTTTGCGCACCGCTAAAATTCAGTCCCCTCCTTGTATTCGTGGACGTAGCCTGAACAACCACGGGCTTCCCATACCGCCGTTTGAGCGGCCGAGGCTCACAATTCGGTTCCAAATTTAGCACCCTCCTCCCCACACATCCTCCGGCACTCGCGGACAGCATGTCCAATACGGCCACAGTTGAGAATGCCTTCATACTTAACTGCGAACTCCAGCATCTCAAGTCCCTTCACCTTGATCTGCACACTACTTCACAATGGAGCAGGAAGGGGAATACTGATCCGTACCCTCTTGAATTCATGAATCACATCTCCAATCTCCAAAATCTTACCCAACTTTCCTCCCAGAGCACGGACAAAAGATATTGTCATCAAGCCAATCAGAATATCATAGATGCTTACCCAAACTAGCAACTCCTCTATGAGCACATTGGATAGCTTGGCGAAGCCATCGTATTTAACCAAAATGAGTGCGTCCCCATTATGCTTCCATGGCCCTCCACCCAGCACAAAATTCAGGTTTTGTGCCGAGCTAAATTCTACAAGAAAATGATTATCACTAATGGCTCTTGCCTTCACCATCTCCTCCCGCTCTCCACGCCACACTCAGATGGTTAATATCATGTAATATTGAGCAATAGTTGATGGTATAAAAATACCATCTAGGGACTGATCACAAAGCAGCAATCTCCTCTTCATCAAACACAAACTCTTCATCACTGTCCTCAGCATTCTCCTTTGTTTCTTCCCCATGCACAACCATGCCTCTTTCTAGATTCAGATCCTCTCGTGACTCCTCTTTTGCCACGTCTCTAGCCCCATCCGGGTTACCCTCAGGAAGATCCGACGGTTTCCCTTCCTCTCCACCATCCGCAGCAATCCCCTGCAGCACCGGAGTCTTCACCTCCTCCTAAACCTTCTCCTGGTTCATGTACATCTGTACAAGATCTGTCTCAGCGGTCCTCTCAACAACTGCAGCCTCCTTACCCGCCATCGCGCCTGCTACCTGCTCAAGCGATCGTGAACCTTGGCTCGGATGGGAAACCTCCTCACCGGAGATCCCGTATCACCCCCACCTCAGTTTCCGATCACAGGCGAGCAGGGAGAAGCAAGCGGTGGCAAGAGGAGATAGGAACACCACAACCCTAGCACCCGGCACCTAAATAGTCTAGGCTCACGGACCCAATGGCAGGTCCAATCTGACGGTACCAAGAGGCACCGCAGAAGAAATCCGATCAAAGAACAGCAATCGCACGAAGCGGCGATCCACTCCCACCCAACCCTAGACGGGGGATGTAGTGGTAAACGACCTCACGTAGAACGTGAGAGCAACGATGCCAGCAGGGAGAATTCCGGCCAGGATGTCCGTCGGCGGCGGTGTCCTACACCCTAGACGGCGGTGCAAGATTGCCCGGAAATCGCCCTCGCCCGCTCTCCATCATTTTCGCGTGCACTATTATTCAGAAATGCAACTACAAAAATCTATGCAGGCACTATTTGAAGCACTTGAATTTTGCAAATATGGTGGGTGGTGCAGTATGCGCGTGATTAATGAAAATATATGAAAGCGACATGCGCGTGTTTATATGCGTATACGGAAATTAATTCTTCTCAGGATCTATGCAGGCTGGCGAGACCAAAGTTTCAGCCGGTCGTGCGACTTATGCTTGTGTGTCCTACTCGGTATTCACCGTATGCATCACTGGCTTCGCTTCAGAACCAGGCTAACCGGTTCTTCTCCCATGCTATCCCCAGCCACACTTATACAGGGCTCAGGCTCTATCGTCTCCCCAGGCGGTTCCACTCGAAGGGAACACTTTTCTGCGCCAACAGGGTTCTCTACAAACACCGCTACCTGGGCTAAAAAGAGAACAACACAAGCAGAGGTTTCTCCTCTAGAGTCCCTAGCATAGAGACGTCGTCCCAGATGAACGAGCTGAAAGGAAGGCAGGGATTAAAATAGGAAAGCTTAATTCATTTTCACAGAGCAAGCTTACATACGGCTTTCCCTTTTGGGAAACCCTAAACACTTAGCATAAACCTGATTACCTTACAAGCGCAGAAAGATCACGGGACTTCTAGTATTAACCAGCTTAAACCATGTTTATATGCTGTGGTTCAAGAACCTTAAGTTTTAAAGCAAAAGACATAAACCAAACCGTGGTTTAGGAAAAAAAAACAAAAGTCTGCCAAAACGTTATAGTAGTACTATATTTTCAAAATTGTAAAGTTTGTTCTGTCCAAAAATTAACTTCACGACGGTCTAAACCTAGTATTGGAAAACCAGAACAAACTTTGGAGATCCTAGAAGATGTGGTTGGGGTGCAAGTCCAGTAATGGCGTAATGCGTCTCTTGCATTGCTAGTAGGAAGCAGAGCCATCCATTCCGGCTAGCGGCTGGCCTGGCTTGGCCCGACGTTTCCATCGGTAAACGGGAAGGACGGTGTCATAGAATAGACATAAACGGGAAGGACGGTGTCATAGAATAGACACTATCTATTTTTTCTGTTACCTACGTATATGTGGTGGTATTATCTAAGAAAATGAAATCGACTTTCTTTGTTGCATTTAAAGTTGTCTTCGACATAATATTCAAAATTTCAAAACAACCAATGGAAGATCCTCTTAGTTAAACAATGGCGACAAAGGTTGTCGTAGCTCGATTGAGGTCCTGGTGTCCACGCGGGGGCTTTTCATTCCAGGGACTAAAATTTAGCTTTTGGCCTATCAAATATATGATACTAATTAGAGAAATATGGAGCTCCTCCTAATTAAGCTTCTTACAAAGTTTTAGTCATTGAAGCTTAGACTGAGAGATCGAGTGTAGAAAATAAGGAGGGAGTCTCTACTTGTATATGTTTCTGGATCCTCCCCTACTTCTCTGTATGGAGGGTCTTGTCTTCATCAACAGGGATCTATTTTTGACCAAACCAATGCAACAAAGACCTTTTTGTGTCGTTATGTGTGAGTTGTATATATAGATGGCCATAAGACCCGCATCACGACTGCCTGGCTCATGGCCTCGTGTTTTGGGCCAGTCTAGGCATGTTGATTTCATGTTGGCCAGAGCCAACTGTATTGTCATGCTTGAGCACTCCTTTGACACGACATGCTAGCATCGACCAGCCTAATTAAACATGTGCCGCCTCCATACCTCTCATATCCCCATATTTATGAGACCTGAAAACCCTACCACCAGTTTTATCGCGCCCTCTTGGATCCCAACTTCACAACCCTTTGCCTCCGATCCTGACCCGACTCTTATCGGGTTGTGTTATTGTGTGCCACACATATTTAACCATCTATAGTTACACGTAGTCCATGTAGTACCCAGAAATGCAACTAGTAAGTGGCCTTTGTGCGGTTTCTGGCCTCTCCGTAGATGTCCGGGAACATCCCATTATAAAATAGACTTTGGGAGTTTGGGTTCATAACACTCATCAGCTGAGGAACTCACCATCCAACCCAGCAAAGAACGCAGCTTAGCTCACTCATGCAAGCAAACAAAGCTTGCAAAGCTCACGGTGGTGCTCTGTAATGGACAAGCCTTCTCCTCCTCATCCTCATCCTCCAGCCACTGCCACCAATGTCGACGACGACGACAACTACGTCATCTGCCTGTCACTGACGCTGGGCCCCAGCTCGCCGCCACGCTCCTCTCCGCCTCACCCAGCCGCCGTCGTTTCAGAAGGTGTCGCTGGTTATGACGCAGGTAGCAGCAGCGTCGGCGACGCCGGCGCGAGACTCTACCCTTGCCTCTTCTGCAGCAAGAAGTTCGTCAAGTCGCAGGCGCTCGGGGGACACCAGAACGCGCACAAGAAGAAGAGGATGAGGCGCGTGGCCGGGCGGAACAATAATGGTGCCCATCTCTACCACGACCTCGGCAAGGAATCCACGGCGGCGATCTCCATTGTCACGGACATGCGGCTGCACGAACACACTCCTCGAGCCCACCACATGGACGACGACAACGACGACGACGCAGCAGTAGCATTTGGTGGAGCGCCGCCACGTTGCACCACCGCCGCTGTCGACGATGACCACGACTCCGGCGTCGGTGATAGCAAGAGCTCATCATCATTGTGGTGGCAGGTTCTTGATCTCGAATTGAAGCTGTAGCTACAAGAGCGTGTACCTGCATTGTACCCTGTAAGTAGGTCGATCATGCAAATTAAGTACTAGTAGTAGTGTGATCGGGTAGTAGGGGTGTGTATCGTTTTGTTCCTGCTGCGGTTTCTCTTCCTCTGGCCTGTTCTTGTTGCTCTTGTTTAATTTCGAACCTGCTGGTGTGTCAGTGTGTGAAGTACGTACTTGTACCATTTGCACCTATATGTATGTATGTTGAAAAAAAATTGTACATCATGCATGCGTCACTAGTAGCAGTGGTGGAGCTATAGCAAATTTGAGGATGGTGCGCTAATCTTATGGATACATAGGTTTTAATTTTATGGATGCATATATGGTGAAAAATAGAGCATAATCATTGTTTTTCGGTTTTTTCGTGGGTGCGGCCGCACCCCATGTGTTGAACATGGATCCGCCCATGACTAGTAGCGCCATATACATACATATCCTCCCTCGGCAAACGGCAGCTCGGCCAGCTCCGATCCAGCAAGCAGATGAGGAATGGAAGCAATAAAAACACAGTCGGCAGGCGCTATTCTGATTTCGGTTCAAATCATCTACTCCATCGTCAATCCCAAAAAAGACTGCAAATTATTTAGCTAGCTAGCTAGCTAGCCTTTTGCTAACTCAATCGAGATCAGAACTCACAAAATCTACTAAGGGCGTCCTCAACACATGCGAATCGCTAGCTGACTCAGCTTTTATCCGAAGTGCAGTTAAGAGAAAGCAGGAAAAAAAACAATCTCGCTAGCGACTGTCTCATATCAAATCTCTAGCTGCGATTTCTACTGATGGTGCACTAATCGTGGAATATGTTTTCATAGCAGATGACATAAATGTTGATACTACTTTTCACTAGTACAGAGAATATTTGTACTGGTGGTTCTACAACTATTTGTACTGGCGTTTTTTGAAACCGTCAGTGGGAGATGCCAGTGAAAATCAGCCATTTCTACTGACGGTGTTTTGAGAACCATTAGTACAAATACGATTTCTACTGGTGGTGTCTTAGTAGAAATCTTTGTCCAGAATTAATATTTTTGGCTCCAAAAAAGGAAAAAATAGCAAAAAATATTTTTTTAAACTGGGGGTTCTCTTAAGGAACTGCCAGTAGAAATAGCACCCATTTCTACTGGCGGTTCCTTAAGAAAACCGCCAGTAGAAATCCATTTCTACTGACGGTTTTTGATTTGGTCTCACCGTTTGATTTCCACTAACGTCTGTTAATCAAAATCGTCAGTAAAAATAAATCCATAGTGTCAAGAGAAATAATTTTTGTACTAGTATTTAATGAATTTATATAGTCAAACCAAAAACAATTTGGCTTAGCCCCAAAAGTAAAAATTGCACTCTTTTAAGGAAGGGAGCGGGAATATAGGTCAATTGAGTAGGCATGATATTGACGGAGGCTATGGGTAGCCCTATTCATCATATATTGTTAGTGTGGCAACATAGGGAGAACGTAGGTATAACAAACTAACAATGCAGGTGAGTCCACTTAGGAACATCATTTCTCTAATTAATCATCTCGGTGCAATGACTAGTAAGATAGGTGGGGAGTGTCTGTACCCCGATCAAGTACCCACACCGACCGAGAACTTGGCCGTATGCACCACTTAGTCCCCATCAGGCAGCACTCGGCCAAAGGATGAACTGCCACACGGGGGGTGGTTGGGGGTTGTGGCTACAACCAACCACCGAAGGAAGTGCCTCGGGTCCAAACTCGAAGCATCGAGCCACTAGCCAATCAAGAGAACTTACCCGGCCTCCTCGACTAATAACCATTCGAATCAAGGCCACCCTATACCAAAGTTATATAATGCTGAATTTAGATCTAAACTTTATAGTTAGCACCCTTTTATTTGAAATTGTTTAGGGGTTAAAAGATTTAATACATTTTCAGAGTTAATATAAAATATAGCATCGTCCTACACTCAACACTCATCTTAATGTCAATTCTAGGAACTGCGTGCTCGTATTTCATGTGAAAAATGACCAATTTTTTCTGCTGATTTCTGCAATCACTAGTGAGCTTTTCTCCTGGGGTTAAAAAAAAATACTATGAGCCTCTTTGGTAGGTTTGCTTCTTTAAAAAAAAATGGTGAAATCAGGTAAAGCCCGTCTTGTGGGTTTCAGACTCCTGGCAAAAATAGATTCGATTTCATCGTTTTTGGCTTTCGAACCCATATTAAGCACACGTTTGGTAGGTCTATTGATTAAGGCTGTGAAGAAACTCAAACAACCAAAGAGAATCTACCTTTACAGCCGATTTTTAATTTTTCAAATTAATTTTTAACGTTATCGACCATCTTTATGAATCGGTTTCTAAATACGGTTGCATATCGGAATCGTTAATTTCTAAAGACGCTCGGCTCCACAAATGAATTCGTTTTTAGAAAGCAATTCCGTGGCGGTGAATGTTTGCTCTCGGTGAACACAGCGGTGCGCTGCGCCCGTGTCTCAATTCAGGCTTGAACAGCGCATGTGTCGCTATCCCAGGATCCTGCACCTACCAGCAGTGCCCCCCTGTTCTCCTGCGACGACGTCCAGAGATATATATATATATATATATATATATATATATATATATATATATATATATATATATATATATATATATATATATATATATATATATGGGTATATACGGTGAATCCGGCACACATATCATCCAATCAGCTGCGCATGATGCCTGGATGTTGGATCTGATCACACCTACTCCCTCCGTCCCATGGAGTATGTCGCCCGGGAAGCGTGTTTGTGAGGGGGGCACGGTTTTCTAACAACATGGACAGAGGGAGTAGGCCAGGAGCTTCGAGTACTGCAGGTATGGTGGTGGTGGTGGATGCTTTTCAGTGCCACTGTTTCTTCAATCAAGCTGCAGGCTAGGACAGGGGTAACAGCCAGACACTGCCAAGGACTATAGCTCGCATAATGCATTGCTTGAATCTGAATCCATGCCTATCTCTCTGCCTTTGATCACGTCCTGTTCGTACGTCCATCCAACAAGTCCTAGGGCCTATCAGTACATGTACATACATGTATATATGGATGGACCACGATCCATGCATCCATTATTTGTTTGGTGTTTGCATTTTGCAAGAACAAGGCGCTGCTAGTGCTGACACTTGGCACGCACAGCACACTGTTGAGTGGTGTGACATTTGTGGCAGTAGAAGTAGCTGCTACCGCTGCGTCTACAGACAGATTCCTTCGGCGGCCCAGCTCAGTCAAAAAAAACAAAAACTCTCCCATCCCACAAAGAATCTAATTCTATGATTCAAATCTTGTCCCAAAAATAAACCTTTTTAGTAGAATCCACCTATTACAGAACCCGCTGCATGTCTAGAACAATACCTACCCTATCCATCCATGTGTAAAAAAATTCTAAACTTCTGAAGAATATTCCAAAACACCCAAGAGGAAGGTACAAATGTGTAATTTTGCATCTACCCTAATCTAGCCTTGAAAAGTGAGATTCACATTCTTTCTTAGGGCAGACGGATGGGAACACGTCCGTTCAGTTTGTATATGAACTGAATCGATTAAATGGAAATTTGGTTCATTTAATCTTTCTTTCTTTCTCTCGATTACGAATCTTTAAACATGTTACAAGTGCAGCGCATTGATACAAGCCTGTTGTGCATGCGCCACTGCAAGGTGATGCCGATCCAATTTTGGTCGTGAACACCCTGTGCTTGTTGCTTGTGTTTTGTCACGGGTAGCCAGTGACTCTGCTGCACCTTTGGTTTAATATGGTCAATTATTGAAATTAATTATTCTCCTCCACCTACTTTCTTCAATCATAGATACAAGTCTATCTCTGTCCAAGATCTTTTTTTATATATATATATATATATATATATATATATATATATATATATATATATATATATATATATATATATATATATATATAGATTGGCAACACCTACAAGATAAATCTAGTTAATATCTAACTGATCTACTCCATCTGTCCTAAATATAAGTCGTTCTCGCTTCTCGAAAAGTCAATTTTTTTTAACTTTGACCAATTATATATAAAATAAGATTGATATTTATAATGCATAATTAGTATCATTATAGATCGTTGAATATACTTTCATAATAAACTTATTTACAAATATAAATATTGTAACGTATTTTCTACAAATTTGGCCAAAATTAGAAAGTTTGACCTATAGAAATTAGCCTAAATTAGCTAAATACGGACACAGTGGCTAGCTAGTAAGATAATAACTAGTTGAAAATTTGTTTAAAAAATTAGCTTATCTATTAGTCCTTCTATTTGAATGTACTAAAGCTAATTTGAGCTAAGTTTTAGATATCTAACAATTACCCCTAGTATCGAAGCCCTTTTTCTATGTCATCCTGCGCTGATCCTCTGCGCTGCTTTTGTCGTCACGTTAACGTGTCTGCCCACATATGCATGGACATAGAGGCCGTTCCCATAACGGGCAAGCTAAGCCACACACCATGGGTGGATTGATATGAGTTGAGGCATTATATATTAGGGTTAAAGGACATGCAAATTAACTTACCCAAACACACACGATATGAGTTGAGGCATTATATATTAGGGTTAAAGGACATGCAAATTAACTTACCCAAACATACACACACACACACACACACACACACACACACACACACACACACACACACACACACATCAATTTCGCCATATGTAGGATAGTGCTTCACGCTCTCTCCAACCCAAAAACTCAAGTCTATTTGATTCTAGAAATGCACCTGTACATGTACTTATTATATCTAGCTAACATTACCGAGAAATAAATACACTTATTTCTAACGTGATACCTAAACTTGAAGCTTCCTAAGATCTAAAAAAAACCTTGAAGTTTCCTGGTTTTCCTATATTGCAAGGGTTTGCAATGTCATGGACATATATAGCCAGCTTGGCGAATTAATCCCAGCATGAGCCGCCCCGGCCGGCGTGCAGCGCGCGACTCATGCCATTGCATTGCCAGGCACTGCAGGCGCGCAGGTTTTTCTGTTCCTGGTGCCTAAGCTGTGCAACAGGAAATGAAGGCCACTCTGATGGGAATCGGATGGGGGCCTGGTCGGCTGGTCCAGGTCAGCTCCCTTGTCGTTTCGGCCGGCCACTGTGGCTCTCAGCTGCCTCAGCAGCAGCAGCAGCAGTAGCAGCAGTTGGCATGCATCTGTAGTACATGAACAGTAGTGTTTCACGAGCAGCAGCAGTAGTAGTGTTTCACATCGACTGGCCCCCGATCTGGCTCCGCTTTTGTCGCCAGTAACCTGTCCGCCTCAGCGCCCGGCCTCATCATTGGACTACTCGTATGCACACTTATGGCAAGAGAGGCGATTCCCATAACGGGCGACAGGGATACGAGCGACGCGATAGCTTCCCAGTGCCAGTGGTCTGGTAACGGGAATTTTTCTTCCGTTTTTCCAGGTAGTACTAGTAGCATGTACAGTAGCAGCAGTACGGCCTGTTTGGTTTGTGACAGGGAAAGGTTGGTGCAACTACTAAATTTTTATCCTATTGCACCAGTAAAACTTTGATGTATTAGAGCCAAAATAGATGTGATAGATTGATATAGCATCAATTTTATATTTGATGCGAGCCGACGCAAGAGCTCTTGATGCAATAGTCTTGTCGCATCAGTTTGAAGTTACCGATGCAAGAGGTGCTATTTACATCGACGATCGGTGTGATGCGAAAGGTCTATTGCATCCGCTATGGATTTCTATTGCAACAGCTAACGTTTGGTGCAATAAACCTTGTTGCATCGACAATCAGTTCGGTGCAATAAACCTTGTTGCATCGACAATCGGTTCGGTACAATAGAATCTATTGCATCAACAATCGGTCCGGGCAATAGAACCTGTTGCATCGACAATCGGTTCGATGCAATAGAACCTATTGCATCGACAATCGGTTCAGTGCAATAGAACCTATTGCATCGACAATCGGTTCAGTGCAATAGAACCTATTGCTCCGATATTAGGTTCGGTGCAATATTGCCTATTGCATCAACATTAGGTTCGGTGCAATACGACCTATTACATCGATATTAGGTTTGGTGCAATACGACCTATTGCATCGACGTTCGGTTTGGTGCTATTTTATATTGCAGCCATTTTCATATGCTCAATAATAAAAATTCGCGACACAGAAATTCACTAAAGCTTTGATCATCCACATTTAGTAATGTGTACAGTAATACAACAAAAAATGCTTCATAGCTGAAGAAATAAACATTTTAACTAAGGTCTCTTAGCACAAATCATGAAAGCAGTCTTGTTGTCATTGTAGATTTCTTGACTCACTTCATCCTTCCATTCAGTCCAAGCAATCCTCTCGGCTCAAAGTTCATCATCCTACTCAATACAAAGCCATATGCATTAGTAATTAATCATCCTACTCTGAACTGCATATGATCAGATTATGTCAATGAACTTTGAAAATCCCGATCTCCCTAGTATGATGATATAAAATTAATCCCGATCTCCCTAGTATGATGATATAAAATTATAAAACTTCATGACAGTAAAGATTCCTAAATTCTTTACAATTTTCGTATTATAATGTTTAGCCAGAAAAGTCATTTACTCCATAAAATGATCACCCTACTCAGAACTACATAAGGTGCAGTTTCTAGGATAGATTTTATCAATCAAGTTTAAAAATCCATATCTCCCTAGTATGATGATATAAAATCATACAATATCATGACAATAAATCTCTCTAAGTTCTTTACAACTTTGGTATTATCATGTTTAGCCAGAAAAGTGTTTAGCCAGAAAAGTCATTTACTCCATGAAATAATTACTTTACTCTGAACTGTATAAGCTGCAGTTTTCTACACAGATTCTGTCAATCAACTCTAGAAATCCCTATCTCCCTAGTATGATGATATAAAATCATGAAATTTCATGACAATAAAGATCTATAAGTTCTTTAACTTTGGTATTATAATGTTTATCTAGAAATGTCATTTACTCCATGAAATAGTCATCCTAATCCAAACTGCGTAAGCTGTAGTTTTCAGGACTGATTCAGTTAGCAATTCATACCTCTAAGATTTTGTTTTTGAGGTCTCGCTTTTTAGCTGCAGCATTATTCCTTAGTGTCTGTGCTGTAATAAATTTCCCAGATGTTGTCATTTGGGAAAAGACTTCTATGGCGCCGCTGCGAGTGACGCGACTAAATTGACTTTTGTTGTGTGTGCTCAATGCACTATGTGTCAGAGTCTGCAAAATCCAGGAGATTTGAAGGAACAATCACCACTAAACAACTATATGAATCTATATAAATGCAGGTTATTTCTTATTAAAAATATTACCTCTCGCAGATGTTCTCCTAGGCTGGGAGTGAGAACAACAGGAGGTTCATTACAAGCTTTATTATTTGTGGCCATTACAGTTTCAATCCTAGCTTTGCATATCAATGCACAGATTACCTCTGGACTAAATGTATGTATCCATTACACTGCAGTTGTCATTTATCAAAAGATATTACCTGTGGTGCATCTTCATCTTGACTAACCAGATTATCAGTAGCAGCAGCATTAGTAGTCAATTGTGCAGGTTGATGGGTGGTGTGGTTGGTATAGCAGTAGCCTTTGTTTTGTAAATATAGTAAGGTGAAACATTAGCACTCAAACATTGATTAAATCCATGATGTTGCTAAAAATTAAGAAGTTTTATTACCTCTGCCATTGCTCCTTTGTGTAGTTCCATTAGTGTAAGAAACTCTTGTCTCATTTCTAGTTTTGTATTCTCAGTAGTTGTTAATGCAGCTGCTCAATTTTTCCTTGTCGCTCTCCCTCTTAGCAGCTTGACGGCAAGCTGTTCTTTTAACTTGTCTAACTCAGCTTGTGTCTCATTATTTTTTTTTTGTTGGGCTACTACTGCTAGTGCAGCTGCACGAGCATGCTCCTCAATTCTTTCATTCATCAAAGTATCTATGTCCAGGACCTTTCTTGCTTCTCGCATCCAGTGGTTTCTTTATAGGTTTCGCACAGAATGTGGCTTTCTTCTATTTTTGAAAGCACAGAACCCTCTCGACTCAATTCTCTCATTGATTTTGGCCCACTTTTTCTCCTAAATTTAATAAGAAAATAATTAGTGTTTATAAATTTTAGTGTATATATATCTAGTTATTAATGAACAATGCAGTACTTACATATACTTTCTTAGCATCATTAGAAGACCATCTGCATTCCTTTGAGCGTGTTCTCCTCCAAAGTGCCAAACCATCTGGCTCTTCACCGGTCTTTAGGTCCCTCTAAGGCGAGAAAATTGAACAATATGATTGTTGAAGCAAATATTGAAAGAACAATATACTAGGTTCGTTCTAATTATCTGCTCATAACTAACTTACGAAAATGGTTTTGATCCAGTAAGATGTAGTGTCTTTCGTTGCTGGGAATTGCTAGAATTTTTGTTGCTAATTTCCTGATATGAACTCAGAGTTGTTAGTTGCATTGAAAAAGAACCAACTCCAAAGGTGCTATCAAGATAATCTTTTAATCCTTGTTGCCACTCATCAGTTGCCTTATCCAACCGCATCTAACTACTACCCTGATTTGCCATACTGTTTCCAACACCTGACAATGACACAAAAAAATAAATAAGACAAAGGTAAAATTTCTAATTGATTTGGTAATAATCCAACTGAAATTTATAAGAACAAGGTACTGCCACAAAAAATAGATACATAAAATAAAAATCAAACAGAGGCACGGTACCCAGGCAAAGATTCATCATACACTTGCCTTAGCGATGCAATCATGCAATGATGCACTCTGTGAAATGTCTTGGGTCCTTCCCACTAGCTCCTCAGCACCTGAACAACCATGTATCACAGATACTTAAAGAAAAGCCCAGAATTTTTCTAAAAATATTGCAAACTATTAAATTTACCACGCTTTCTAGGCACAAACTGAACCCTGCCAATGACATCTAATCTGACACGTTGGCAAATTTCAGATTTTCTTTAAATACCCACATTACAGCAGTAGACTACAGACGTGTGAGCTAGTTGGTTGCTTTACTGATTCTGTTCTTCAACAACAAGTGCTTCTCATAATACTTCTAATTGTGCTTGTGCAAAAGGTTGGGTTTCAGTGGAGGAAAAAAGGATTTTCAATTAGCCATTAATGACGTGTTTGGTTTGCGGAAGCAAACCACGCGGAACCATCCGAGCCTCTGTCGGAAGCTAAAAGTAACGTTTGGTTTGACGTATGGAACTGACCGGTCTGTCACGAGCTCGTTCCCTCCTCCAGCACAAATGGGTCATGGACTCATTCCTTAGAAATCCATCGGACGACACCAACCAAACGTTAACAAAGAATCACCCAAACCTACAAATAATCAACCCATGCTGCATCAGGTGGTTCTGGATGGACTCGACCTCCGAACCAAATAGACTGGGGAATTTCTAATTGATTTGAGTTCAATATTATAACTGAAATAGAAATTACAATTCAGATAAACGAATTACCAAGCCTTAATATGTTGTTGCAGTGCTGCCTCTACGGACTGAAAAGGGCACAGGCGCTGCAGCCCAGTGCCTGCCCTACGAGGCTATGCCCCTCCCCTGTCCTTGGGCACCTGGCAGCTCTACGTTCTGGCTTGGCCTCTCGCTGCTGCCTGCTATTGCTTACTGCCCTGCGACAGCGTGGTTTGGGACCCTGCGGCCGGATGGAGGGCAGCCACGATGGAGTGGAGGAACGGCGTCAGGGAGGCGGCTGGCTGGATTAGGATTTAGGTCGGCACTGCAATTTTTTGGTAGAGGTCGGCAGCACTTGGATGACAGGAACTTTTACGGGCTTCTAGATGGATTTGGCCTAAGGCTAATCTCAACGGAGGTTTCACGGAGTTTCATAGATATTAAATATGCTGACATGGCATAGTATTTATTAAGAGAGACTAAAAAAGTTTCATGGGAGTAGAGAGAGTTTCATGGGGATGAAACTCTTCTGCACCGTTTCCAAAATCTGGGTGCATATGAAACTGTGCCATGAAACCCCCACTGAGACTAGCCTAAGGGAGTTCGTCATAATTTTCCGTGGGCCAAAGCACTTGGGGCCCATTAGGACACGTATAACACTGAAGGACCGAATACGGCGACCAGAGGGGGGGTGAATGGGAGCCGATCAAAATTTCTTTCGAATGGCCACTGTCCCAATCGACCCTCCAAAAACCTAAAACTCACACGTGAGTAGTTCTCGAGTCAACAAGTGACTGGATGTTCTCCGGTAGTCCCGGGAACACAGGCGAAACACTCAAGGCAACGAAAAGCCCAGCGAAAACAAAGAACTCCTCAAGACCGGAAACCGCAAATGCACCCTTTGAGATTCGGTGGTTCAAGGCCGAGGTTCAGCAAAAATGCACTTCAGACAAGCAAAAACGCTACTGCACCGCTGAGGCTCAAGCACCTCTAGTGCCGAGGTTCAGCACTTCTTAGACTTCGACGTAAAAACGCTACAAACCGGCCGAGGCTCGGCGCTTCAAGTGCTTGAGGTTCAAAGACGGCTCCAAAGACAAGAACACCAAGATCGAAAATCGCCATGATCTTCAATCCGCCCGATCTCCTCCAAATCTCAACCAACTGCACCCAAATTTGAACCGTGTGTTCCCAAGGCAGTGGAGAAGCTCCCTCTAAGAGATCATAGCTTGAGATTGGACGAATCAACGGGAATCACAAAGGGGACGAAGAAAACGAGCAAAAACAGGGCGTCACCAAGAATCGCTTCGATCTCCTTGCACGGGACAAATTGGAGGAAACCCTTCGGTGGAAGTGTTCTCCTACAAGCAAGGATCGAGCAGCAACAAACGGTGCGCAAAATGATCAACCATAGCTCGAGAAATCAACTCGGGAACAAACGGGGGAGAAGAGGGAAAACGAAGAACGCGAAGAACACCAATCAAAACGCGAATCAACACATCAATCTGACCCAACGAGGAAACAAGGAGGATTCGGGACCTCCTTTCCCATGAGTAAACTTGGTTCTTACACTAATTGCAAAGATCAGTGGACCTCTCTCTCACTTAGCACCTAGAAGAGGGAAACCCTAGAAAGGATGAAGAAAAATGCAAATGGGAGAGGTGAGGGAGATGGGGCTCCCTCCACCTTACTTATCGACCGGGCTTATTTCATTTTCCAGTTTTTGCCCCTTATACAACTCTGAGCAAACCGCCTAGCCCTAGGGACATTGCGGTCCAACTCGAACCGACTCGATGCAATCTTCGATCCGACGGCCACCGCGCCTTCTCACCGGTAGCTTCGCCCGACGCGAACTCCCCGATGCCGCCACGTGCCGTCCGGTCCGCCTCGGGACCTCCGCCCGGGGTTTTGAGGCTCAACCCAGAACCCCGGCCGGGTGGTTTTGAGGCCCAAACCACCGAACCCCCTCCACCGTTGGTTTTGAGGCCCAAACCAACAAACCGGCCCATGTCCTTGCACTTGTCGGCCAAGTGCCAGAACGCGATCCCGCTCGGCGATTCCGGGTCCCTCGGCCCAAGTCTCGATCGGCCCGCCCTTTCACCGCTCCGGTCCATTCGGCGCGGCCCGCCATCACTTGACCTTCACCTCGCCGTCGGCCACCGCCTCCATGCTCGACACCTGCACAACACAAGCCAAGGTACATGTGGAACTCGTGGCTTTCACCACCGTCAGTAGCACCCCATCCGAGATGCTAGTAGTTGAATCAATCACTCATCATCACAACTGAACCACAAGTATGAACCTTGTGTTCGCAAACACCAAGCTTCTGCCGTCTTTATACCTCAAGCTAAACAAAATATGTTCTTGTGGTCGCGATTAAATGAGGAGAGAGATGGTTGCCGTCACCTGGTGAGACGCTGGCTCGTGCTCCCATGCAGCCGAGCGGCCGTCTTATGGGTTCTCTTTGACGGATGATGAGGACTCAACTGGTCCCGTGCGTCGCAGGTGACACAATATTTTGTGGCTGGGTAGTATTGCCTTTTTTAAGTAGATTTTAATTGTCTCTATGTTAGCATAATTTTTTTGTTTTGAATTAGTTTAATTGCCTCCTTTACAGCTGTGAAATACCTCGAGCTACTGCTCAAAACAATATCAAACCGATGTAATAAAAATTACATATTACGTCTCTCTGTTGTACATTCTAAAAACTTACATACAACAATTGTCTCTCTGTTGTACATGCCATTAGTGATAATGTACCACATTAAAACAATATCAAACTGATGTAATAAAAATTATATATTGCGTCGAGACTTAAGCGCTATCAATTTGTTGCAATATTTCTTAATTTCACCTATATTTTAAGTCAATGCAACACCACCTACATATTGCATGAAAAAATCAATAATAAGGCAACCAAAGGTGATCGATGCAATAAATTCTACCTATTGCATCTGCTGTTCAAAATCGATGCGATAGATCAAACCTATTGCATCGACATAAATTACAATCGCATCCAACTCATTTTCGATGCAATAATAAGCCCCTACTGCACCAATTTGAAAAATCGATGCAATAGCAGCCACCTATTACATCAGATTTGTGTTTGATGCAAGATGATACGATGCAACAGGGCAGAGGGAGAGAGAGGGCGTGAGCGAGAGAGAGAGAGGAATAAAGGGACTAGGCCAATTACTTTTTAATAATAGATCCAATTACAATCCTCTCGTATCAATACAAGAAATGTGTGGCTTTTTGACGTTTTTAGTATGACAATAGATCACAATGGCATTATATCATCTATTTTATGACATTATGTTTGATTTTATGACATTATGTTTGACTTAGTGACAATAAAAAGTGGTTTTTTGACATTATTGTGGTGTCACAACAAATTTATGACGGTGGCTTTTGACGTTTGATTCTCATCAACTTGGGCCTTGTTTAGATGGGGAGAGGAGAGAGATTGAAAAGTCCTGTAGCACTTCGTTTTTATTTGGTAAATATTATCCAATCGTGGCCCAACTAGGCTCAAAAGATTCGTCTCGTGATTTACAACCCAACTATGTAATTAGTTATTTTTTATTTATATTTAATGCTCTTTACATGCGGCAAACAATGTGTGAGAGGAGAGAGATTAAAAAGTCTGTAGCATTTCGTTTGTTTGTGGTAAATATTGTCCAATCGTGGCCCAACTAGGCTCAAAAGATTCGTCTCGTGATTTACAACCAAACTGTGCAATTAGTTATTTTTTTATTTATATTTAATGCTCTTTACATGCGGGTACAAATTGATGTGATGGAGAGAGAGTGTAAAAACTTGCAAATCCAATGTGCATCTAAACAAGGCCTTGATGTCACAAATCTTAATTTCTAACATAAATTTCATATATTATGACATCACGGAACATCAAAAAGCCACACATTTCTTGTAGTGACTAAAAGGCAAGGGACCTTATTGTTGGGGGCCAAACAACCGGCCTCGTTAAGCCCCCGGCTAAAGAAGCGTAACAAACCATCATTAGCGCCCACGCTCGCCCACCAAAGAACCGAACCTCACAGCTGTCGCCCCACTAAACAAAGAGCCCAATTAGGCCGAAGTGGAAGGCCCACGAACAAGGCCGCGCCGCGCAGCCCCCGAGCGGGGGGAGGGTCGAGCCCCGACCCCGGGGCGAGCGGGTTCGCACGACCCCCGGCCAAACAAGAGGGCCCTCGGGGCCGCGACCCAGGGTGCCACGGTTCGCACGGCCCTCTGCGTGCACCTTTGCCCAGAAGCAATCAAGGCTTGCGTCCCACGCACGGGCAATGGCCTTGTAGCCTGCACGGTAGGTCAGACTACGTCCGCGCCACCTGTGCTCCGCGCAGGGCATAGGCGGGAGCATCTTGACCGCACTGTGAGTCAGTGCAGGGCGTGGACACCGGTTCTTGGGAGCACTGTTAACCAGAGCAGGGCATGGAACGGTGCTTGACCCTGCTTGTTAACCAAGAGCAGGCGTGGTTCGCCGCCTAATCGCCCTAATGGCTGGGACGGTTCGGACATCCCGCTCGTCACGACCCACGCCCCGTCTTTGACGCCATTGAATCCAAACCAATACAATAAGGCTTCTAATCAACTGTTTAACCTCTCCGTCCACTGTGAGGATATGGGAAAGCACTCTGGCGACACGACAACACCGGCGACCATCTCGAATCGACATAAATAAAGCAGGAGAAAGGACACCCGACCCGGGGGAGGCGAGGCGAGCCACTCCACCACCGTCCTTTTTTCTTTCTTCTTTTCTTTCCTTTGCACGGTACACCATTGTTGACGGTGGTTAACGTCAACTTTCATTAGAACTTTAGACCCAAAAAGAAAACATGAAAACACACTAGTCTAGGGTTTTAACCGATAATTTCCACGAGTTTTGCATATATTCGTATTTTTCGGGGTTTATTTCAGAAAAAGCTGAAAAGAGGGATTCAAGTGCAAAATAAACACGAAACTTATCCGCTACGGGGAAACATCACGGGAAGACTCGGGAACCATCTAGAAGACACCGAAGCAATGGAGGGCTAGGCCGCCAGGTGGGGGGGGGCCGGCCCCACCATGGGGCCGGGCGGCGCCCTAGGGTTAGGGTTGCGGCCCCTTCTCGGAATGTTCCTCCACCGCCTCTCCCGATGCATCTCGGCCCTTGGTTACGTTGGTTTGATCCTGTGGGCGCACGCACATCCCACCGGACTATAAATACATGGGTAGACCCCCACTGGAGAGAGCCAATTTCATTATTCATCAAGGCCTCAAGCCGTCAAGCATCAAGAGCCTTCTAGTTCATCAAGAGCCTTCTAGTTCATAGTTCTAGTTAGCTAGATTAGAAGTAGAGGAGATCTAGTTCTTCATCGGGATTTGGAGCCCCGGCGTCGGAGTGCAGGCGCAAGAGTTCGGTAATAGATCTAGTTCTTACTTTATTGTATTCATTATATATAGGGAGACTTTACTCTTAATAGATTCATATGTTCTTAATTGCAATAGTTATTGTCTACTTTGATTATATGTCTAGGATAGTTGGTTTGATCTTATTGAATTCATGTAATTGCTTGTATAATGTTTACCTAATCGATCGTTGGGTAGATGGTAGATAATATGTAGACGTGGTGTCTAGATATCTTGTTTATCTGCGAGTGCACCCCGACGCTTGGGACGTGTGATAGTCCGCGCAGTGACGGCTGCGTTGGTTCCTCTCAGTAGTCCACCCTCCGCACGTAGGACTAGCATGGGCACGGTCGTGAAGGAGGTGACCCTTGTGTCTTAATGCCCTCATTAGTTGATGCCTCTTTACATGTGATTATGATATAGGGTTAACTTAACAATGATTTCTAGATGTAATTAATTGCACTAATTAGAGTTATTCATTGATGTAGTTATAGAATTACCTTAGATCTAACTCCCTAGTTTATCCAATGGCTAACTATGATTATGACCAGTAGATGCTCGATGATTATCCATAATTATGATACTTGATGATTATGCTATCACCCATATTTATCTATATTTATCTTGTGACATCTGCCTGTTATGAGTAGATTAGATGACATTGGTAATATCACTTATTCATCCTATATAGTCTCTTATCAATATAATAGATTATAGTTTATTACATAGCTTTCCCATGGTATAAATATAAATCGACAACTTTGGATGAACTCCCTAGGTAAAATGCTACAACGGTATAATTATCTGTCCGCTTGCAGAACCCATTTTGTTTACAATTATATTATATTCATATCTTTTATATCTGCCTAGTCACATTAGTACATGTAAACCTATAATAATTTCCTAGCTATATAATTAGGGATGACAACCTATTTCGTGTTTAGGAATGTTAGTAATAAAGAGGTGGCTAGTTGCTAAATGATAAGTTAATTATATACCGAGCATTTCTGGCCTTGTTGCTAGGGGTAGGAGTTAGCTCTGCTTTTTTAGTAATGACGGTAGTAAATGTCAACAACCATTCCTCTCTCGACGAGCGCTTGTAAGGCCACCCCTCCTTTCATCTATAAAAGGGAGGGCAAGCCACGAACTTAGAGATAAGGGCAGCAACACAACACAACCCGCTCGAACACACACTCCACCCACGCCACGATATCGGCACCACGCTCAATCAAAGACTTGGGAGCCCCTCTCTCTCGAACCGTTTGTACCCCCTACTGCGAACCGCCGCTAAGTAACACAACCCGTTCGAACTGGACGTAGGGCCTCTCTCCCGAACCAGTATACTCCCCTGTATCCTCTTAGCGAACATCCGGGCATAAACGCACATCTATAAATTTATTAGTTGGTGCTTTTACGAAACACCGACAGTTGGCACGCCAGGTAGGGGCCTTGCGCGTTTTGTCTCCAAACCTAGGCTCCAGATGGCCAATTTTGACAACCTACAACTCCCCTTAGGCACCCACATTCAGTTTGGGAACCTAGATTTTATCAGCATGGGGGTGGGACACGACATTGTCCTCTTACCCCTCAACATCGACGTCAATGCCATATCGGCGTCGTTCGCCGGTTTGTGCCTCCGCGCCGGCGAACCCCCCAGGCACGATGACCTCAGTCATCCTAGGTCAGTTCACCCCGTCCCACAGTGCAGGAGGAGGACCCACCACAGAAACCGGGACGCCCGACGCTGACAGCCACCGACCCTGGCGCGAGAAGGAGCAACGGCGACCGCCCCGACGACGCAAACGACTTCACGACGGACGACAGTGAGTTCTAGGACCCAGAAGCGCTGCATCACTTTCTCGACATCTACGACTACCTCCTCAACGACTGCGGCGGCGATGACGATGACAGCGGCTACGAACTCACCTGGCCGTAATCTCGGCACGATCAGTAGCCCGACAAACCCAATCTTCTAGCTAAAATCTCGCGCACATTACGATTACCCTGATTTACTCGCTTTTTGTAAAGTTAAATTTCTGTTTTAAGTCTGTATCACGGGTCAAAACTTTATCATGTAATCAAACCAATATAACCAAAAATTACAAGGTCCAAAAGAAAAAAGGACCGGGGTTCGCAGGCTTGCCCGCGAAGAAATCGCTACCACCTCGGGCTGCCGGAGTAAGGGACGCCCCGAGAAAGAAGCCCGCTAGCGGCCTAATTTCCCGAGCACGCGAAGTGATTAGGGCTTTCTCGGGCCGTGTTCGAGTCCAAGGTTGATCTTTGATTTAGAATTTTTTGTGAAAAAGGCATCGAGCCCACGAATCCACGGATGATTCGGGAAAAGTACGAATCAACTACTGGATCTATGAAATTTGGTCATGCCGCCAATAAAGGCCGGGAGCCTGGGCCTCACTCGAACTACCCGCTAGTAACTCACCGGACACCGCGCTTCGGCCCAACCGAGGGATGGTGCGGCGTTGTCCACCTCCTCCAAGGGTCGCGTGGGGAGTAGGCTCGACCCCCAGATCGGACCCTCGCATCCGTGAAGGCACCGGGGGCTCGAGGGCAGAAGTGTCCGAACTAACTAACCCTAGGACCCCGAGGGCAGATAGGTCCAATCCGCGTCTGAGCCCTTGGGGGACGCACAACCACGACCCTAAAACAAACGTACTAGTACGACCCCCGGCATGCGGGGGGTCGTCCTCGCAAACGATTTATTCGACGCTTACGTACTTTGTTTCTGATTTCATTTTTTTTTGCAATTTCATTTAATCTATGACAACACAGAATGGAGCAGATGCGAACATGAACAAGCAAATGAAAATTTTATTTATTTCTCCCTCCTACGTTACATAATTTCTGTAGGGAAGGGAGTAGGGGCGCTGTCCTGGGCCTACAGGTCCCCGGCCAGGATCTGGTCCGTCGGGAAGAGTTCCAACGCGGCCTCCGCCGTCCCTCGTAGCCGGGGAGGAGGAAGGCGTAGTCCTCCAGAGCCTCGCCGGCAGGAAAGCCCTTGATGTCCGTGAGGTCCGCCCTCGCTGTGCGCCTCCCGCCATTGCCAAGGCGACGACCGCGCGCCCGACGGACGCGCACTCCACCGAGACGCGGATGCCGGCCGGCGCCATCTGCCGGCGCTTCGCGGACAACGCCCCGGTGGGGGCATGGACGAGGTCGGCGACGGCCGTGCCAAAGCAGCCTCCAGGGCCTCGATCTCCGCCCAGCGACCCTACAATGACGGAGAAACATGAGGATAAGGAAAGCCGGGGACGCCGGGCTAAGAAATGAAAAAAACCCTCATCGGCGTAAGCGCTGGTCGGCCTCCTCACGATGCCGGCGGATGACGGTATTCTCCCGCTCGAGCTCCTCGACAACCACCTCGAGGGTGGAGAGGCGCTCGAGGGCCTCCTTGAGAGACAGCGGGGGAGCGGAAGGCGCCACCGCCGGAGGAGGGGCGGGGTGTAGCCGGCCGAGGGAGATACGGTAGGTGCGAAGCCACCAACCCCCACCTCCAGCACCTCCCCGGCCGTGCACATTCCGGACGCTCGACGCGTCCACCTCGTCCGAGCGTGGCCTCCTCGACGGGCTTCCCCTCTCCATGGCACCGGCGGTGGATGGGAAGCAAGGGAGAAGGAAGAGGAAAGAGGCAGGCGGTGAGAAGGCGGAAGGACTGAAGCAAGAAAGGGAGTGGGGAGAGGTCGAGCGCTTTGACCCCTTTTATAGGGGACACGGAGCCCCCAAGGGTCGCTGCGACCAAGCGGCGGGAAAACCCTCCAACTTCCCGCTCGACGCCTCAGCACCCCACCACCTACCGCATTTACTCCGGCGCTGGGCTCGAAACCGTAGCGCCGCACTCACCCGGGTAAGTCCGGGCCCGGGCTCCGAAGCCCGTCTCACCGTCGCGTCCCATCGATCACGTGACGGTTCAGCGGGGCCATCATTACGACGGGCGAACTATCCCATGACGAGCTAAAACCGACGCGCAAACACCACTACCCCGAGACATGCGCTTCGGGTCTGCGGACGTGCCCCACGTCCCCGAGACTCGGGGGGATACACCGGCAGTGCGCACGCCGCACCCCACTGGAGAAATCGGGATGACCCTTCGTCTACAAGCCCCTGCAGGCGTGAGACCACACCTGCAAGGACTCAGGGGCTGCTGTCGAGGGCCAAACAACCGGTCTGTTAAGCCTCCGGCTAGAGAAGCAGAATAAACCATCATTAGCGCCCACGTTCGGCCCACCAAAGGACCGGACCTCATGGGCCTCGTCCCACTAAACAAAGAGCCCTATTAGGCCGAAGCGGAAGGCCCACGAACAGGTCGCGCCGCACAGCCCTGAGCCTGGGGAGGGTCGGAGCCCCCCGACCGGGGCGCTGGCTCGCACGACCCCGGCCAAACAAGAGGGCCCTCGGGGCCGCGAATCGTGGTGCCATGGTGAATGGTCCTAAATGGCTAGAGGGGGGTGAATAGCCTAATAAAATTCTACAAATACACTAGAGCAATATGTTAGTGAAACAAAGGGCAGAAATGTGGTTTGCTCTAGCTCTACTTGTTTGGCAAGCCACCCATTGACAATTTTAGTGAGCTTATGATCTCTACTTACCACACAAAAGCTAAATTGCTAGTCTACTCCTAGGTGATCAAGCTAGAGAGCTAAACTACACTAATGCTATCACTAGAACAAAAATAAAACAATGTAATACAAGAGATGGGGCGATTGTTACCAATTGTCGAGCAAGAGATGAGTATATCAATCACAATATGAATATCAATGAACGCCGAGAAATCCAAGGGAGACAATATGACACAACGATTTTTCTCCCGAGGTTCACGTGCTTGCCGGCATGCTAGTCCCCGTTGTGTCGAACACCACTTGGTGTTGCACGCGCTAATAGGCCTCCAATGCCTAACCCTCCATGGGTGCCGCTAGCAACTACCAACAAGTGAGGTAACTCAATGACACGAGCAATTTACTAGAGTCACCTTTCGTGAATCTCCCGCGGGGAATAGGCGCAAGAACCCCTCACAAATCACCGGGAGCCAGCCACGAACAATCACCAACACGTGCCGGGCCTCCACCGCAGCTCCAAACCGTCTAGGTGGCAGCAACCACCAAGAGTAACAAGCAATCCCGCTGCTCAACGATCACTAGTGCCACTAGATGCTCAAACTCTAAGCAAATGCACTAAGGATCACTCCCGATCTCACTTTGGATGCACAATCAAGCAAGAGTATGAGAGGGAGGTGTGGGAGTATGCTCACAAGGTGTATCAACAAGTTAGAGAGCTAAGAGTATGAGCAAGAGCCGGCCAACCCATCTTTATAGAGGCCCCAAAGCTCAACAAGCCGTTAGGCACAAACTCCCACAGTCTGCGAACTGACCGGACGCGTCCGGTCAATGTTTCATCAGCATCTGGTCAATGTTTCAACAGCATCCGCTCGATGTTGTAATAGCGTTCGGTCAATGTTGCACGGTGCGTCCGGTCCAATCCAGAGAGGTATTTTCACGACTGGACGTGTCCGATCACCCTTGACCGGACTCACCCGGCGTCCGGTCACTTCTCCACCAACTGACCAGACTCACAGCTCATGGCACCGGAGCGTCCGGTCCAATGTTTCATTAGTGTCCGGTCGATGTTTCACTGGCGTCTGGTATCTGTTGCAGTAGCGTCTGGTCGATGTTGCAGTGTCCGGTCACAGAGTCCGGTCACGCCAGTGACTTCTCTTCTTCTTTTTCATTTCCAACCTCTTCCCTTGCTTCTATATACTAACACCAAGGTGTGCCAACACTTGTGCATGTGCATTAGTATTTTTCAAAGCATTTTTCAAGGGAATTATTAGCTCACTAGGCCCTAATGCATATGCATGGAATAAGAACACCTAGTGGCACTTGGATAACCGTCTTTGTAGATCACCCCTCTTACACCCTCTATGGTGTCTTGGGTGCCAAAAACAAAATGGCCCTATCAAGTATATCTTTGCCTTGAGCCTATTTTATTTTTCTCTTTCTCTTTTTCCAAATTGTAGCACTTGATCACCATCTTTTGGAGTACATCACCAACGCCATGATCATCTCCATGTCTCCAATATTTGTCGTGGACCATTCTTTCTTATGCTACACACACCGATGGGAACGTGATTTCCGATCTTCCGTTAGGTTCTGGATAACTCTCGCTTTGAGCGGAACGCGACACACCGATCCGGCTTCAGATCAAAAGACCCGAACCCTGCAACCTTAGCACCACGAATCCTTGGGTTATCAACCGTGTCACCAACCGGTTGACCTCGCCAAGGAGGCTAATCCATGCCTGCGAAACAAAGAACACAAGTAAGAACTCAAAAGAACGCAGCTCAGAAAGTTGGGACAAACTGCAGATGAATGATTAAGTTCTCAAGTTGGGGTTCCATAAACCAACGAACGGCGATTATCAATGGACAGATTAATCTTAAGCAAAACCTAAACCCTAGCTTGGGCGATGGCTACTAATCATAAAGAGTCTAAGGTCGTGCAAGACCTCCTGGACGCACCCCTAATGGGTTCCAACACGATACAAGGCCCAAAGACCAAAATACGACGTCGCAGCGTCGGGATAGATTCTGGATGTCAACTTGTTTGGATGATTCCCGATGACTCCGGATGAATTTGGGCCTCCAACAAGACTTATTGGAAAGATATTCTCATTATATTTCATTAGAGTCTAAGAATGTCCAATTTCAAATCTGGACGCATCCTGGGCATCCGATTTAGTACAGACTGCTCCTGGACTCCGAGACAGATTTGAAGTCGACTTGGTTTGGGCCTCCACCTTGACTTGAGCGCCCTTGCTGGCCCTCCACGCCTTCAAGCCCTCCTCTATGTATCTCCCGGTCCTCTCCATGATTCCTAATCATAATATAATCATTAGGTAGTAATCTATTCTCCAAATCATATAAAGAGTTGCTTAGGAACGAGCTCACCAGAATTTAATTGTCGCCTTGAAGCTCTTGTGATTGGACCTTGAATGTTCAGCGGAGGATCATTGAGTGTATCCGAAGGAGTGATGTTCTCATCATCCTCCCCCTCTTGAATCGGAGTCGTCCTCGACTCAAGCTCATCTTCTTCTCCCAAGTATGGTGTCAAATCTGCAATGTTCAAAGAAGGACTAACCCCAAACTCGGGTGGCAACTCAAGTTTGTATGCATTATCATTTATTTTCTCAATAACTTTATAAGGACCAGCAGCTCTTGGCATTAATTTAGACTTACGCAGCTCTAGAAACCTATCCTTTCTCAAATGTAACCATACTAAATCTCCTGGTTTAAGTTTAATTTCTTTCCTACCTTCACTCCCAGTAGTTATATACTTTTCATTCATCTTTTTAATATTTTCTTTAGTTGTCTTATGCAACTTACGAATAAATTCAGCATGTGCACTGGCATCACTATGTGTTCAGTGGTAGGTAAAGACAAAAGATCAATGGGAGCACGAGGGTTGAAACCATACACTACCTGAAAAGGACTTACCTTAGTGGTAGAATTTGTCGCCCGATTGTAAGCAAACTCCACATGAGGCAAACATTCCTCTCACATATTTAAATTTTTCTTCAAAATAGCTCTCAACATGGTGCCCAAAGTGCGGTTTACTACCTCTGTTTGTCCATCAGTTTGTGGGTGACAAGTTGTAGAAAACAACAATTTCGTACCCAACTTATTCCATAGAGTGCACCAAAAATGACTCAAGAATTTTGCATCGCGATCTGAAACAATAGTACAAGACATACCAGGCAAGCGAACAATCTCGTTGAAAAAGAGGTCAGCAATAAGGACAGCATCATCACTTTTATGACAAGGTATAAAATGTGCCATCTTAGAAAATTGATCCACAACAATAAAAATGCTATCCCTCCCCCTCTTAGTCCTAGGCAATCCCAAAACAAAGGCCATCAAAATATCCACCCAAGAAATAGAAGAAACAGGAAGGATTCAAGCGAGACTTAGCTTTTTGACATGTGGTGCAGCGTGCCATGAACCGCTCAACATCTCTCCTCATCCTTGGCCAAAAGAAGTGTGTGGCCAGCATATCCTCCATCTTCTTAGCACCAAAATGCCCCATCAAACCTCCTCCATGTGCTTCCTGCAACAACATTAGACGAACAGAACCAACTAAAATGCATAGACGGTTAGCTCTAAATAGAAAACCATCATTGATCACAAACTTGTTCCAAGTACGTCCCTATTTACAATTCAGCAGCACATCTTTAAAAGCAGGATCAAGCACATATTGTTCTTTTATTGATTCAAGTCCAAAAATCCTACAATCAAGTTGAGACAAGAAAACATAGCGTCGAGACAAGGCATCGGCAATCACATTATCCTTCCCTTTTTATGTTTAATAATATGAGGAAAAGATTCAATAAATTCAACCCCCTTAGCATGTCGACGATTCAGATTATTTTGAGAGCGAAGATACTTAAGCGATTCATGATCTGAATGTATAATAAATTCTTTAGGCCATAAATAATGACGCCACGTCTCTAAAGAACGTACAAGTGTATATAATTCTTTATCATACATAGAGTAATTAAGAACAGGACCATGCAATTTTTCGCTAAAGTATGCAACAGGCTTACCTTCTTGCATCAAAACACCTCCAATGCCAACTCCACTAGCATCACATTCTAGCTCAAAAGTCTTACCAAAGTTAGGAAGTTATAGCAATGGCGCGTGTATAAGCTTGTCCTTCAAAGTGTTAAAAGACTCCTCTTGTGCCTTACCCACACCTTTCTTTGTCAACTCATGCAAGGGGGCAGCAATGGCGCTGAAATCCTTGACAAAGCGACGATAGAAACCTGCAAGACCAAGAAAACTTCTCACCTGTGTGATGCTTGTAGGCATTGGCCAACTCCTTATGGCTTCAATTTTCATCTCATCCACTTGAATTCCCTGTGGAGTAACAACATAGCCAAGAAAAGAGACTCGATCCGTGCAGAAGATGCACTTCTCATGGTTACCAAATAAATGTGCATCGCGCAAAGCATTAAAAACAGCACGTAAGTGTTCCATATGTTCATCCAAAGACTTGCTGAAAATCAGTATATCATCAAAGTAAACTACCACAAATCGACCGATGAAAGCTCTTAAAACCTCATTCATTAAGCGCATGAAAGTACTAGGCGGTGCATTAGTCAAACCAAAAGGCATTACTAACCACTCATACAACCCGAATTTAGTTTTGAAAGCTATTTTCTATTCGTCTCCAAGTTTCATTCTAATTTGGTGGTAGCCACTATGCAAGTCAATCTTTGTGAAAATGACAGAGCCACACAACTCATCAAGCATGTCATCAAGCCTAGGAATAGGGTGATGATATCTAATAGTAATATTATTAATGGCTCTACAATCAACACACATACGCTAAAAACCATCTTTCTTTGGGACCAAAATCACTGGAACAGCACAAGGACTAAGGCTCTCATGTACATACCCGCGGTCCAATAGATCTTGGACTTGGCGCTGAATCTCCTTAGTCTCCTCGGGGTTGGCACGATAGGCAGCTCGGTTTGGCAGGCTTGCTCCAGGAATTAAGTCGATCTGGTGCTCGATCCCTCGAATGGGTGGAAGTCCGGGAGGTACCTCAGCAGGAAAAATGTCATCGTACTCCTGCAAAAGGTTAGTGACAGGGGGTGGCAAAGTGCTAGCTATATCATCAATAGAAAATAAAGCATCTTTGCATACCAAAGCATGACATATATCATCAATTTTTGCAAGATCAGATTTATTTGCAAGCATAACAGGATGGTTCAATTTAGCTACTTGTTGTTTATTTTCATTCTCAGCAACTCGCTCTCTATCAGCTTGAACAATTTGAGCAGGGGTCATAGGTACCAAAGTAATATTTTTGCCCTTGTGCATAAATGTATATTTATTACTTTTTCCATGGTGGATCGCATCGTTATCAAATTCCTAAGGTCTACCCAATAATAGAGAACAAGCTTGCATAGGTACCACATCACAATCTACAAAATCAGAGTATGAACCAAGGGAGAAGTGTACGCGTGCTGTTTGAGTTGTCTTGGTCTTACCCGAGTCGTTTAGCCACTGAATATGGTACGGATGTCGATGTGGACGAGTTGTCAAGTCAAGCCTCTTAACTAAATCAGAACTCACCAGATTGTTGCAGCTCCCTCCATCAATGATTACTCGTGCACACCATTCCTTGATGACGAACAAAATCTGAAACAAGTTGTGGCGCTGTAACTGTTCTGCCTTCTCCATCTGTGTACTAAGAACCCGTTGCGCAATGATTATGCACTGGTGACCAGCATCGTCAATGCTCAAAGGCAGTTCTTCATCGTGTGAGGTGGGCTGTTCTTCGATATCGTCCTCCACATCAGAAGTGCTCATATAGCCTCCATCGTCTGTAGCAATATATGCCCGCTTGCTAGGGCAGTCCTTGGTGACATGACCAATCCCATGGCAGCGATGGCACTGAATGGATGAAGAGCGTCCGTTGGAAGCTATCGAGGAAGCACTCTTGGGCGGTTCCTGTAAACGAGATTTACCAGCGGCTGAAGGAGTAGACGCGGATGGAGCTGTTCGCACGTTCGCTGCTGGAGTTGATGGAGATCCTCCCGAGGCCTTGGGGCCCTGAAACGTTGTCGTCTTGGGCGTGAAGGGGCTGATGTAGTTTCTCCCCTTCTGAAGCTGTTGTCGCCCCTGCAATTCATTCTCTGCAAGCATAGCAAGCTGGAACAACTAGTTGATAGTATTAAAATCTTTATAATCAACGATATCCTGAATTTCACGTCGCAGACCACCATAAAAACGACAAATTTTATCCTCGGAATCCTCCTATATACCGCAACGCAGCATACCCTTTTGACGCTCAGCAAAATATTCTTGAATAGACATGTCTCCCTGCTCTAAACGTTGTAATTTTTTTTATAAATCATGTTTGAAAGAAGGAGGTACAAATCTATCACGCATTGCTGTTTTTAGCCCATCCCATGATAAAGGTTTTGGATCTAAAGTTTGCCACCAGATTATAGCAAAATCTTTAAATTCACTAGTGGCATGTCTAACCTTATAGCAACCAGGCACTCCATGGGACTCAAATTTTTGTTATACTGTCATCTTCCAATCAAGATATTTCTCAGCGTCATATTTGCTACGAAAAGGAGGTATGGTAAATTTTACCTTAGCAAAAGGATCATCTTTACCTTCATTGCGTCGCCCTCGATGTCCTTCTCCCATACGTGTTCTGTTATATTCTAGCCGTCTACGCAGTTTATTCTCATTTGTGGACCTTTCATCAAGGCTACCATCAGCGTTGTAGACTTTATCTTCTTCAATCACTTGGCCGAAATCCAAATCCTCACTGGTATTGTTCTCGAGCTCTTGAACCTTCCCTGATAGTATGGACAGTCGTTTATCCACACCTTCAACAGAATAGTTGAGTTCTTTAACTTCCTTCACTAGCTTTTCCATCTGCTGAAGCATCATATCCTTGAATTCCTGCAACTGACTAGACAAAACAGAAACGTCGTCTGACATGGTTAGTTGTTAAAGAAAATCCCTAACAACTATTTATGGGTTACTGGTGGAATCACACCCTCACTAGACGTCTTACCAAGTTCTTACCGACGTTCTTACAAATGCAAGCAGCGGATGGCAACACTCGGTGGACGGTTGTGATACCTGTGGAGATGTGGCACCGCGATTGCAAGGGTCCTTTTTCTGTACTGATCTGAAGAATATGTGGAGCTTAGAAGGCACACAAGAAGAATAATATGTATACATAGAACACAAGTCAAGAATGATAGTAATGTTGAATTATAGTCCTAGGTACTCCTTCTCGTTGCTGGTTTAAAGTGCTGCAAGTCCCAGTTGTGTGAGGAACAAGATGGAGAAACAAATATGATGGATGACAAGAGCACACGAAACAACCAGCTAAGGACACAAGACAACACACGCTCACTTTTCCAAGAGCTCAGATTTTTCCTTTTTCCTGAATTTTTCTCGGATTTTTGCCAAAGGCACTAGTAGGAATCAAACTTTTTTATTTTTTCACTATTTTTTTATATTTTTCTCTGAACAAAGATAACAAAATATGTAACCATAAAAATTGGTGCCTACAACTAAGGTGGGATGTGGTCTACAGAAATTCAGCATGTTCTCCGAAAAGCATGCAGATTTCGTAACAATTTTTTCTTTATTTTTCCGAATTTTTTTGTCAATTTTGACGAAACCAAACAGGCCATTTGATGAAACCAAACAGGCCATTTTACCAAATGGTGTCAAGAAGCTGCTAAATTTTTTTTAGATTTTTCTGATAACCGAGCGAAAAGTTATGCCTGTTTTACCGAAGGTATCTCAAGTTATGTTTTCTGGAAGGCACAACACGGCGGCGGCAGTTAGAGCAAAGCGTCCCTAAACTCCAACACCGACCATAGGTATTCGCCAGATGATGTAAGAAGAGCTGCGATGTAGGCGAAATAACAGCGGTTGACAACTTATCTAGGGTTAGCGTGGCGGCGAGAGATCACACAAGGCGGCTAGCGGGGGCAAGTCGAGTAATATGGTGGCTTCGACTTGTTGTTTGGGAACAGTGGATGGGATAGATACGATTAAGATAAAACACACACAATAGACTCTAACACAACCTAACCAGCAACAAGACCTTGACCTGGACACAAAGTCAACACGACGAAATCTGAAACCGAAATATGCAAAGGCTATGGCGCGGAGAGGTTGTAGGACAGGAAACAATTATGGCCGTGGACTATGGGATGAAAACGAAACACGAACTAAGGGATAACTTCGAACCTGACGGTATACCTTAAGCTCTGAATACCACTTGATGGGAACGTGATTCCTGATCTTCCGTTAGGTTCTGGATAACTCTCGCTTTGAGCGGAACGCGACACACCGATCCGGCTTCAGATCAAAAGACCCGAACCCTGCAACCTTAGCACCATGAATCCTCGGGTTATCAACCGTGTCACCAACCGGTTGACCTCACCAAGAAGGTTAATCCGTGCCTGCGAAACGAAGAACACAAGCAAGAACTCGAAAGAACGCAGCTCAGAAAGTTGGGACAAACTGCAGATGAATGATTAGGTTCTCAAGTTAGGGTTCCACAAACCGACGAACGGTGACTGTCAATGGACAGATTAATCTTAAGCAAAACCCAAACCCTAGCTTAGGCGACGGCTACTAATTATAAAGAGTCTAAGGTCGTGCAAGACCCCCTGGACGCACCCCTAATGGGTTCCAACACGATACAAGGCCCAAAGACCAAAATACGACGTCGCATCGTCGGGACAGATTCTGGACATCAACTTGTTCAGACGATTACCGATGACTCCAGATGAATTTGGGTCTCCAACAAGACTCATTAGAAAGGTCTTCTTGTTATCTTTCTTTAGAGTCTAAGAATGTCCAATTCTGAGTCCGGACGCATCCTGGGCATCTGATATTGTACAGACTGCTCCTAGACTCCGAGACGGATTCGAAGTTGACTTGGTCTGGGCCTCCACCTTGACTTGAGCGCCCTTGCTGGCCTCCACGCCTCCAAGCCCTCCTCTATGTATCTCCCGGCCCTCTCCATAATTTCTAATCATAATATAATCATTAGATAGTAATCTATTCTCTAAATCATATAAAG
>JADLZL010004186.1:0-259527 GCA_015844335.1 Chrysopogon serrulatus
GTTGAATTGGAAGGAATTTAAACACCGTTAATGATACTGTTTATGGGCCCATGACCGGGGTTGGAGCTCGCCTCCGCCGCACGCGGCCGGGCTAGAGCTCGCCCGCACCACCGTGCAGCTCCGCGCATCTGGGGAGGGAGAAGGAGCTCCGGCGTTGGCCCTGCTGCACCGCCTCGCCTCACACGCCAAGCTGGCCCTGCTGCGCCGCCTCACCTCATGTCGGCGGCCCACGAGACCACACGCTACGCCCGCATGCAAGACAGAGACAAACGGCATCGATTTGGGTCGGCGCAGTTTGCTTGATTCGGAGGAATCAGCTCAACCCGCATCTAGCAGGGATATTCCACTCTAGGTCCAACCTGTTCCACTCAACCCTCTATCTAAACATGGATCTATCTAGGCCCAACCCACGGTAACAAACTGCTTTGCTCCACGAGGAGCCGGAAAAATCCGTAAAGATGAGAGAAGGATGGAGTTGGAAAGACGTAGCTTCGCAACCATGGATCCAGCAAAGGCTATCAGGCGGATTTCCCCCCATGGGGCCATGTGACTGGCTGCTGCCATGCGGATGCTAGGTCACCGAGGGATGACGCCGTGCGGGCATGGGTCACTAGAGCTCCGAGCGCTGGGTTACCAAATACTGCCTTCATCCCAAAATATCTGTCGCTTTCGCTTTCCGAGAAACAACCGCCGGCAATTTTTATAAATAATAAATATCATCGATCAGTATCATAATTAGTATCATCGGAAAGATCTTTGAATCTAGTTTTTAATAAATTTATTTGGATATATAAATATTGTACGTATTTTCTATAAATCGAGTTAAACTTGTAGCACGAAAACCGAAAACAACACTTATTTTGGGACGGAGGGAGTATGAGTGACGCGCCACGTAGTACGAGGTCGCCGGAGCGTCGTGGCCAGTAGCTGTGGGGTGCACGGCCATGATTGTGCTCGGCTGCTAGGGCATAGGGGCGTCATGGCCTTTGGGGCATGGGCGCATGCGGCTGTTGATCTTCCATGCATCTACAAGGAACTTCGCGTCACAAGCGTGAGATAGACAAGGAACGAAGAGAACAAGTGGATATGATGAAGAGGAAGAGAGAGGAAATAAAGTAGAAAAGAAAAAAATGAGTGTATTATAAACATTTCATCCTCTTATCTACAAGGAAAATTTATTTTATCAAACTCTTTATCAAAACAACAACAGCTTCACTTCTGATTCTCCTTCAGAAAAGCCCAGACCTTTTTTGGTGGACCTAGAGACTACAGACCTACAAAACGGGCCCTCAATTGCATGGCGGTATGAAGCAGCATTCACATTGCAACATCATTTCAATTGACCTGTGTGGAGCAGTTACTAAATATAGAGGGCTAAAGCTAAAAGAGAAGAAAAAGTTGTAGACAGAACCGGTACACGCTCAGCCTATACAGCTCAGTGCAGGGAGACCATATGGGCAGTTAGGTCGAGGCATTAAGTGACTATCCAATGGCTGTACTATTTTGATGACATGACTGTTGTGGTTTCAGCTTTATAGCATAATTGACTGTTAGGGTCATCTATCTATATGTAAGTATATAGAATAGGACGATAGAATGTGATCTCTAGCCAACATATTAGTTTGATAATATTTATAAGGCCCACATGTCAGTGGCAAACCTATTATACTATTTGCTGCGATCAGCGGTAATCCTAAAAGCTATATACAGTCGATCTCGATCCCACAGCATGTATGTATATAAACAGGGCGGAGCTAAGGCCCGGCCACCCCGGGCTGGTGCCCGGGCTCCTCTGCTGGCAGCAAACACCAAGGGTCATCATAGCTGTCATACAGACTCCCTAAAAAAAGGCAGCAGCTACGTACAAGGCCCTACTCAAAAAAGAAAAGTTGTTTCTAAAAGAACTCAAAAAGAAATGCTACATACAGGGTCCCTAGTACAGAGATGAGGTAGGGAGCACCTAGGGCTTAGTAATTATTTTCATAATAAATTTATTTATTTATATAAATGTTGCTAATATTTTTTATAAAGCTAGTCAAATTTGAGAAAGTTTGACCAACATGTATTTTATAGTGTCTTTGTTTTTTGGCAACAAAATCAGAGTATATTCTTATAAAAAAGGTTTCTACATAGTAATCCTTTGTCCAATGATATATCTTTTCTCTCTCTCATCTATCAATCACATCTCTTCATGTCTTGGTTTCTGTTTCTTATTAAGAAATCATTTTATTCTCTCTTTTAATTGCAATGTCACATCATATTTTTACTTAAGTTGATATCCTAATTAATGAACATAGAAAGCATGTAGACATGATGTAGTTTTTTTGCGTTGGGAGTGACCTTACTATTAGCATGGCATTTTGTCTTGCCTAGGCTCCATAGAATTCCTGGCTCTGTCACTGAATATAAATAAGTCAAAAGTTGATTTCACAATTAAAAATGCTTCTCTCAACACATAAACCCATCTAACTAATCAATCAGGAGCTGGTAGGAGTTTGGAAGCATGACTCTTGTTCTAGGAGGCCAGGGCGCTCACATCAAGTTCTTCATCAAGTTAGAGGCTTACCTCTTCCATTCATGAAGATTAGCACATCAACATCAACTTTATCAACTTTACTACTTCCTTGCAGAGGCATAGATAGCATCTAAGAGAATCTAGTTAGTATCTAAGATCTAATTTTTGGACTAAGATGAGTTAGTGATCACATTCAGGCTATGATAAGATCATGATGATATGTCTAAGGCCTATTTCAACAAATAGATTTAGCCCACTCCTCCAATAATGTCTAAAACAATTTCATGTTGGCGAACCATTTGTTAAGACTTGAGAAATTTATCCATAGAGATCAATACAGGAGAAATTACTTTGGCAAAGATTCACAGGGATTAAGATAACACTAGCGCTATGCAAAGCTCAACCTAGGTGAACAAGATTTCAACTAAAATTCACTACAGACACCTATGCACAAAACTAAACCTTGTTGCTTTTCATCCACAAGTTAACTTCCTACAACCAAGACAAACAAAGCGACAGTTAAGTAGAAGCAGGTAGGCACCCCCAATATACAAACGCTTTATTTCTAGAAATAGTTAGGTATAGAAGCGGCTAGCTCTGGCCTTGACAAATCATTACAGCATTTGTGCCGATAGTCATAATTGACTTTGATGTGGAGTGGTTACGGGAGTTCGTGTGAAACCTAACATCATGGCTTCGAGCCCGCCATAGCTGCACATGCATGAAAAAAAGCAACTTATGACATTTGGAATTCTTTTGCTTTACTTTTGGACCTAATGAGAGCTCATCATTGAGATGTGCTCATATGTGACTTGATAGTGATTGTCGGGAGAGGATCGAGTTGTTGGCTTAATATTTGTGTGACTACCATGGCGTGAGTGGAGTTGCGCAACAAGTCTATTGGCTTGAATGGATGTAGGTGTTGAGCATTGAGATGGTCAACATCAATATAGAAGGTCAAGTGTGTTCGTGTCGATGGACTAGGGGCAATAAATCTCCGATATGGAGGCTTCAACCGAGGGACCAAGGTGCATGGGTGGACCATGGATGGCTAACACTTGGTGACATATATAAGCAAAAGTGTAAATAAGGAGTGGACCGTGTTGAAAAGCCAAGACAACGGTTGACCAAGTCGAGCGGGAGCACGAATGACTTGGTGATTGTGCAGTCAAGGACAAGTGGTGACACACATCAAGATCATGGAGAAAGCATAGCTAATACACGACTACAGCTGGGTTTAGTGGTTTAGGCCTCGAAACCACCAGTGAATAGGATGCTGAGTTTGGGCTCAAAACATGAGATGAACACCATGGCAGCACATGGCGTCAGTGGAAAGTTCGTATTGAGGAAAGATGCTTCATGAAGGGCTTGGGGCTATCAGATGCACAGATCTCCACTTGGACCATTTTGACCCTAGAGTTAAGTGGTTCAATTCAAATATCTAAAGGCAGGTATGGACTTGTGTTGTAGCTCTATAAATAAGAGGAGGGCTGTCCCAATCCAACTATTTCTTCCAAACATTCATTTCAACATTAGGAGTTAGTTTTCAGATTTAGCCTCTTGTTTTCTAGAGTTTGTACTATGTGAGAGATCTAGGAGATGAGTGATTGAAACCACTATCGGTGTGTAAGACCAGACCTTGTTGATCTTGGCAATAAAGGAATCAAGTCTTCTAAATCTCTTATCCAAGATCTTGCTTGAGTCCTTTTGGTTTTGAATCATTTTGATTTTTCTTCCCCCGGTCTCTACTCTCTTGAGCTTGTGTTGGATTTCTTGCTGCAATAGTTTTGAGGGTGTTTTGGTTGGATGAATTTGGTCTATGACCTCCAAAGAGCATATTTACAAAACATTTTGGTCGGATTCCTCATGAGCGTAAATATTCATCACTTGGAGGAAAACATGAGAAAACCCTCTTTTCCTTGTTTTTTCTGATCTTGATTCCTTGACTGCTAGGTGAAAATCTTTTAGGATACTTTATAAGAATTCTTGGAAAATAGTCTACCAATTTTGAAGTCAATCAGAGTCTATTTGATCAAAAAGCCCTTTTGGAGAGAAGTTTTCAGGGCTACAAAGAGTGTAGAACCAGCCAAATCTGATGAACAGAGATAAAACATCTTAAACTTTATATGCATCTATATATGTCTTCCAAATTATTGAGGAATGACAAGTGCACTAAAGATATACATGCATGCATGATATCTTACAAATGAGGATGTAGGACTAGTGCACGATTCAACTGAAGAGATGAATTCATCTTTGATTGTTATTAACTAACCGAGAGTTGGGTAATGATATCATTAAATCTAGTCAAAGAAAATTTACCAAAAGTCATTTTCTCCTCGTTGCAATTCCAAAATGGATTTCGTTGATACTTTGCTTAAACCAAGCAAGTACTTTCCCAGACTGATGACGGTTTATGGGGCTACGTTACCACAACATCCATAAATATTGTAACAATGGTGTGAAAGCAACCAATTTTGCTATAGGAATTTGCTGTCTAGCCACTGAAAAGAAAGATAAAAATAAAAAGTTAGTTTATTTAAGACAAGAACAGATAGCAAATAAATAAATAATCAAGGTTAGAGAGTTCGTACAGTATTTTTCCAGGCACATCCTTAGGCTTCTTGGAAATGAGATTATCTGTTTTGAGCATCACATTCATCCTATCAGGATTGAAATATCCTAACAGTGTCATTGTGGTTCGAACTTTTCTTTGCTTCGAGAACTTCAATGCAGCCGGACTCACTTCTATATCGGGTAGCTGCACAACATCTAATATTGAAATACCATTTTCCACATTGAAGTATTGAATTGTGACTTTTACATCTTCATTGGCACTGAAGAATCTCGAACTCACTTGTGCGAGGATGCATGAGGTGATGATAAATCAATATGTTCCGTTCCACAAACCAAATAAAAAAGTGAAAAGAAAGATGATGGACTAATCACATTTCCGAAGCCAAACACCCTGTATATGTAGGGATATTTAGGGTCCGTTAGGATGACGACCAGAGATTGCCGCGCCATGTCTGTGGCCGCGCCAGAAGTGCGGTGCTGAAATCGGATGTCACAACTGCGGCAAGTTTTGGCATGCAAAAAGAACTAGAGAAGTGTAGCGAGGCTTAGGCTTTACATAACTACGGTCATCATCCAAACACCTGCCAAAAGTGTGGCATGGAAAGTGCGGCGCGGCCGCGGCGCGGCATCCGTTGGTCGTCATCCAAACGCATCCTTAAACTTTTTGCCACTCTTATGAATGACGCTCCTTCAAAAACCATTGTTAGAATGGCAAATACATTTTTGTCACCATTGAGGAAGCTTTGTTCAGTTTTTGCCAATTTCACTGACGTGGCAAGACATGCCAGCCTGCCAGGGGTGGAGAGGCCGCGTGAGAAGTCCAAAATACCCCTTCCCCTTTATGCTTTGATGCGCTGGCACCTCTCCTCCACTGCATGGCAGATAGGCCAAGCACGGATGCGTGCACCACAGCACCAGCATGCACACGGCGTTTGCCTCCGCTTAATTAATTTGTGGACGCAGCTGCTCCCTTGATCGTGGCATCCTCGATGCACCCGTTCGACGTCAAGGCATCTCCTCCGGCTTGGCGGCATTGGGATCTGCCTACTCCGGCTCGGTGTACTCGTCAAACAGCGTTGGCGTCGGGGACAAACGATGACAGGGTGTCTCCCTCCGGCGGGGGCGCGCGCCTTGTTTGGCATCAGGGAGTGTCCCCCCGGCTCGGCGCGCTCCTCGTCAACGTCAGGGCGCCCGCTTCTGGCTCCATCGGGGGTGGTGTCAGGACATGTCGGCAACGACGTGGGTGCATGGTTTGTCAAGGTGTTAGCGGACGTCGTGCTCACCGCCGCAGTCATGCTGATGTAGAGTGCGCTGGCTGCCGACATGCTGACGTCGCGCTTGCTCGCTGCCGCCATGTCGATGAAAGGCCCGACGCGGTGTGGAGGAGCTGATGTCGATCCGGGTGACGCGGTTCCTGCCTCGCCCTCGGCTACACGTCTACTCCCTCCGTCCCATATTAGATGACGCTATGGGATGCGTGCCGGTCAAACTTTCTCAACTTTGACTAGATTTGTAGAAAAAACGTGCAACATTTTCATCTCCAAATAAATTTGTTAAAAAACTAGACTTAAAGATCTTTCCAATGATACTAATTACTTAGCATAAATATTTATATATTTTAATATATAATTGCCGGTATTTTAAAAATGTTGACTTTTCGGTAAGCGAGAATGACATCTATTTTGGGACGGAGGGAGTATCTTTTTTTTAATAAACGTATCTATATTATTACTCAGTTAAGGAAAACGTACACATACGGATACAGATATGAATGAACAGGAAACAAAGACAGCCGTTCGACCAAAAGAACACGGAAGCTCCTAGAAAAAACAAGAACACAAAGCTCCTTGCCACCGTGCTCATCGGCAACTGCCACCACCGTCCATCTCCGGCGTCGAGAGCACCCACCGCCGCCCAGATCCGGAGGAGCTCCATCGCATAGAAGCTTTAACGAGCCGCAGTAGTCGCCCAACTCCGAGGCCGGGTCGTTTTCATTGTTGAAGAAGCGTCGGCCGGGGATGCGCCCCAAGCTCCACGAACCAGAATCGAAGTTTGGCGCGAGGGAAACCCGAACTTGATCCATGCACCAACCAACCACATCACCCGCAGCCATCTCCGCATACTGGAGACTCCATAAGAGGGGATTCGCCTGCAAATCCCCTCCTCCCCGATCTCGCCGTTGACACCAAAAAACGCCAAATGGGTGAGGAAGAGACCGGGAAGTATTTACCTATGACGCCTTCTCCACCGCCATGCCAGCGCCGCCAGGACAAGCAAGCCGCAAAGGAGCAGCGCCCCCAGTTACACCGTCTACCACTGATGGCAAGCAAAAGCTAGACCTAGATAGCAAACTACCTAGCCTATATACATCCGCACAGCGATTCACCGGTCCTCTTTGATCTCCAACGCCATTCCAGCCGTCGGAGATGGAGGGACTGGCGAAAACGCCGCTGGCAGCGCGTGTCGCCTTCATTTCGCCCGGCGTGAGTGTAGCTGGGGAAAAGGGAAGGGACGAGAAGGAAGGAGCTAACACTACACGTCTATCTCGGTAGGGATGCACGGGCTGCTCGCTGCTGCCTCTTCGTTACCGTCTCCTGGCTTGTTAGTTTGCACGTGAGCACGTATGTGCAAGGCTGCTGCAAGCACACATGCAGGTCCATGCATGCGTCGTCATCGCAACGCGTCATGATGCTCCAGGACCTCGCGATGGATCTCGACGGCGCGGCGCAGAGTAGCTTGACGCACTTGGGCGTAGATGGCACGGGCGTTCGTCGATCAGTCGCTTATTGGCGTGAGTGCTGAGCCGGCCGACCTCGGCCTCCTGTGTGCCTGCTCTTCCGGCTGGCCACGGCTCCCGTGCGTCCCTCCTGTCAGCGTTGATGATGGAGCTCGGTAAAGCGGGACACAGACCAACGCAGAGCTGTCTGGGGCGCTGCTGGATCGGAGCCAGCGCCCTTCTCCTGGTCCCTTTAATTTGTGGATAGATGGGAAGCCCCGGTGCCGTGCAGTGCAGAGGCTGCTAGATGCAGCCGCCTCCTCGTAACGCAGCGCGGTCCGGCGGGCGCACAGCCGTTCGTCCGGATGGATAGCACCATGCATGGTGGCTGCCTGCTTCTTGTTTGTGCTCCTGGAACCGCACGCGTAGCGGCGGTTGCCCTGCTCCTCTGGATGGGAATTGCGATTAGCCTTTTCGTGAAGAATTAGTTAGCAGCGAGAGATATCCGGAGTCGATCCTTTTCTTCACGGAGAGAATATCCCCTTTCGGCTCGTACGTGTCTGGCTCCCTGGCGCATGGGCCTGAGATGATGAAGAGATTAAAATCCTCCTCAATGACGTCATGATGAGCCCGCCGGCCGCGCGTATATCCGGGTCAAATCATGTATATGTGCACGTATATATACATTAATTGCTGCGCCTGCTAGCTTCTTCCGTTTGTGCACCATGAACACACTTACACGCATGCATATGGACGTATACTTGCTAGCTTCTTCCCTTCAGCTTACATGAACACTACAGGAAAACCTGACTTTGCCGACTGCTAGAATACTTTGCCACCTGCCAAATACAGGGCAGTCGGCAAACATGCTCTTTGCCAACTGCCCTAATGAGCAGGTGGCAAAGGTGTCTTTGCCGACTGCCCTAATATACTGAGCTGTCGGCCATTCAAAGCAGTCGGCAAAGACTTCCTTTGCCGACTGCCAGGCAGGTGGCAAAGAAAAGCAGGTGGCAAAGGTGGCTGGGGCTAAACGGCATCCATCGCCGTCACCTTTGCCACTGCTGCGGGCCGTCGACCGGTCGGCAAAGATGAGATTTTTATTTTTGAAATTTGAATTTAGGTTTTGGACATTCGACGTCGTCACTTGCTCCAAACTTCCTCAAACTTTTTCATAGCCTCCACATACCATAAGAGTGAACCTTAAAAAGTTTCATGATTTTGTGACCCATTTTGCTATATTTCGTTAATTAATTTATTTTAATTGAATTTTCGATCGCATATTCCAAGTTTGAACTGCAGGTCCATGAAATAATGAAACTTAGCCATTCGGAAAATGATATTCATGTTGGAGAGTCTATTTTGAGGCCGTGTCCAGAAACTCACCCAAAATTTCGATGTCCTTCTCCACGGAACATGACCATCCACGTGTGGTAGAGTTGCTTTTTAATTATATAAAATTCAACTGAAGTCAAAAAATTACGAAAATTGACGACGTGTCATGTTATCATATGTGCAGTCTATGGAAAAAATTTGAGAAAGTTTGGAGCAAGTTGCGACACGGAATGTTCAAAACCCGGACATCTCACATATGATCACGGGAGTGATCATATGTGAGATGTCCGGGTTTTGAACACTCCACGTCGTAACTTGCTCCAAACTTTCTTAAATTTTTTTTATAGCCTCCGCATGTGATAACATGACACCTCCTCAAGTTTCGTAATTTTTGAGTTCGCTTTGAATTTTATATAATTAAAAGTACTGACCACACGTGGATGGTCATGTTCCGTGTAGAAGGACGCCGAAATTTTGGGTGAGTTTTCGACACGGCCTCAAAATAGACTCTCCAACATGAATATCATTTTTTGAATGGCTAAGTTTCATTATTTCATGGACCTGCAGTTCAAAATTAGATTCCACGGTGTAAAATTCAATTAATACAAAATAATTGACAATATATAACAAAAAGGGTCAAAAAAATCATGAAACTTTCTAAGCTTCACTCTTAATGTATGTGGAGGCTAGTTTTAAAATTTCATAAAATTTAGAGGAAGTTGCTGGTGAAAAAAAAATAAGGAAAAAATATACATAAATTCTTTGCCGACCGCTAGTGGACTAAGGCGTCGGCAAAGAAAATAAATAAAAAAATAAGGTGCCTTTGCCGACGCCTTTTCTTAGGGCAGTCGGCAAAGGGGTTGTAACCCTAAATATCCAACCCGGCCCAACCCAAACTCCTCCCTCTATCCTCACGCACTCCCACCTCCACTTGCCTAAGACCCAAGCACGCCGCCCCGAATCCGGCCCGTCGCGGCCGCCCAGGCCGCCGCCGCGTTGAGCCGCACCGCGGATCGCGCCCGGCCGCCCACCTTCTTGCCGCCCCGCGCCAGCCACCCCCGCCCACCCCGGCCGCCCTCTCCCGCCCGCCCCCCACGGCGTGCCCCGAACCACCGGCCGCCTGCCCGGCGCCCGCGCCGCCCGCGCCGCCCGTCTTCCACCCAGCTGCCCGCCGGCAGCGGCAGCATCACCCAGCGCCCGCGCGCCCGGCACCAGCCGTCCGCGGTGCGCCCGGCCGCCCAGTACAGCGCCCAGCCCGGCAGCCCGCGCCCGCCTTCCGGCATCGCTTGGTATGACCTCGCCGGGCAGCGGCACTTTCTGCTGCCCCTCGAGGCAGCGTCAGCTGCCACGCCCTTGATCCGAGCGCGACCAGCGCCCGGCCGTCACTTCGCGCCAGAGGGTAGCCACGCCCAGCCGTGCCCGTCGCCCACGCGCCCTGCTGCTAGGCCACGCCCCCCACCGCTCTAACTTGTGCCCCGGCTGCCCTTGGCCGGCAGATCCTCTTTGCTTTGGCCACCCCGCCCAAGAGTGGAGGAGGGCCCCGGCCCCCCCCCCCCCCCGCAGCCCCTCGTGCAAAAGAGGAGGATAGGAGAAGGACAAGGAAAGGAGGAGAAGAGAGAGAGGGAGAAGGAAGAAGGAGAAGAGAAAAGAAGAAAAGGAAGTAGGGAAGAAGGAGGAAGAGAGGAGAAGGGGAGAGGGTGAGGCCGCACCTCAACCGCCTTGTTGGCGTCTACGCCCCACCGACACGCCCACCGCCGTCGAACCGCACGGCTACGATAGCAAGGTATATCGGCCTTCGCGCCGTTGTGGTAATCGGCCTTCGTGCCGTAGTGGTAATCGGCGTTCACGCCGTTGTGGCTAACTGCCTTCGTGCCGCAGTGGCTAACGGCCTTCGCGCCGTTGTTTTTTTGCAGGTTTTGGAATCTCCCCGTGTAGGGGAGGTGCTGCCAAAATTTTGAGTGGATACTAATCTTTTTTTGTTCTTTCTGTAGGACCACCTGTGGGACGTACTCGGTGACTCCAATCATCTTCTTGGGCGCTGCGGTTCTTCCTGCACCGCGTCGACTCTTCACCGCCCTGCCACCTGCCTTTGTGCTGCTACCCTAGGTATAATTCACCTCTCATTCTTATAGTAGTTGTAGATTGCGTAGCCGAGTTAGGCGTCTCCCGTCCGAAAGGGATACGTGGTTGTTGGTATGCTTATCAGTGCATATCTGCGATAGTATCTCTTTCGGATTGTCCACATTTTTTGGACAGCCCGCGGATGCGTAGATGGGTTAGCTTCCATATTCCGCTCTCGTTCTAGTCGGAGTTTCGGCCGCACCTCTCCATTGTTCTCCGGATACACACTCTCCCCGTCGGGACGTGTATCGGGAGAACAGCGGGGAGGTGCTGCCGAAATTCCATCTCGAACGAGAGTGGAGCATGGAAGCTAACCCATCTACGCATCCTCGGGTGGGATAAGGACCTATCCTTCACCTATTAGATGGTAGGAACGGCTTGTAGATGCAAATGCTGGCTTTATTTATCGCTTACATTGGCGCATAACAGAGGATGGATGACCGTGAGTGGATGTACACTGGCTGGACAAGTAAGAAGAAGAGTGATGAATGGGTTAGGGGGACCAATTATTTCCTAGAGCAAGCATTTGGGCCGGCGGCTCAAGGGTCGGATCGGGCGTTGTGTCCCTGCAGAGAGTGTAAGAACCAAAAAAGAAAAGTGCAGAAGGAGGTATATAAAGATCTTTTCAAGTACGGATTTGTGGAAAACTACAAGACGTGGATCTTCCATGGTGAAGCGAAAGCGCGTATTAGAGAGGAGGAGGTGAGAGCACGTCTCGAGGAGTATGATGGAGATGCTGGGGTGGCCGACATGGTGGTAGACTATAACGAGGCACATGGCAATGAAGGATTGATGGAGGAGGATCCAGAGGAAACCGCAAAGGCTTTCTATGAAATGATGTCTTCGGCGCAGAAGCCCCTTCACGAGAAGACAACTATGTCGCAATTGGATGCCGTTGGTCGACTTCTAGGGTTGAAGTCGCAGTTGAGCCTGAGTCGAGACGGCTTCAATCTCATGTTGACAGTTTTGGGCACAATGCTTCCGAAGGGTCACACGCTGCCGAAGAACATGTACGAAGTCGGTGAAGCTCCTCCGTGCACTTAAGATGCCGTATGAATCGATCCATGCTTGTCCTAACGGGTGCGCCCTATTTAGGGGGAGAAGAACTGAAGGCCGCAACGCACCTTGTCCAAAGTGCAAGGCCTCTAGGTATGTGGAGGTAGATGGTGGTGATGGCAAGAAGGTGGAGTCTAAGATCCCCGAGATGGTCGTCCGGTACCTTCCACTCATCCCGAGGCTCCAACGGATGTTCATGACAGAGGAGTCCGCGAAGCAGATGACATGGCACAAGGATGGCAAAAGATATAGTGACAAGATGGTACACCCATCGGATGCTGAGGCATGGCAGTACTTTGATATGCAGTATCCTGAGAAAGCTAAGGACACTCGGAATGTGCGTGTAGCCATAGCAACAGATGGGTTCAACCCGTATGGAACACATGCGCGCCCCGCATACACTTGTTGGCCCGTATTTGTGATCCCACTCAATCTTCCCCGGCGTCATGTTTGAACCCGGGGAATGTGTTATTGTCACCGATAATACCTGGACACCCGGGCAACAATATGGGTGTGTTCATGCAGCCAGTGTGGGATGAACTGGAACATGCTTGGGAAAAGGGGGTATTAACATACGACCGAGCTACAAAGAAGAACTTCACAATGCATGCGTGGTATACGTATTCAATGCATGACTTCTGGCATATGGCATATTACGTAGGTGGTGTGTTCATGGGAAGTTCCCTTGCCCAGTATGCATGGAATCTGTGATGTTCACCTGGCTAAAGAAGGGTGGCAAGTACTCTTCATTTGACAAACACCGTCAATTCCTCCCTAAGAACCATAAATTCAGACGAGACACCAAACACTTCACTAAAGGTGTTGAAGTTACTGACCCTATTCCTGAGTTTAAGAGCGGTGCCCAAGTTCTTGCCGAGTTACAGGCTCTCAAAATCGACAAAGACACAGGTGGTTTTATTGGGTACGGTGAGGAACACATGTGGACCCATATATCAGGCTTGACTAGACTCCCCTACTTCAAGGACCTTCTGCTTCCACACAACATCGATGTGATGCACACAGAAAAGAATATCGCCGAGGCACTTTGGGGAACCCTGATGGACATAAAACAAAAGTCAAAGGATAACGTCAAGGCTAGACTTGACGTGGAGGCGATCTGCGATAGACCAAAGCTAGTGATGAAGACCCCTGCGCCGGGCAAGAATTGGAGAAGGGGGCCGGTGATTACATCCCGAAAAAGGAGTGATAGGAAGGAAGTGATGGAGTGGATGAAGACGTTAATGTTTCCGGATGGCTATATGCCGCGAATCCGAGTAGGGGAGTGAACCTTAAGACTATGAAAGTCTTAGGGATGAAGAGTCATGACTTCCACATATGGATTGAGCGACTTCTTCCTGCGATGACCCGTGGATACCTCCCCCGAGCCGGTTTGGCGTGTTCGGGGGAGAGTTGAGCTATTTCTTCCGTCAGCTTTGTGCTAGGGAGTTATCTCGAGAAGTGATTTGTGACCTAGAGCGTCTTGCACCGCTGCTGATTTGCAAGTTGGAGATGATCTTTCCACCCGGCTTCTTCTTGCCAATGCAGCATCTGATCTTGCACCTACCGCGTGAGGCACGGCTGGGGGGTCCTGTGCAGGCCCGTTGGTGCTATCCAGTCGAGAGGTGTCAAAAGATTCTCCGAAAAAAGTGTAAAAATAAAGCCAAAATTGAGGCTTACGTGGCAGAGGCAGCAAGAGTAGAGGAGGTGTCGAACTTCACAAAGGCATACTATACCGACAACCCTCCGAACATGAACCCACCCCCTCGTTACAATGAGGACGAGAATTTATCGACCCTGAGCCTTTTCATGGGGCAACTCGGAAGGGGAAGCGCAGGTACCCCCAAGACGTTGCAACAACATGAGTTTCGCACTATTATGCTCTACATGTTGTTGAACCTTGAAGAAGTGGTTGTGATGATGGTGGAGGCGATGATGAAAATGGTGATAGTGATGATGAGGACTTCGGTTACTAATTGATGTAATACTATATTGTTATTATTATTACTTTGCAATTAAGTTTCATTTATTTTGCATCTCTTTAAAAGTACTTATCCATTATTTGTGCTAATTGGTTTAATCTTTTGCATTTTAGGTACAGGAAAAAATGCCGGGCGGAGGTAGACGTCGACGACCGGTACGAAAGGTCGCCTCGATCTACATGTCGACCGGCGTCGAGGACGAGGCGGAAGAGGAGGCGCCGTTGGTGGAGTCGTCTGCGAGGTCCCGCACACGCCGCTCGTCGACGAGGGAGGTCTTTTCCCCGACGCCGACGAGACCGGGGCGACGACGACGGGGCGGCGAGGACGGGGCTGCGGGGGCGGGGCGGCGGGGCGGGCGGCGGAGGGGGGGCGGCGGAGGCGGGGCGGGCGACACCGGGGGAGACGCGTCTTCTCGAGGTTCGAGGAAGCCCTACCAGCCGCGGAATCACGCGCCTCCCTTCCACCCCGCTCGCAGCAGCCCACCGGCCGGTGATTCGACCTGAGGGTCCAAAGTAAGTAACCATTCATGTTTTCATAACTTATTCATATGGCATATGGAAAATTGAATTTTGGACTAAAAGTTGTTCTTAATGACTCGTGCAGCAACTGGAAGCTTGTGAACGGGGGCAGTTCACGCCATATTAATGGCATGCTGGGCCTCATAGTTAAGAAGCACTACCCTGGCCTTGTGACCATAGATGGGATCCAAAAACCACCCACTAAGTGGCCGGAGTTCTACAAGGTCAAGGGCTTAAAACGAGGTCCCCCTTGCCGATGTGATCAAGAGGGAGTTACGGGTGAGTATTCATCGCATCGCTTTGTTAATGTCAATGTATTTGTTGTACGTTGTTGAAATAATGAAATGATACATGATATCTGTATGCAGGAGTGGTACACGTGCGAGCCGGGGCACGAGATCGAGGCGTCACGAGTGCAGGACAAGGTGTGCATGGAGAGACTGAAGGACATGTACTACGAGGCGCACATCCAGGTCCTCATCAACTACCACGCCGAGGTGCTTGGCCAGTCGCTGCGCAAGTCGCAAGCCAGGGCGATGATCCTCTCTCCTGAAACTGACCTCCCCAGGGAGATCTACCTCAGGGTAAGTAGGAAAAATTAATTCTGATTCGATTCTAATTCAAGACTGATCACTCAAATACACATTTTCTGTAGTATCCTGCTGATTGGTGCAAAATGCACATGGACTGCTGGGAGGCGATTGTGAACTCGTGGACAACGCCGGAGGCGTATGACAGGCGTAGGCTGAAGTCCGGACATGCCAAGGGGAGGACTGGGCCAGCACACCACCAAGGGAGCCGCCCCCTCGGAGCGTACATGGACACATGGGTACCCTTCACACCGATTTATTTATTTATTCATTCATTTATTTATTCATTCTCATTACGTGTAATCGTTCTTGTGATTTCCTTGCAGACCCAGTCGCATGGTGGCCAGGTGATCAACGAGTTCACGGGGTACGTCCTGTCTCACCAGGGCAAAGCGAAGGATCCGGAGAACGTCTACGACCCAGCGAAGGGGGCCGACGCGTTCACCAACCCGAACGCCTACGAGAAGGTGGTCCAGTACACCGAGGCAGTTCGCAAGCGCCATGGTGACTTCTACGATCCAGCCACCGAGCCCCTTGACACGGACGTCCTGATGAGGACGGGAGGAGGGAAGCAGCATGGCAGGTACTTTCTTGCCCACAGCGTCATCGACCCAGCCACCGTTCCCACCCTTCGTGAGGTTCGTCGATCGGACAGCAGCACCTCCTCGGACGTCCCCATACAACCTCGGCGGCCAAGCTCTACGCAGATGATCGCGACGGTTCAGGTAATTATTCGTTGTTCGTTGGTTTTACATATGTAACTTTCCATATGCATTGTATAAACATCACGGGTGTAATATTGCAGTCCCAGCTGGCCGAGTTGCGGGCCCAACAGGCGGCCCAAGAGGAGGCCCATCGGCAGCAGCTGGCGGCCCAACAGGAGGCCCATCGCCGGCAGTTGGAGGCTATCCAGGAGCACTCGGCGCGCCAGATGAAGGAGTTTGCCAGCTTCTTTCAGGGCCTGGAGATCCCTGGTTTCAGATGTCCTCCGTTGCCTTCTGTGATCTTCGCTCCACCACCTACTCTCGGTCCACCCCCTGTTCCTAGCCCTTTAGGGACTCCGGTGAGTTTCTAGCAGTCTTTGTATCATTTTCACTTGTGCGGCCATCCCGCAGGTACTAATGAGATCGCTTCTCCTCTGTGCAGCCACTGTCGGCGGGTTCGAACCCTACTCCACATGGCCTTTCTCCAGGCCATGTGGGGCCGGTTGCCCCTCGGCCCACGGCTCGTGGGCGGTGGTGTTCCTCCTCGGCCTACCCGGGAGGGGGGGCTCGGGTGGGCTAGCGACCCGCCGCCTGCCCGTAACATCGGATCCGGTTGGATGTACAGCGGCGCGCCGCAGGTTGGACCATCCTCGTGGTCTACGTGGCCAGCTGGGAGCTCTTCACACCACGGCGGCGACGGGTCGCAGGACGCTGCGGATTTGGATATGTGCCGTGTACTTTTGGGGATGTTATATGTTGGTTATGCCTTTCGATGTTGAATGTTTGATGTTCGATGCTCGACTAGTACGATTTGTTGGATGATGGACTTGTTGGACTTCTTCATTATGGTTTATGTGTGCTATATATGTGGATTTATGTGATATATATGTGGATTTGTGTGATATATGTGAATTCTAGATATATAATCATATATGTGATTTGGTTCTTTGTGATGCAAAAACAGAAAAAAGCATACCAAAATTTTTGTGTTTCAGCTTTGCCACCGCCGGTGGAAAAAGGTGGCAAAAGCTGGAATGTCGAATACGAATGCAGCTTTGCCACCGCCAAAAATGGTAGTCGGCAAAGAATTCTTTGCCCACCGCCAAACAAGGCAGTCGGCAAAGATTTTACTTTTTGAAAAAATAAGAAAAGCCTTTGCCACCTGCCAATAGTAGCAGTCGGCAAAGAAATTCAGCGTTTAAAAAAAATTAATAATGTCTTTGCCGACTGCCGCGTGGCACTCGGCAAACGGAACGCGCTCCGTCATCGCATGACGGGCGACGTCTCCTTTGCCGACTACCATGTTGGCGGTGGCAAAGGCTTTGCCGACCGCTTTCCACGTGGCAGGTGGCAAAGATTTCTTTACCGACCAGGCCTTTGCCACGTGTTCTTTGCCGACTGCCACGTGTAAAGCAGTCGGCAAAGCCTTTGCCACGTGTTTTAGAGCCTTTGCCGACTGCTTTTGGCAGTCGGCAAAGAGGGCCATTCCAGTAGTGGAAGAAACTTGCTAGCTTTTTTGTTATTCTTGCACACGGCTCATAAGTTATCAGATCAGTCATGCATGCCTACTAGTATTTGGAGAAGGGATGTCTCGTGTGGGTGCACGTATACATGGCATGCAAACATATGTGTAAGCTAATTACCTTGAAACACGCAAAATATTCTTTAATAACACATAAATACGCATCCGTGCTTGGCCTGTGCGTACCATACAGTGGAGCGCAGGAAGTAATGGGCCGGCTAGTTTGGACAGTGGAGAGGTGCCAGCGAATCAAAGCATAAAGGGGAAGGGGTATTTTGGACTTTTCATGTGGCCCTCCACCCTGGCAGGCTGGCGTGTCTTACCACTTCAGCGAAATTGGCAAAAACTAAACGAAGCTTACTCACTGGTGGTAAAAAAATATATTTGTCATTCTAATGATGGTTTTTTAAAGGAGCGTTGTTCGTAAAAGTAGCAAAAAGTGAAATATCCCGTATATGTAGTCTGTTTAACGAACATTTGTTTCTTTCATCCTCTCAGAACCGCATCGATCATCTAGCTTATTCGGAAAAGGAATATAATTTCCCATGGTTTCTAGCACAAATCTTTTAGTTACTTGACTAAATATATATCTTGGATGGGGTGTGTATGTATAATCAGGCATGACGCCATCTTTCTAACTCTCAAATTTATATATGGTGTCTATTGTGGCTCTTGTAATTATTACATATATGGTGGTGACACCAAATTTTTGTTTTTTTTGAATAATAACTAAATTTTTTCGGTTTGATTCAGTGTGATTGTTGGGGGTTTATTAACCTCAGACAATGCAGTCCTCCATGGTCACTGATTAAGTACTAACTCAACCATTCCAAAGATAAAATAGACTCCGTTTTCTTATTGGCTTCGTAGGAGCACCCGAAATGACGAAGTCTTCAGGGACCATGACAAACACAAGCACTTGGTTGCATCGTTTGGTCATTTTGATGCCAAGCTCAATGTTGACCTCCTTCTTTAATCTCGTATTGGGGGTTGTGCCCAAGATTTCATAGTTGCCCATCTTCTGGGCTAGATGTTTTAGTTCACTATTTCTTGCAAAAATGTTGGTCTTCTGATCTATAATCTTAAGAACTACTCTTGCAAATCTTTTTTTGATTTTCTTCTTCCTTTTTGGAAATGGGGGCCCCAACTGGATAAGAGATTATGAGCCTGGTGCTCTGAAAAGGACGTCGTATGGACCGCCCTTGCTGGCGCAAAAGGAAAAACTATCCCCACTGGAGGGAATTCTTTTGTTGATATTGTCAAATCTACTCCCCCTCCCAAGGTGCAATATTCAGTGTTCAAGCGCATTCTTTATCCCCCCTAATTATATTCATAACTGCTTCCTTGAGAACTCTCAACCTTGTCGGAATCTTTCAGAATCCTTGCCGCCACCGAGGAAGGTGGATTATCGTTGGATTCCAAAGAAGATAGTTTCCACTTCTTAGAGAGACTCGTCCTAGCTTTCCCTAAATTGAATTTGAAGTTACCCTCTCCTGGGATTCAATCTCTTGCCACTTGCGTCTTTTGCCACGGGCGGGGCAAATACATGAAAGACCAAACAGATATCACCAAGTGCCTGGACTGCATCAATATCAGAGCCTATCTGGACTCCTCAGGTCTAAATTGGAATCAAGCCCACTGTTTGGAAAATATTTTTTCCCGTGCTATTGATTCCGCTCAATCCTGCTCCTGCTATGATTATCGGACCACTACTTTGGAAGGTGAGGAGGCAACCTAGGCCCCTGTATCCTTATTGGTGATGGAGGCGCTGAGAGAAGCCTCTGCCCTTCCCACTGTTCCCTCCACCGCTCAACCTCCATCGCCAAAAACTCCCAACAATGGCAAACTTTGCTATCGATCCTCGCCTGCATGTGTCATGCGGTTCAGAGCCAGAGATGCCTCCAGCTCAACCTCTCCTCCACCATGAGGTCTTTATCACGGGTTGCTACAAGCTTCCGAATGAGGACCTGGCGATCATGAAGCTCTAGCCCGCTATCAACAAGGACCGCTTCGGGCACCTCGCTATTGAGCTTTGTAAATTCTTCAAAGATGTCCACCGGACTCGAGTTATTGAGATAGAGTAGTGTCCTCTTGGAGATGCTTCTGTCCATTTTAGTTCGGCTTTAGACAGAGAGCGCTTCTTGGGTCCTTTGTATGATTTTAGTTCAAACAAAATGGTTGTGCTGGAACATGATGAAGCGGAAAATGCTAGGAGCTTTGACTAGGATAGAGAAGATTTGGTCATGATGTTAGGTTTTCTTGAAGATTTGCGCTGTGATAGCATCATTGCTAAGTCTATGTCTAGTTTTGGTATCATGGTGCACTGGTATGAATCCCTTAGTTTTGGGTAGGATCATTGTCAAACTTTATCTAAATGATGACAGGAAATTCCCTCTTCGATAAAAGTTAATGCTGATCTGCCAAGCAAAAGGAAGGTCTTGGAATATCCCGGTGTTTGTTCTTAAAAAAGCAAATGTTGTGGATTTACCTGATGAGGAAGCCTTTATGACCACCGGTCCCCTTCACCCTGCCACCTCAAGCTAGCAGATGGAATGGCCCTACACCACCTACATAGTCTGATACAACTCCTGGTACCTCCAATGTGAGAGAAAATATCGATACGAAGATTGATGGTGAAGGAACTAGGTAGGTTGGTACTGCTAGAAATGTTGCTGCTGCTTAGTACATTCAGAGGTCTGAACTTGACATGCCTATTGATGATCAGACCATCCCTGATCAGACTGAAGCCACTAGAGCTGAAGGGGTTGCCCAGTTTGTGCAGAAAGCTAAGAATGTGAGAGAGTTTGAGACCTAGACTAATATCTCTCGTCCTAGCAGAACTAAAATCCGGATCAGATCTCAAGCTCAGTCCAAAAGTTTTATAGGATAGAAATTTGACCCTAAATTGGTTAGATTTTGATGAGAGCAGGATAGTGTCTAATGTCCTAGCAGAGGCCACCCCTACAAAGAACACATAAGCTCAAATCTACTGTGGTTAAAACCGATTCTTCCTCTTCCATTGATCTAGAGTCCCCCCCAATGTCCAGCGTAAGCTGTTTGCTGAGGTACTATCCTTCTTCAACTCTTTACCCTCTCTAGCCATGTACATCCACTTAACTCTATGTGACATTGATCATGGCTTAGATGCCCCTACTTTTTTCTCTGATCCCAAAGATCTTGCTCATCTCTTATGTATCATGCCCCTTAGATTGATGACCCTGAGTCTGAAAGTGCCATGGTTGAAATCATAGAAGAAGATAAAGATGTTGTGGAGATTCTTCGCCCTGAGTAGTTCAAGGCTCGCAAGAGGAGAGACAAGAAGCTAAAGGAGCCTCTCCCTAAAGAATTCTTAGGCACAGTAAGAGGCAGGTACAAAAGGCTGCTGGAAAGTCAATAGTGGAAATCCTAAACCCCAAGCCGCCGGCCATGATACCTACTTTCCCTAATCATGCACCTGCTCTACATCTCAATAAGGACATCGTGAAGGGTATTGCCACTAGTTCCTATAGATTCATCCTAGAGATGTCTCTGATGCTCTGATTATGATAGATGCCAATGACGATAATAACTGATGGATGATGCCTGCAGGCACTGTTAATGGTGTTTGTGCCTCAATCTTTTGTGGACATGTATCTTGCCTTTGAGAGCCTCGCCTTTGTGTAGGCCTAATAATTGTATAGTTGTCGTCTATTAGCTACAAAATTTTAGTTGTTGTTCTCATGTTGTGGACTTCAGTTGCTTAATCAATTATGCTATGTTTGCCTATTTTGCTATGTCTACCCTAGGCTATCTCTTTTTATCTTATTATGGTGCTCCTTTATGGATTGTGTGTGTTGATATCTCGTGTGTCAACATCGGTTTACAAACTGCTCTTTTATTTCCCCATGGATGATGATTGAAACATCAAAATTCTTATTTGGAATGCTAGGGACATCAACTCCTAGCAAAAATGGGGACGCCATCAGAGCAAAGATCTCAAAATTTGCATGCCACATCCTTTGCCTTCAGGAAACCAAAAGAGAGCATTTTTACACTTTTTATTTGAAAAGAATCCTACCCTAGGCACTAGATAGATTTTTCTACTCTCCCTCCTTAGGTGCCTCTGGAGGTCTCATCACATTTGGAGTAGCAGTTTTTTGATGCCACTCTGATTCAGGCTGATAACTATGGTACCATAGCTATATTTGATTGCTCTCTAAACAACAATTCATTTCATTTGATTAATGTGTATGGTCCTTCAGCGCATGACCAGAAATTTGGTTTCCTCACTGGCGCTTTAATTTGGACAAATCAGATTTCAATGAATGGATCCTAGCTTGTGATTTTAATCTCTATAGATCATATGAAGATAGAAATAAACCTGGTGGAAATGCTATTGGTATGCAAATGTTTAATGATCTAATTATTGATCTTGATATTACAGAAATCCCCTTCAATGGCCAAAGATACACTTGGAGTAATATGCAACTTGACCGCTGCTTGTTAAAATTTAATGGGTCTTCACTTCAGCATCTTGGAGCCTTTGTTACCTTGCAACTAATGTTCAACCCCTCTCCAGACCCATTTCTGACCATATTCCTTTTGTTATTAACATTGGAATCAAAGATTGGTCCAAAAGCTGCCAATTTTAGGTTTGAGAATCACTAGACTGAACATGAGGATTTCTTAAATATTGTGCATTCATGTTGGAACAATGCCCCTTTCTTCGCCAACTCAGCAAGAAATCTATCTCAAAGACTGAAACAAGTTAGACAGGATCTAAAATCTTGGAGCAAAAAATCCTCAAATCTTGGTAAGCTTATATTTAACTACAACTAAGTTCTAATCATCTTTCTTGATGGACTTGAAGAGCAAATAAGTCTCTCTAGACCTTGAAGGGGCTTTGAGATCTTTGACCAAATGGCACCTTGCAATCTATTTGAAAGGAAAAAAGATTTATTGGAAGTAAAGAAACATAGTCAGATGGATTATTTTTTGGGATAAAAATACCAGCTTCTTCCAAGCCATTGCAACTCAGAATCATAGAAAAAACTTCATTGTTTCTATTTGCACCCAGATAACAGTCTCTTTTGTGATCATGATCAAAAAGTAAACTTCATTTATGATTCTTTCAAGGTAAAGCTTGGGGGTAGTGAATTCTCTTACATCAATTTCTCTGACAAAAGGATTAATTGGGTCAAAGCTATCTTCAACTCTGCCTCCTCTTCTGTTCTTCTAAATGGTATTCCTGGTAAAAGCTTTATTTGCAGGAGGAGTGTAAGGCAAGGGGATCCTATCTCCACTGTTTTTTGTGCTGGCTGTAGACTTTCTTCAAACCTTAGTCAATGAGGCCTGGAATCTACGTGTGCTAAAACATCCTATTTCTAAAAATTTTGGTGGAGACTACCCTATTGTACAGTATGTCGATGACACTCTTCTCATCGGGCCAGTGATGCCAGAACTCTCTTCAAGTTTGAAGGACTTCTAAGATCTTTTACTGACAGTTTAGGAAGTGAATTTTCATAAATCTTCTTTAGTGCCAATCAACTTGAATGTTGAAGTGACTCAACACCTTGCTAATAATACTTTTGGTTACATAGTTGGTGAAATACCTTTCCTCTACCTGGGCCACCCCCTTGGTACTACCAGACCTTCTGTACAAGACTTCAACCCTCTAATCAACATAACTGAAAGAAGACTGGGACGCATCAGTAGAATGCTCTCATATCAAGGAAGACTGGTCTTGGCCAGCTTAGTTTTTTCAGCCCTCCCAATTCACCAAGCCTCCCTTCTCTTTAATAAATGGCCGTGGACCACAGGCAATCTCGGTAAATACAAGTGTTTCTTCTAGCTTCTACTTGTTTATGGGCTTAACACCAGAAATATCTTAAGAAGAAAGAACAGACACCTGGATGTTCTCCTGCTCCTTCAGTACTATATGCTAGAATTCGATCAACATCTCTTGGGATACAAGAGTCTTGATCCTTTGGATATGTTCTACCAGGCTAGAAACTCTTTCAACAGCCTGATCTTCAGAGAGCTAGTAATAATGGCATACTGGATTATTTGGACCACTAGAAACAGAGTTATTTTTTATGCCAAAACTCTCAATCTGGATCAATGGAAGGGTGCTTTTAGAGATAAAATTGGCTTGGTTTGCATCAAGGCCAAAAAGAAGATTGGTGATGCTCTACTTAGTTGGTGTTAGAACATTTCGTTAATGTATCTTTCCTTTTTTTTTTTTCTTTGGGCATTGATTGCCTTGTCTTTTTTTTTGTAAATTTGTAAATACTCTTTTATCTATAAAATACCAAAAAATAGGTACGGGACTTTCCTGCTGACCCTTTCAAAACAGAATAATCAACTTTAGTAGATAGTGAAGACGGAGCGAAGTCAAAACAGTCAAAAAGTATCAAGCTTACGAAGATCCTTCTTCTCACTTAGCAAAGCCAAAGGACTGCTGGGGAGGTGTAATTAGGACTGTAAAATGACCTAATAACCCCTGTCAGATATAAAAAGAGTGACCTTTGCTTGATATTGAGATCAAGGGATAAAAAGGGGAATTGTTTAGAGAGAGTCTGAAGGCTTTCACGCGCTATAAATACCCCCAGCAGACATATATCTTTCTGTGGACACGAAATGAATATATGCAATTATAAATACCCCTGACATATATCTTTCTACGGACAGGAAATGAATATGCAAACTCGTTACTTCATCTTGGTATTTAACTTTGATTTCACCCAACAGTGCTTACACAAAGGTACGGCCGGTCTAAGAGGGCAGAGTATACCTAGGGATTATATTACTCTCAAACAGTGAAATCACAATGGATGGTTTGGTTTTGTATACCACCATGTAGCTAACGGCCGGTGTTATTGCTGATAGATCGATCCATCAGTTAATGTTATTAGGTGGCACATGGCATGACAATCGCCAAAAACGTCACAAGGTCAAGGTGCACACGCATGTTATAGATGAATTAGTTAGTAGATACAAGATTTATAAACACTGTGGAAGTATTCAATTTCTAGTGGCCAGAGGCTGTTCCAATCACACTATTGCAAGTAGTATTCTGTTGATCACATAATGCATGCAATGCAAGGCCTACGACTCTTCTAGCTGCAGTCAGTACTGTTAGTTGCGCCATTATGCCACCTCGGTCGTTTTGCAGCTATAAAAAGCCTGGCCAATGTACACTGTCTGGCCAACTCATCCACTGCAATCGCCACACAAGATGGCCTCCTCTTCTTCCTTGTTCCTTCTGGCCGTGGCCCTCCTTGCGCTGGCCTCATGGCAGCAGGCCATCGCCTATGATCCTAGCCCTCTCCAGGACTTCTGTGTAGCTGACATAGACTCGCCTGGTATACGTGTGCCTATATATCTAGATACATTTGGAACGTACATTACTGAAGCAGAATACATTATTGAGTTTCTGACCAGCTTTGTGCATATATTTATATTTCTTGATTGATGTGTTCATGCATGGGTCTTCAGTGCGAGTCAATGGATTTCCTTGCAAGGACCCAATGGACGTCACCCCGGATGACTTCTTCAACCCAGCCAAGCTCATCGACGTGCGCCGGGACACCAACAACAGGTTCGGATCGAACGTCACCATCGTCAACGTCCTCAACTTTCCTGGCCTCAACACACTCGGCGTCTCGGTCGAGCGCATCGACTACGCACCCTTGGGTGTGAACACACCTCATATCCATCCCCGTGCTGCCGAGGTCCTCACTGTGCTCGATGGAACCCTGTACATCGGCTTCGTCACGTCCAACCCCAACAGACTCTTCTCCAAGGTGATCAGGAAGGGTGATGTGTTCGTCATCCCCCAGGCAATGATCCACTTCCAGATGAACCTAGACCCTAAGAAGCCAGCAGCTGCCTTCTCAGCGCTCGGCAGCCAAAACCCAGGTGTTACTACGATCGCAACTGCGGTGTTTGGATCAAAGCCACCGATCTCGGATGATGTTTTGGCCACAGCGTTCCAGGTGGAAAAGAAACTCATAGATTGGCTCCAGTCTCAGTTCTGGACCATCAACTAGTAGTGGGTATGTTGCACTACACAAGCGCTATACGTACATGTGCGCCTATATATGTATTGAATAAATGGCATGTGGAGGAGTAATACTTGTTATATTATGCGTGCCTGCGAGCCGCCAGCAATATGTATGCTTTTCATCTCTATCTAATATACAAAATAAGAGTTCATTGTGAGCCGCCACAAGTCCCGTTTCTGCCTGACAAATTAAACTGAACCAAGAGAAACAAATTAATTAACTATTTCCATGTCAAGAAAAGTAATCATTTATATTGCACTAGTACAGATTAAGAGATTTTTTTTCTTTGAAGGATTGAGCATCTTTATCAGTACAGATGGAACAAAGGGATCAATATGATTCCAGTTCAACATGGTCGGCTGGTCCCCATGCATGCACAGATTTTGTTTTGCCGATGCGCTTTTCTATATAAATATATTTCAAGAATTGTTCTTAGATCCTTTTTGAAGCCTAGAGACATTTTCTATGGTTTAAAAACCTTATAAAGTATTTACCGGTTTTCAACTAAAAAGACAATATTGCATTCAAAACCACTCGAATTAGAGTAGGGAGATAATTTGAACTCTTTTGAAAGTTCAGGGATCGAGGTATCTGGTTTTGGAGTTTGAGTAGGAAATTTAGACTATATAAACCAATACGAAATAGAATAGACTTTTTCGGAGTAAATGATCTAGGCATCTAGTTCATCATGGGCAGCGTAGTGTTTGGTTGAGGAAGCACAGAAACGAAATTAGGCTTCTTAATTTGCGGGATCTCGCAAACCAAAACTATATTTTCTCTTGGGCCTCAAGGTGCAAACAAAGAAGACTTTATTGTCTCTCCTATAGAGAACAAGACCAACCATGCATGGATCTCGCAGAACAAATTTAAACAACCATGGATCGACGAGCACTCATGTATATTTAATTTTTATGTGGCTGTGACGAACATGCGATGGATCAAGCTAGTATATACAAAGGGCAAGTTGTTGGAGGAAATAAACTCGATCTGCTTTCAAAGAATGGCAAGAGATACAAAATTTCTACTACATAATCGGATCAGCAAACGGAATGCCTTAGACTAGTAATCTAGTAGAATGAGTGGCTGCTTGTTATACATGAACCCAAGTCAAAGGATCTCGATGTCAGTTTAATTTGTTGGGATAAGTACAAGGTATATAAGGCAAATAATTAAATTAAACTGCTATATCTATAAATGTATCCTCGTGTTTAGTGTCTTTTGGCCGCTCCTACCATCATTTATTAATTTGTCCATGCTAAACAAGATGACTATGAGACATATTACTCTCTGCTGTCTTCTTTTAGTGCTCGTGCACCATTTAGATCAAACATCTGCTGCTGGTTCGTATATATTCCTCATCATATATCTCTCTTCTCTGTTTATTTATTAGTTTGATGTTAATCTCATCCAGCAGATATTTGCAGTACATCCATTTATATGTTTCACACTTATCCACCTTGTGTAATTTTCTTTTTTCCTTGATATTTATAGTCTTGTTTATTTATTTCATAGACATTTTCATGTGAACGATTCCATCGAGCAAAAATACATGGATTACAATAATTTAATAACATGTGAATATATGCCTATTTTTTTTTCAGATGTCTGCAGGCATGCAATTCTTTCAGCTCGATTCTGTAAAAGTTGGATGTGCAAGACCGAGTGCTGGTTTCAGTCGCAGCTAATAACGCCTTCGAATACAGTAAAGGAACACAAGTGTATAAAAGGAGGATTCAATGGGTTGTGCCGCTGCCTTTTCTGTAAAAAGTAGTGGTCTCATTTTTATTAATTTTTATTTTATCGTACAAACATGTATAATGTGTCTTGTCAGGGACCTCTCGGTCATTTAGATAGTATAGTTTAGCCTCAGCCTCTCTGTAGTTGTCTGTTTTTGCTCTGGGCATTCTAAATTTGCTTGAATGTTCCACTTTTATAAAAAGAAAAACCTTTGCCTGAACAATATAATGGTCTCCAGTATTGGTTCAATGAGATTCGGTGGGCATCTTTCCAGATTCATATGTACGCTACGTTGTTTATTTTTCCTGATTTGGTGAACATCTCCTTACATTCCTGATGCCAAACACCAGTGAAGCACAACCAGCACTACCAGCTCCCCTCTGTTCCTCTTTTCTTTCTTGCTAGCAACAAAACACGCTTCCAAGCCTTGGCTAGCTAGCCTTGGGAACCTAGGGAACATTGCCATGTGCTTGCTCTCATGGGGTTCCACCAAGGATGAGCGTTCAATGGATTTATGGAAGATCATTAGTGAAAACGGGGGTTCTAGCTAGATTATAAGATCCGGATCTTTAACCCTCATTGTAGCACATAGTACATGTGCTTATGCACGATTCACACAAGGTTCTTAGTATGATCCAGCTCAACTTAGTGACAACAATAAGCAGAAATGTCAACATGTAAAAAATACAAAAAGGAATATCATTTACAAAAAAAAGTATCCTAAGTAATGTGGCCTACGAATTGTCTACTTCCAAAAACTAAATTAGGCAGCACTCAACTTGTTGGATCGTTTTTCCTATTAATAAGCCTCATGATACAAACACAACCGAACTTAGGCCCTCTTCGTCATGCCTTGTTTCTATCAAGAATGCTTAGCTAATTTATATAAACTTTGATCAGTTGGCATAATTCCTTATTGAAATCCTCTCCAACCAAACAAGCCCTTAATTGTCTATCCTGCAGAAAAACCATAGATCTCCATCAAGAAAAACAACCACCATGCACCCATGGAACCCTACTAGGAATGAACACGAGGATGCAGGAACTCAGTATGGCTCTCTATGACTCTATATAGTTTTGTTTGTCTATGAACGAATTTGAACAAACGAGGAAAGATGGCTCAAATATGGCCATATGATTGTGTTTGGTTAATTGGTTTGGTGGATGAGGTCTAGCATCTGATTTTAAGGACAAAACCAGATAAATGCTATATGTGAGTCTAGAAAGTCAAATCACACATAACTGGTTGCTCACAAGCCTAACTCCTTCAAATGCTAGCAAACTGGTACCCATCCGGTATTTTTCAATGAAATGAAAAGTAAAGAAGACAAGTTTAAGTACATGTCATACTCAGCAAATATAACATGAGATTATGAAGCTTAAAAGGCTGACACTTGTTTACTGCGATTAGCTTTTAATTGTTCATTATTTTAGCAATTGGATAGCAACAAATTTAGCATAAGCCCAAAATAACCATATGATCATGTAAACGAGAATAATATATAGGATAAACCAATTAATCACAAATGAGCAGATACTCAGTAAGAAGCCTAGACCACTCGTAACCGAGACCATGATTGTTATAATAGTTTTTAGACAATCTACAGAGGTTATACATATTTCCCACAAGTCGTGATTCCCATATGCCATCACCTTTGCCAACGAAGTGGAGCAGGATATACTACGAGACTGCTCACATGTTCCACTAATAGGTAGCAACGTGCTAACGTTTCTCCATCAATAAGCATGAGCTCTCCTCTAAGAGATGACTGACAAAGAAACTAAAGGTGCACCCTCTTGGCAGACCGAACATACAAGTCAGAGTCCCTCTTGCGCCTTTCGGTAAGCTGCTACAAACAAGTAGAAGTCTAATACTGAGTCAAGCCAGAACCATATAACTTGTAGTGGATTTATCTATAAGTGGATTTTCTAAATGTGATTGTGATACTAAAGTGAATAGGCACAAGAAAGATCCCATGCTATACTTGCCTAAATATCAGATCTTCCGCTGGTTCGTAGCACCAAAAGATTGCATCCTAATTAACAACGCAATGCTCATCGACTAGCCATGATCATAAAGTACCACACAAGCATCCAAACATAGCCATATTAGAATTGCACACTATCAAATGAAACAACAAGTAAAAAGGTTTTAAAGATGTTCTACACATGGCTGCACACAGGAGCAAAAAGCATGCGGCAAAAAGAAAACAATACCGCAATATTTACTTTATAAGAGAAAGATAAACTATAAGCTTCATTTTTTTAACTATACAAAAGCATGTATAAGATGTTTCAAAGAAATAACTAGATTAAGGTAACACTGGTACAGAAAGCATTTGTACAGGCGGTGCTAGACGCATCTTCACAGGCGGCCAAGCCCACCGTCTGTACCAGAGGTCAGTACAAATCGACCACAGTACAGGTAGTGGAGTGTGAGCCGCCTGTGTAAATGTACATTTACATAGGCGGCCGACTAAATAACCCGCCTGTAAAAATCGTTGCCCGGAAAACATGAAAAAATAGCAAAAAATATTTTTTAAAAGGCAAAAAATCTTTTTTGAAACCGGGAAGGCGCCCGCCCATCCGTGGAGTCGCAAGTGGAGTCGCAAGTTGCGCATTTTTTCGCGTAAAATCGCAAGGCCACGCGGCCGGTGGGATTCGAACCCGCGACCTCGGCCTCGCGATCCCTCCCTTACCACCGCACCACACACACTCACTTGTGGCTATATCTCATTTTTGTTCTCCACATATTATACAAACCCGACGAAAATTGAATATTTAAGGGTCCAAATAAATTCAAATGAAAAAGTGGTGAACTACAAAGTTTCATAACTTTTCGAGATCTACAACTTTTATTTAGAGTGTTTCTCCATCCGAGTTCATTTGCAAAATTTGAATTTCAAATTTAAAAATTTCGGTCGTAGTTTTCCATAAAAAGATGACTTCAAATGAAAAAGTTATCAACTATAAAGTTTCATAACTTTTCGAGATCTATAACTTTTATTTTAGGAGTTTTTCCATCTGAGGAAGTTTGAAAAACTCAAAAAATTAATTTCAAACTATTTACACGGGCGGTTTACAATGAGGACCGCCTGTGTAAATACAATTAACACAGGCGGTTCTCTATACAAACCGCCTGTATAAATAGTGCAATTTTCACAGGCGGTGTTGTTAAGAAAACCGCCTGTGTAAATGCCATTTACACAGGCGGTTGTTATTGTAAGCCGCCTTTGTGTAAATGGACCGCTTACACAGGCGGTTACACATGCGGTTCTCTTTATGGGCCCACAGAATTTTTTCTACTGGCGTCATGAAATTGTGAACCGCCTGTGATAAAAAAAACAAGGTGTCGGGAAAAATGATTTTTGTACTAGTGTAAGTCAAACTTATATTTGAATTAGAAAAATAAAGTAAAATCCATCATATTTTATTTAAAAATCTAGTTCATAATCATTATCAATTAGAATTCAAACTACAAAATTTTAGAGCTAAACATTGTTCATGTCGTTAAGAATCTAACATGACTTGAATGGGTCAAACGGTTAAACGGAGATTTTATGGATAAAACAGTGCTGATTGCAATTTTGTAAATTCTCAAAACTTATTTTCATAGCTAAAAATAAATAAAATCCTGATTTTCCAAGGACAGACAGGTTGATTATCAAAACTGGAGGGTCTCTTTTCAAGAATGCCAAGGTTGACCGGTATTGACCAGGTTACTCCAGCCATCAACAGATCAGGGTCGTTGATTTAAGTCTGGATGGCTGAGGGGTGTGAGGGGACATCCCCGCTGGACAGTGAGGCCAGCATGGTGGGGTGCCATTGTCGGCAGCGAGAGACCTCACCCACGAACTCGAAACAAACCCTATAAACCTTTGTTTGAGACGGGGATTGCTCGGGGAGGTAAAGGAGACAACGGAGAACTCACCTAGGGCAATTTCGAAGGCGGAGACGCGACGGGAATGTCGAGTGGCTCGGGATGGTGGACGAAGGTGCTCTGCAAGGTTCGGTGATGCCCGATGAGTGAATAGAAGAAAAAAGACAGAAGAAAAGACTCGACAGCTTTTAGAAGAGTTGGACCTTACTATAAAAGAAATGAAAAAATAATACTGCTCCTGGACCTGATGGTTTCTCAGTTGAGTTCTTTTAAGGCCTTTTGGCCCCAATTGATAGGTGATATTAAAGAAATGCTAGATCTGTTTCACCAAGGTCAATTGGACCTATGGAGATTGAATTATGGAGTTATTATCTTGATTCCAAAAGTAAAGCCTGCCACTGTTGTCAAGCAATTCAGGCCAGTCTGTCTATTGAATGTGCTTTACAAGATTATCACAATGACTTTGACTTTGAGATTGACTGCTGTTATTGGAAAAATTATTAGTCCTTTTCAGTCTGCTTTCATACTAGGTAGAAATATTTTAGAGAGTGTTGTAATTCTTCAGGAGGTTCTGCAAGAGGTACATTGTAGCAAATCCTCTGGGGTTATTCTAAAACTTGACTTTGAAAAGGCTTATGACAAGGTGAACTGGGGTTTCTTAGAGGAAGTAATGTAAAGGAAAGGCTTCTCCGAGTCATGGATACAATGGATTAATCAAGTTGTTAGAGGTGGCAGGGTCTGCATTGATCTAAATGGCGAAAGAGGCAAATTTTTCAGAAGTTTTAAAGGTCTGAGACAGGGGGACCCTCTCTCTCCTTTGCTGTTCAACTTGGTAGTTGATGCCCTTTCTGCCATGCTGTCTAGAGCATGTTCTGCAGGCCTAATTCAGGGGCTGGCTCCTCATTTAGTCGAGGGGGGTTTATCCCACCTCCAGTATGCTGATGACACAGTGATACTCTTGCAATTCTCGATTGAAAATTTAAACAATGTGAGATTGATTTTATCCTGCTAGGGGGCTATGTCAGGTATGAAAATCAATTATGAAAAGAGTGAGGTATTTGCCATTGGTCTTTCAGAGGATGAACAGATTATATCAGTCAATACTTTGGGGTGCAAGCTTGGGACTTTGCCTCTGAAATATTTGGGTTTGTAGGTTAGTTACCATAAAATTACAAAAGCTCAATTGAGTTATGTTAGCACTAAGACTGAGAAGAGACTTGGAACTTGGCAATGTGAATACCTATCATCAGGGGGTAAATCTACTCTGATCGACTCTTGCCTTTTGAGCATACTATGTACACAATGGGCGTATACCAGTTATATGAAGGCAACTACCAAATGTTGGACCCTATTAGATCCAGATTCTATTGGCAGGGTACAGGGAAAAAAAAGAAAATATCACATGATCCGATGGGAGGCCCTGAACATACCAAAAGAGTATGGGGGCCTAGGATTTATAGATGTTAGAGCTATGAATGTTTGTTTGCTGGCCAAGTGGGTGGATAGATTAGAAAGAGGTGATGATGGGCTGTGCTGTTCTATTCTAAGGAAAAAGTATCTTGGAGCTAAGAGTATTTTTCAGATAAAGAACAGGAAAGGATCCCAATTTTGGAGGTCTTTGCTTGATGTAAGAACTTGGTACCAAATGGGTCGTGCTGGACACCAAACTAAATTCTGGCATGACTGTTGGTTGGGTGACTGTCCCTTGAAAATTAGTTACCATCAGCTGTTTCAGGATTGCTTCATCCCCAGATATAGAGGTCTCAAAAGCCTATGATGGGGGTCAGTGGCGTATTGTGTTCAGAAGACAGCTTAGTGAATAACTTAGAGATATGTGGGCTGAGTTACAAGGTCTATTGAGTGTGGTATCTCTATCAGATGGGCGAGATGTTACGTACTGGGCTTTGGAGAGATCCAGAAAATACATAGCAAACTCTTTGTACAAAGCTATAACATTTATTGGAGTTATTGACACTCAAATGATCTCGATTTGGAAATGTCCAGTGCAGTTAAAAGTAAAAATCTTTTTCTGGATGGTTGCCCATAACAGAATACAATGTGGCGTGCAACTGAAAAAGAAAAAATGGTCAGGTCCGGAGGACTGTTTTGTGTGTGACAAACCTGAATCTACTGACCACATCATTTTTCAATGCCCCATAGCGATGTTTCTTTGGGTTTTTTTCGTGATAGTTTGGGATGGCCTTCCTTGCCTACCAGCGTCTCGAGCTTGTTTCTAGAGATTATTTATAGAGGTAAAGGAACAAAACAGAAGGTGACTGTTTTTGTGTGCAGGTGTGATGTGGTCGGTATGGAAGGCTCACAATGATGTGGTGTTCAACAAGAAGGTGGTGAACTCACCGGTGGCACTTATACACAAGACGCTGATGCTGGTGAATTCTTGGCGCCCCCTCCTGAAGCCCAAGCTGAAACCCATGGCAGAGGAGATGATCGGCCTGCTCTCTGCTAGTGCCTCGACTGTGTAGCTGGGTGATAGGATGGTGCTCTTGTGCTATCCAGTGAAGTTCGACTATATGTCTGTGGTCTCTCATTTTAGTTCGGCTGTTGAGTTGTTAGTTCTTTAGCTTGAGTTTTTATCTTAGAGGTTATCTTTTGATTTCTCTTAAACTCGAATTTAGGATGTGTGCCTGAATTGTAAGCTGGTATCCCACGTTGGTTCTCGTTAAGCTTTCAATAAAGCTGGGTGAAAGTTTTTAATCTAAAAAAAGACTCGACGGCTACCTTACTTCACGCCAGAGGAACCGGTCGAATTCGGCGGCGAGGCAGCGAATCAACGAGACAAGCTTGGCGGCAGCAAAACCAGGATTGCAGCGGCTGTCAGCTCGATTGGAACAATCGCTTGTGCTAGAGATAGGATAGGGAGGCGGCGGTGTGGGCGCTGCCTACTAGGGGTTAGGGCTTAGAGCACACGCCAGGAATCCGTGGATGTGGTGGTGGATTTCCATCGGAACATAGTCCGGCTCAATGCCGACTCGAGGTTGACGAAGAGGCAGTGCTGATGAGTGGGCCCGGGATGGCAGTGGAACAGGGAGAGGAGCGGGGCACGTCCGCCTTCCTGGCCTGTGAAGGCGAGCTGGGCTGCGAGTGAGCATGCTTGGCTGATGGTGGAGCTGGGCCGTCAGACAAGGCTAGGTGGGGTTGGGTGGGACCGAGAAGTCTCAGCTCTCGGGCATTTAGTCCAAAATGAGGGAGTAGAGTAATTAATTTATTTATTTATTTACCAGAGTTTTCAGTCATTTTCAAATGAGTTTTGAATCAATTTAGGTTTAGTTCTAAATCACACAATACAAAAATATAAATGGACCATTATGTATGCATAATCATGTTGCTACATCCTATAATGAATTTTAACTTAATGAGATTTTTTTACTTTCCTATATTTTCATGAGCACTAAAATACAAAATTAAATCAATTTAGGCCTATTTCAAGGAGGCAAATTTTAGGGTGTTACATGAGGTTGGATGGAAGACAGTGGTCCAAGTTTTGATGGCGTTTGGTTTGGGAGCAGGGTGTTTGTTCAAGGGAATATTATTAGATGCTGGGTGAGCTTTGTCTAGTGAAAACTGGCCGTACGAAGCCAAGCCATCTAATTTTGCTAACCTTGATTGTTAGTAATAAGTTAATAGTAATTAGGCTATGTAGTTGTTTGTAACAATTACTATGTAAAGGTTATCGTTGATTATGAGCAATGAGTCTATTACGTGTTTAACTAATACTAAATGGAGTAAGCTTAATGATAATTAACATAGTTTTTTATTTATTTTGCTAACCTGGCTTAAATGCTTAATATCAAGAGTGGCAAGAGACTGAAAAAACTTCTATTTAGTCGGATCAGCAAATGGAATGCTTTAGACTATGGACATTGTGGCTGCATGTTATGCATGAACCCAGTCAAAGCATCTCGATCTCAGGTTGTTGTTATATGCTGTTATGCACAATGTATTTTAAGGGAAATAAACGGTCATCAAGCACTTTCACTCTAAAGAACAATGCTATTTTTATCTTTAAATATACCCTCATGTTTACCGTCTTTGGCCTACCATTTTTTTTCCTTGCTATATATGAAGCCTACCATTTTTTGCTTGCTATAAACAAGATGACTATGAAACATGTTACTCTCTGCTGTCTTGTCGTTATAGTGCTCGTGCTGCATTCAGATCAAAGTCATCAAACATCTGCTGCTGGTTCATATATATATTCCTCATCATATATCTCTCTCTTCTCTCTGTTTCTTAATTCAATGTTAATTAATCTGATCCATAGTAGAGATTGACAGTCTAATCCATGTATTATGTTTGACTCTTTTTCACCTTGTGTTGAGTCTTCTAATCTTCTTTTTATTCCAAAAAAGTATCATTCGACTCTTTTTTTTCCTTTGAGAAACTCGTAATGATATTTATATAGTTTTGTTTATGGGACTGTCTAGTTATCTGGTGATAGAATTCTTTGGCCAAAATCTGTCAGATTTTGACCAATAAAAAGATGACAACTCAACAAAAAGTGACAGATATTACATAAAAAAATCTGTCAAATTCAGTATACATAGACAGATCCCATAACAGGTTTCCCAAAACCCATTATCCATTAACAGAACACAAAATCCAAGGGGCGTGAACCTCATAATGTCATTGCATTGTATACTATCAGGCTCCAGAACTGATTCACTACTTCAACATTAGCTGACAATGAAGCCACAGAAGCCAAGAAACGTACAAAAACCAGTTTTTTTACAAAAAAAAAAAACTGACAAAAAAACATACTTCACAAGTACATTGCGCCAATCACTTGAAAGCACCCAAATAATTTCCAATAATTCCTGATAAATCACCCAAATAATTCACATATACATAGCGGCCAATTCATAATAATTCCTGATGAATCTGGAGGCCGTGATATTGATCTGGTGTCACACGATCTTCAGTGGCTGCAAGCGTGGCCAATCACAAGAAAGTTCACCTCTGAGTCCCTGTTATCCTGGATGGAGGGAGTACATAGCAACAATAGGATCATGAACTTATTATCCTTGGGTTAATGTACTAAGGGTTGGAATGCATAGATACACCAGGAAGAATACCTTGTAACGATATACAGGAGGGGTATAATTATGGCTTCAATCTACAAAATGAAAAGGAGCTAACCATTAGTCACTTGGCAAGCACAAGGACCATGCCTTATCGACAAACAGATACAGCAGGGATGTAAAAATAGATAGCAGTACCTCAACAATTTGATTGATGGCAACTCCAGCCGGAAGATCCTTGATGGCAAAGTGAGGTGCATCCCACCCGCCATCACTGGTGATGGCAAAAGCTGCCAAAAAGGCTGCTCATCCCCCACAAAAAACAATAAAAAACCAATTGGCACATAAACTACTAGCTGAAAACTAAAACACAACACAAATAACCTGCAAAAGCACCACCAAAACATCAACGTTGCTCATCCCCCAACACACCCACACACATAACATGGTGAACCTAGTCAAAAACTTGCAAAGAAAGAACTAAAAAACCAAAATAAACATCTATTGGGATGCTTACTTCTATTTGAAAAGTATAAAATAAAAACCAGTAGGGCACCATCAAATCCTCAAACAATCAAGCAATCATAGATTACTGAAACAGAATCTCCCATATAATGCCGCTCATCCTTCTCCCACACCCACACAGACAAAACAAATGGTAAACCTGCTGAAAAACTAGTAAACAAAGAACTCAAAAACCAAAAAAAATCACATTCTGTTGACACCAAAAATTTTTTAAAAAAACTCATATCAACTCTAAGCCACACATCTAGACACAAAAAAAAAAGCCACCAATAACGGCATAAAAACAAAACATATCCTACACAATCTTAAAACTGATCTTCTTAAAGATTATTAAAAAAAATAAATTAGCTAAAAAAAGTCAACTCAACTCAACTAAATTGACCGTTACAACTCAACTCGAATAAACTTTCTATTGCTCCCTCACACAACAAATGGTCTCCGTATCAATAACTGAACCAATCATGCAGTATCGAACATCTCAAATCAAGTAAAAATAAAGAGTCACATCAATAACTGAATCAACAGCTGCAACTCAAAAACACACACACCCACACACACAAACACAAAGCTACAACAAAAGCTTAATCAGAAAAAAAATCTCCAAGACATACACAACACACACACAAACACTCACTCAAACTCCCACACACATACACACATCATGCACCTCCCAGTAAAAACAAACATACACAGAAAGAGAAACACAAATAGATAGAGACACCACAGAAACTCACAGACACACACATACACATAAACACATACACAAAAAAAATGACACAAAAAGCACACACAAATACACAAACACACACACAATCAATCTCACACATACAAACACACACACACACACAAAAAACACAACACAACACCCACACACAAAGAGAGAAAACTTTGAGCACCTTGTCATTCATCTCACCCAAAAACTGATTCAAGCCTTGATTTCAAATCAAACTAAGGGTGTGAGAGATCATAACCATCAGCCACTAAATCCTACAAAACAAGAGAACATGTACACAAAAAATACAACAATTAACCAACTCAAAAACCAAAATAATAATAAAAAAAAGAAGAATAATAAAAACCTTTTGATTTTTAATATCCCTCAAAATAGAAACATTCAACTTGCTCCTCATTTGCTTAATCTTCTACAGAATTCAAACAAAGAAAATCAATTAATACAACAACAATGAAAAATAATAGAGTACACAAATATACAAACCTCCTTACAAAAAAACCAACCAAAGCTTCATCCATTGCATCATCATCGGCATCAAGAACAAACTCCATTCTGCACATAAAACAATAACAAATAATTAGAGGGAATAATAGGGAATCTGAACAAGAACCTAGCGCATCTAAGCTAATCCAAATCCCATAAAATACACATCCAAAATAGCTCAAATTATGAAACCTTGGAAGCCGGTTATTACACATGAACTAAGCAAAAGTCTTAAAGGTGAACTTGATAAGCACAGGCACAAACGCGCGCGCGCACACACACAAAATCTATCCCTCACACTAGAAATTAACCAGCACGCAGAACTACCATTATTCACCATATATGCAAAACACTAAACAATATACATAACAAAAAAATAATATGCCCGTGATAACATAGAAAATATCAAAAACAAATAGCTACTATACTTAAACTACATTATTGCTAGGCCTTCATATACCTTGCATCTGCATATGCATTCCCGGAGCTCACTTAAGCCAGCTTGGTTCACAAAAGTATCACACACACATCCACACAGGGGCAGTTGTTGGCATTTCTAACGTCACTGCAATAAATCTCAATTTCCTATCCCACGCAATGACGCTAAAAATATTGGTACTAATTAACTTGCCTTTAGCAACTAGCCACTAGCCTACTTACCCTTACTCCTAACTATGAAACTAGGTTGTCATCCCCAATTGTAGAGCTAGGAACAAACTCGGTACTAAATCTTATCATTTTATGTGACTAGGCAGAAATAAATGAAGATGATTATAAACTAAGAATAATTCTGCAAGCGGACAGATACCATTGTAGCATTTTACCTAGAGTATTACCAGTTGTCATTTATATTTTTACCACTGGAAAGGCATTGCTAGGAAGCTACTCTATAGTATTGATAACACTTATATATGCAGTAAATAAGAGATGTAGCCAATGTCAACTTTCCTCAATAACAGGAAGGTGTCACAAGATAAATAATAGATAAATGATAAATATGATAATAAGCCATTGATCAGTTATCTCATAATAATACTAATTCACTCATAGCAATTCTAGACATGTTAACGCCGTCTAATCATGTAATAGAGAAATAACTCCTAAGTATTCAAGCTACAGTTAAAGCTACTTCATTTAGTGCAAGTATGTCTAACAATCATTGCTAAGTTATACTACTATAGTTTCCTAACACATCGGAGCAATGTACAAGAAAAGATTAGTATAGGAACCTCATGTATATAAATATACTCTTAACCTAACAATCCCACTCTACCAATCCACCGTACGGGGGAAGGCCTACAAAGGACTCAATGGGTCTGTCACACCTACGATCTACCTCACTACCCGGCACGACTGGGGATATTCGCAGATAAGTAATGCATCTATGCACCATGCCTACACACAACCTACCACTCACCAACCGATCGAATTAATGAACGCTATACGAACCAGTGTATGAATATAATAGCAAACTAACTATACTAGACATATTAAAGTAGACAATGAACAATGCAATCAAGAACATAATAATGAAGAATAATGTTGCTAGTAATGATTGTACAAACGTAGATATTACAATAAGAAAGAAAAGCTTAAGAATTATACCAGACTCTTCTCTTCTTGATAACGTCGGGAATCCAAGATCGATGAAGAACTTGACTTCCTCTACTCTAGATCTAACAAAGCTAAACTATGAACTAGAAGGCTATGAAGAACTAGAACTTGAAGCTCTAGATAACTTGATCACCAAATAACTCGAGTTGGAATGAATTGAATGAATTAGGGTTTCCTGGGGGGTCTGGCCCTGCTTATATAGCCCGGTGGGATGCACGACAGTCGTTTGATCAAACCGACTTCACGTAGGGCTGAGATTGATCCTCAAAGGCGGTGGAGGAACATTCCAGAAGATGGGAGGTGGACCCCACAGGGGGGTGCCGACCGGCCTGGTCAGTGGGGCCGGCCGGCCCCACCTAGCGGCGGCACCGCCTCCCCTTCGCTCTGGTGTCTTCTAGATCCTTCTAGAGTAGTTTGGCGTATTCTTAAGTTGCGGATAATTCCGTGGTGTAGATTTGTAGTTATGCCCCTTTTTCGGTGTTTTCTGGATTAGTCTCTCGTAAATTGGTAAATCACCAAAACTCGTAGAAATTGTTAGATAAAAACCCTAGCCTTCTAGATATTGATGTATGTTTTATGCCTTTTGATATATAAAAAGTTGACGCTATCCACCTTCAACAACTCATCCAAGCTTACCTTTTGCTAGTCCCTTAGCAAAACCTAGAGTTAGATCAGGAGTTGCTACAATGCTTTTATTCTAATAAGTACACATGCTCTCAAACAAAGAATTTTCCTCTGGATTAGACAAAATTGCTCTATCTTTCAAACTCACCCATATTACCTTTAACTATGGAGCTTTTAACCTTCACGTGGGTCTTGAATAATTGAATGATAGAACAATCAAGTCAAGCACTATGTCTCAAATTCTTCACTCAACTAATATTCTAGAGTTTTGTAAGTTTTTGCAATAAAACTCAGAGCTTAATTGTATGACACCCTCAGGTTTCTCAAAGTATGTGGTATTTGTGGATCTCACTGAGGCATCCATGATGTCATGCCTTCCTAATCCTAAGGATTATAGTGGAGTTTATAGGAGCGGCATTAAACAAGGATAGGCATACTTGCAATTCATATATTATAAAGTTAAACAATGGATCTAAAGAGAATCAAGTCATACAATCAAACCAAGATGTGCATGTGTGTGGAATATGGTGGATAGGTGTATATGTGGTGGCTAATCCTAATTCTACTTTTGCTCTTCAAAATGAATCTCTCTTCTTCTTTAGACTTTCAGAACTTCTTAGGAGAACATGGGCTATCTTTATTCTTTTTTCTCTCTCTCTCTTTTTTTTTTTCATTGGTAGGCGGGCATACTCTTTTTTATTTTCAATATTTTTGCATAGCCATATGCATCCTTAAATACAATAATTGATTGAAGAGATAACAATAAAGATCTTGGAGCAATTAAACAAAGGTTGTCCTATGGATTTATGAATATTTTTGGGTGTTCTCTCCCAGTGTAGGAGAAAAACATTTTGAGGTGGATGTGGATAAAAATGGATAATGACTGCGCTTACTCTCAGGGTAAGAGTAATGCATATGTGGATGGAGTGTGTGTGAGTGATCTTAATTTTAAAAGCATGACAAGACTCTCTTAAGTACACAACAAAGGTTAACTAAACTCAATGCAAAGCAAGTAGCATAAATGAGCAAAGGGTTCCTATTCTAAATATGTATCATATATGGCTTTGGTAGGAATTTAACCTCGTCATGCAAGAGCTCATCATGTAAGGTTTTGAAATTTTTGAAAGATAAATCTCCAGAATTTAGCATTGTTAGGAATAAAATAAATAGCAGCTCAGACTCTCTTATATCATATCCGTCAATCACCTAGATTTAGCTCAAGCATATTACTCCACAAGTTTCAGGTTCAGAATAAATTCTTATATTAAAGCAATCATGTCCAAAACTTAGGAGAACTCAAGGTTGAAAACTAGGTACTTGAAAGACTTCCAATAGAGCAACTATTCATCATCTCCAAGACAAAATTTCTAGTTCATAGTTGACTCTAAACACACTCTAATTAACTAAGACTGACTAAAACTTCTTTTTATTGGTTTTTAGGCTTTATTTTAACTAAAGACTTTATAAAAGACTCAACAGACATGGACCTTCATGTGCCTACTTATGGCAAGGGCGCAGAATTTAAAGTCTACCAACATGACCGGATCGGAAAAAGTACTTATTTGTAGGATTCGTTGTCTAAGGAAGCCTCAGACAATTCTTCATCTTGCCATGATGTCTCTTTATTCTCTTCCAACCATCTTTGATTTTGTTCTTGTATTTCTCTTGCTTCTTGCTCAGCGATTTGCTCCATTCTCTCAGCTTCTTTGTCCCACTCGCTCCAGCGAGGCTCTAGTGCTTCATGTTTAGTGATTTGGTCCATGTATCTTATAGCTTCACTAGGATAGTCCTCTCCTTCTTTCCTTGAGAGCAGATTTGCTCTACGGTGGGATCGGCGTCTCCTGTTTTGTATCTTTTGGGATGAATTGATGATAGTGTAACTATTAAAGTCGCAACGTACCTTTCCAATGGGTAGATGAAAGTGAACTTGTCCAGATCGCATGTAGAGGATTGCATTGGCGGTGTTGAAGAAAGGTCTTTCCAAGTTGATAGGTGTATCATCATCTTCCTGCATGTCAAGAACCAAGAAATCTGTGGGTATATAATACTCTTTAATCTTTACTGCGATGTTCTTTACTATGCCTTCTGGGAATCTTGTTGATAGGTCTGCCATCTGCAACTGTATATAGCTTGCTATAACAGTTCATCACCAAATAGATAATTGTACGCTATCTTTGACATGACGTTGACCCCTGATCTAATGTCGTAAAAGGTCTTGGGAAAAACCATTTGCTTGATGGTGCATTCAATAGTCGGGACTCCTGGGTCTTCTCTCTTGACAATATATGGTGGTGCTAACAGGTGGTCATATTCGGTGTTAACCGAATTGATCAGTTGAACTGTCTCTTCTGGAATTTGGCTGAGCTCACTCTTCCTCCTTCTTCTATTATTGTTCTTCTTCGTCTTGGGTTCGGCTGATTGTTGGGCTTGTTCGTACGGCTTCTGTGGGAATGCGGGAGTTGTGAGGATGCGGTTCTTAAATGAGAACTTCTCCTTCTTGTTCTTGATGGAAAACACAATCTTGGTGTGCTCCGCATAGATGATGGCTTTAGTTGTACATAAGAATGGTCGGCCTAGTATGATAGGTGCTCTTTCATCTCGTCCAGTCTCCATAACTACAAAGTCAATGGGGACATAGGATTGTCCCACTTGAACAATAGCTTCTTCCAAAACTCCCTCGGGGTAGCAAATAGACTGATCTGCAAGCTGCAAATGCATAGTTATGTACAACAAAGGATCTCCTAGAATCTTTTTATAAATTACCTTAGGCATAATGTTGACACTTGCGCTGAAATCACAGATAGCCTCTGGAAAGGTGTGACATCCTATCGAAATAGGAATGAAAGGCCTTTCAGGGTCTCCTTTCTTTTCAGGGAGTGAGTGGTCAATCCACTGCACATCCGCTGGTTGAGTGTAGTAATGACCTGCATTGTGAATATCGACAAGATTTGCAGTTTCTAAATCTTCTACTTGGCCCAGAGCCTTACCTTTTCCCATTGAAGGAACAGTAGCTGCTAGTTGAGCTAATTGTGATTCTAACATTTTATTGAAGCTGTGTTGATTTTAATGGCAGAAGCAAAGGTATCTAATCTAGTGTTTGTATTCTCTAAAGCTTTGTCATTTAAGGTTACCTTTTTAAACATTTGGTCTAGCAATTTAGATTGACCAGCAACTAGATCTCGTAAAGGTGGCAAATTATAATTGCTATAATTATTGTTACCTTGAAAATTACCTTGTCGGGGTTGCTGATTCCATCCTTGATTTGTTTGATTCCATTCTTGACCTTGTTGAGGATGATAGTTGGTGTTGTTGTTGATGTAGTTCACGACCTCTTGGATTTTAGGACGGTTGACTCTTTGAATGTTACGTGTTTCCACATTCTTCACAAGTCATGTAAGAATCATTAATATGCATGACTTCTCTCTTCTCAGTGACTCTTTCTTCAAGCTTCTTCATGATGAGGTCTAGCTTTTCAGTGAATGTATCGACTTTCTTGAGATGATGAGTGCCTCCTCCTCTCTTACGAGGTTGAGTATGTTCTTCATTCCAGCTTTGATTTGAGGCCATTGTTGACAGTCGTTAATGACCAAATCTATCCGTCAATTAACTCTCGAAAGAAGGACATTTGCGATCACCAACATAGACTTAGGGTTTACACTAACGGAATTCCATGAGTTTTGGTGAATCCATGTTTCTACAGGTACATATCGGAAAAGCTATAAAAAAGGACCAATATGACAGATTACAAGCACCTCAAATGATGAATTAGAATACACCATTGCGAAGGGCTCATCGAGACGATCGAAATGGACATATCATTTACCATTTTTGGAGTTCTGGATGAAAAGATATGAATTCCACCGCGGGGGCCGCACTAGAAGACTCCAGAAGACGCAAGAAGACACCACGCCGAAGCGGAGGGCGAACGGCCACCAGGCCAGACCGGCCGGTCTGGGCCTGGACCGGTCGTTCTGGGCCCTAGCCCATTCATGGCCCGCTTTGCCCAGGTTGCTCCACCGCCTTAGGGTTTCAATCACAGCCGTCCGTCAATGTCGGCTTCATCTGATGGCTCACGATCATCGCCCAAGGCTATAAAAGGAGGGCAAGACCCCCTGGAGGGAGGCATCCCCATAAAACCCTAAATCATATTCTCTAAGGAGGATCAGAGAGGTGTCCCTTGAATGGATGACCTCTCTAGGGTTAGCAATTAAGGAGACTAATCCTCATTAGGATCTAGTCTTAGAAATAGAGAGATAGAGAGGGGAAGGACTTGGGAGGAGGTGCCGGCCTGTCGGTGCTACCTCCATGGCTTGTACCTTGGCGGAAGTTAATCCACGTCTGGGATTTCTCTAGTAATCATCTTCTTCTTTCTTTAAGCAATTGCGTTTATATTGTTCTGCTGGTCGCGAGTCTCTTTTGAGCGCTTTAATCTATTGCAATAGGTTAAGGTGTAATTCGTAGTGTAAGTGTGGTGCTTAGACTCGGGTTACTCGTAGATGTACCCTATCATCCGGATTTGGTGGTAGCTCGCGGAGGTGACTTTATAGCTCTGTTGAATCCTATGTATCCCACTATCCCGTTGGTAGGCCAAGCAGGAATATAATTGGTAGAAAGGTCATAGTTTGTCTGTGCTCTTTCTATGCAATTTCCCTAGATAGAACATATAAACATAGCTTATTGAGAGTAGAACGTGAAAACCTTAGCAATCTCCTCTATATTCTCAACCTTCTAAAGATCTTGTTGCTACTCCAGGTTAAGTTAGCTGTCATAGTTAACCTCACCGTTTCCTTGTGGATACGATATTTAAAACCTTAGGGTGAAGTGCTACAACGATATCCGTGCGCTTGCGGAATATTCAGTAGGCATTAACAGATATCAACAAGCATTTGGCGCCAAGCACGGGAAACGGTTTCTTTGAGTTATCTACGAATCTATCTTAACCTTGTATTATACTTTTATCTTTTCTTTTGTACCATACTCTCTTTACCTTTTCTATCCTTAAATGGATCCCACAAATTCCACTCCTATCTTTTACCTTGCTCAACCTACAGGAGCAAGCTTAGAGCCACCAAAAACCTTAGAGCCTGTCAAAGCATTTGGCTATGAGCTTCCCTCACGTTTAGTAAACATGATTAGAAAACAATCCTTCTCGGAGAGAAGGCGATGAAAATCCATACTCACACACCTACGAGAGTTTGATCGACTGTACATGCTTGCATATCGGCATGTCCGATAGGACCTTAAGATGGACGTTCTTCCCATTCTCTTTGATGGGAAGAGCTAAAATTTGGTATGATCGATCTGTAGGAAGTGTCCAAGGAGATTGGGGGATGCTATGCTCTAAATTTTGCTCAAAATTCTCTCCCATCTCTACAGTGATTTCCCCTCGAGAGGAGATTCTAACTTTTAGACAACTAGAAGAAGAATCTCTTGGAACATCATGGGATCGTTTTAATGACCTCACCTTTGACCCGATGCTTCTTCAAAAATTTTACATGGGTCTTAGTGAGAATTCTAGGCAATCCCTTGATGCAGCCTCTGGAGGAGTTTTCCTCTGTTTGAGCCCTAGAGAGGCAAGGTCTGTACTTGATAGAATTAATGGAAAGACCCCTTGCCCTAGCACTCACCATGAACTCCTCGAAGAAGAGAAGGAATCATCTCCCGATCAAGAAGGAGATTCGATAGCTAAACCACACTCACTCCAATCCCAAGATTTAGCTATCAATCTTGAACCATCCATAACCCAAAGTCCTCCAAAGGAAGAAGAAATTCAACCTTTGGAAACCTATCTTGCTAATAAGGATAATCTTTTAGAAGATGATTTTGGGGAAAGCATACGTTGCCAGCCCTACAAGACCCTTTCACGTACATATAATTCACTTTTTCTAGAAAAGGAACCTCTTGAAAAGCATTCTCTTTGGGATGAATTCAAGGATGGTACGATTAGTGATGTCATAGAAGGAGAACCAAGTTATTTTAAAATCAATTCTGTCTTCTCCCCTTCTATGCCCACGATAGATGTCTCATTTCAACCCATCTTTAATCCCATCCTTGACCCCAAAGAATCCTTTGACACTCGTTCTCCGAAGTCTCATGATGATCCTAGAGATCCACCAAGACAATCAAAGCATAGGAGTTATGAAGACCACAAGTATGACCAAGAGATGCTACGAAAATGGCTGGAATGTGTAGCATGGATGGACGAGGAAGAAGCCTTGATAGAATCTAGCCTCAACTTAGATCCAAACAATGAACCTATGACTCATCCGAGTTTGGAAGAGGCTTTTGATGAGACCAATTTGAGTGTTGCCAATCCCAAAAAAATCCTAGACCATAAAATGACTAATGAATGTCATAGGCATGGAATGAAAGAGACAATGTTTTCTCCTATAGACATTCATGAAGAGTCACCCTTGGAGGAAGGTGACATCAATGAGCATGGAAGCTACTTTATAAAGACATTATCAAATCAATGCTCATATGAGAAAACTTTTAAATCAATTGGTCTCTCTACCATGGCTTCACATGAGATCTTCAACCCCTCATTCTTTCTGATCCTAAAACTTTTGAAAGGGTGGTTGTAGATGCATATATTTATCATAAATATTGTAGATCTCGATGTGTGAATCTTGAGGTAGGTATAGAAAGATTGGTGTTGGAGGGGAAGCCACTTCACCATCTTAAAGCACAATTTTGAGGCTTCCCAAAAAAATGAGCTTTTTAACCAAACGCTAGCGCTTTCGGGAGAAACATAAACTTTGACCTTGTGATATGATTGCCTTGTGAAATGCGGATAAAGATATAATTGTAAGAATATTCCTTCGGGTATCTTTGTCACTAACCTTCCAGGTTTGAAGCAAAGAGAATGAAGGATGATGGTGCAAGGTATGTCCAACCAATTATCACGCAACATTAGATCACATCCATCCAAACTTGATCTTGCCTTGTAAGAATTCAAGTGTGGGGGATGAACTTGTCTAGTTTGGTTATTGAACTAAAAAAATGCTAGTGTAGACGTTGGATATTTTGTTGGACTAACCCCTGCAGAAAAATCTCTAATCTAATTTGGTAAGTCAAGAGATGAATTCAAAGAGAGATGAAGCAAGGCATGTAACGAATTCCAATAACTTTGCACAATGAAGACACAGCTCATTCATCATTGGTGGAAGAACTGTAAGTATCAAAGATCATTCACTTCGTCTTCATCTACAAGTTACCTTTGCCTTGAGCCTGCTTATGCACATGGTTTAAGGACAACAATCCCTATTTCAAATTGGTATATTCCTTTGGGTATGTGTTGTCCACTAATCCTATGTAGGCATAACACAAAGATTGAGATAGAAATCTAAAATGGCCAAGAGCAAAAAGATGGCACGACAAAAGGATGAGAAGATAAGAGCACAATCTAAGAAACAAGAGGCACTATGAACAGCACAAGATGTGAGGCTGTCCAAAACAAGGAAAACATCATTCAAAAGGGAAGGACCATCACAAATCATCTACTCTTCGTCATAGGATGTCACCACACTCCAATGACAAAGTTAACATCTAAAGGTAAATGGTCACTATGTAAAAAAGTTTCTCCATGATTCTGGTATGAACATAAACAAGGAACCTGACATGTGTGAGTAACAATTATCAATGATCAATCTTGATTAACTTAACATGTTTAGTTCTTTAACTTGTTCATAGCATCACTATCTTGATCTGTAGTCTTAACCAAATGAGCTAAAAAGTTGCACACCTTATGTTTGGAAGATTGTAGTCATGATCATGTAAAGCTTGATACATCATGTACAGATAGACAATCCTTCCTTAGGTTAAGCATTTCAACTCTTGTAACCTGATGAATTTAAATGTTACATTCATGCTCAACCTTCTTATCCTACCACTCATGCTAATATTGAACAATGCACAAAACATAAACCACATATGGCTAAGGTTAGAGGAGTAAAATAAAAGTTTTGGTTCTGTTGGTGTTTTCCCACCAATAGAGCCCATGCACTTGATCTCTACCTTGTCTCTATGAGCAGGACACACTTCAATCCAGGTGTGGGGGAGTCAGTTCTCCACTTTGGTCAAGTGGAGGTCCTGGACCTGTCAAAGCAAAATGAAAACTCAACATCAAGATGGGTTTGGTAGAAGAGGGCGACACCATCATCAAGGACATCATCACAAAAATCTTCGTCCTCACCGAGAGAGCTAGTTTGGAGAAGAAGCACTCCCATGCACCCAACCAAGAAGCCCCATGCCATGACACCAGAGGAATCAACGAGAAGGGAGAAGTCTTGTCCGGAGGACTTTAAACTCTGAACCCTTGCCATGAGGTAACATTGGTAGTTATCCATATTTACTTTCTTACTTAGCATGATTTATTTTCTGTTAGCATGTTTACTTTCTAGCATTGCCTTGAAAAGAACAAAAATAATCATACATTCATCGAGACTACACTCATGCGTCATAAAATATGAAGCCCCATGTGATATCCCTATAGTGCAAACTAAAGGAGTGTTAACCGTGGTGGCCTAAAAATAAAATAAAAATTAGCATATATATTTTTCTTTCTATTCAATAAATAAAAAATCTAAAAATAATCATTGAGCATTTTCTTCAAGATTGTATGCATTTGTAACAACCTTTGAAAACTTCTCACAATAACCAGTTTGCGAAACGGCTAACCACTAACTGCTTATCCTAATCCGTTCCACGAGTTTTGGTGTTTTGTGAGATGTTTGCTGCAGGATAACTCTAAGAGCTAGTCCACCTAGGAATCATCATCTACACTACTCGAAGTACACCTTTCTAACACATAGCTCATCACTGTGTGGAGGAAGCAACTTCTTATTGGATGAGATAGAGGTTTCTGGCTACACCTGCTCTTGTAAGCATGAGCTCCACCGAGAGGACTACTCAGCTTTAATGCTCAACCCCGACAATAACTAGCTCAGGGGAAGGCTTCCCCTAGGTACCCAGGTAAGTGTACCTATGCGATTATCAAGTCAGTCATAAAAAATGAAAAATACCAAAAATATGTGGGCACATGAAGGTCCACGCTTGTAGAGTCTTTAATGTTTTATATAGTAGAAAGTCTTAAAATGAAGAAATCAAATAAAAATTTTTGTCTAGATAAAGTCAATAAATAAGCAAGCCCTTAAGATGATCCTTACAGATGAAAATGATAAAAAGCTGCTCTGTTATAACACCTTTGAAGTACCTAGTTTTTAGATATAAGTTTTTCCAAGTTTTGGCTTCGACTGTTTTGACATGAAGACTTACTCTGAGCCTAAACTTGTGGGTTGCATGTGCTTGATGTAAGTCTAGGTAATTGATTGATTTGATTGAGAAAGTTTGAGCTGCTATTTATCTTGTTCGAGTGACACTAGAGTTACGGAGATTTATCTTTTAAAAAATACAAAACCCTACATGATGAGTTCTGTATGACAAAGCTTACATTCCCACCGAGCCAAACATGATAAGATAGGCTAGTTAAACTTCCACATACATGCTGCTTGTCATGCATTGAGTTTTGTCAACCTTTGTGACCCTAGTGAGAAATTTGTCATGCTTTTGAATCAAGATCCACCTCCATATGCACTACTCTACACTGGAATAGGCGCAACAACATGCCATTCCACCTACATCCATTCCAAAAATATTTCTCTCCTGCACTGGGAGAGAACACCAAAAATATCTCCATTAGGATAGCCACCCAATAAATGTTCCAAGTTCCTGTTGCTATCTCTCCAAACCCTATCAATGCCAAAAGGAGTGTTGTGAGCTATGCAAAAGGATATTTGAAAGAAAGAGAGAGAAAAGTGAAAAAGGGGAGAAGAAAATAAAAATGGACAAGTGTCCAAGTGCTGACAATGAGCACTTAGATGCCTGACTCCCTGAGAAAAAGAAAAGATAGCTCATAATCTCTGGCCGATTTTTAAAGTCTAAGAGAGAGATAGGCATTTAAGGAGCTAAGTAGAATTAGGTTCCACCATATATCCACCATATCCATCCACCCATATACATCTTGATTATTTGTATGACTTGTTTCTCTGTGGATCCATTGTTTGACTTTACAACACATGCATTGCAAGTTTGCTCTTTCAGTTTCTCCTTACCTATGAGCTCCACATAAGCTTTAGTTATAGGATGAAAAGAAAGGCAAACATCATTTACTGCCTTGGTGAGAACCCACAAATACCACATACACTGAGAGATTTGAGAGAGTCATACATGGAAAGCTCTGAGTTTTATTTAAAAACCTCTAAAAAAACCTCCAGAATGATAGTTGAACGAAGAGCTTGAGACGTAGTGCTTGGCTAGATCTTTCTGTCTTTCGATTGCCCGAGACCCAAGTAATAGCTGATAAGCCCCATAGTCAAAGGTAACATGAGTAAGTTTGAAGGTCAGCTCAGTTATTGCTTAGACTTGGAGGAGAATTTGTGTCTGAATGCAGGTATACTTCTAAGGAGTTACTACTAGATGGCTACAATGCTTAAACTTACACATATCTTTCGATAGCATTTATGAGCTTAGCTTTGCTAAGGGACTAGCAAAGGTAAAGTGTGGGGGTGTTGTTGACAGTCGTTAATGACCAAATCTATCCGTCAACTAACTCTCGAAAGAAGGACATTTGTGATCACCAACATAGACTTAGGGTTTACACTAATGGAATTCCACGAGTTTTGGTGAATCCATGTTTCTACAGGTACATATCAGAAATGCTATCAAAAAGGACCAATATGACAGATTACAAGCACCTCAAATGATGAATTGGAATACACCATTGCGAAGGGCTCGTCGAGACTATCGAAACGGACATATAAGTTACCATTTTCGGAGTTCCGGATGAAAAGATATGAATTCCACCGCGGGGGCCGCACTAGAAGACTCCAGAAGACGCAAGAAGACACCACGCCGAAGCGGAGGGCGGCGGCCACCGGGCCGCCCGGCCGGTGCGGGCCGACCGGTTGATTCGGGGCCCCGGGCGTTCGCGGCCCACTTCGCCCAGCTTGCTCCATCGCCTTAGGGTTTCAATCTCAGCCGTCCGCCAATGTCGGTTTCATCCGATGGCTCACGATCATCGCCCAGGGCTATAAAAGGAGGGCAGGACCCCCCGGGGGGAGGCATCCCCATGAAACCCTAATTCATATTCTCTAAGGAGGATCAGAGAGGTGTCCCTTGAATGGATGACCTCTCTAGGGTTAGCAATTAAGGAGACTAATCCTCATTAGGATCTAGTCTTAGAAATAGAGAGATAGAGAGGGGAAGGACATGGGAGGAGGTGCCGGCCTGTCGGTGCTACCTCCATGGCTTGTACCTTGGCGGAAGTTAATCTACGTCTGTGATTTCTCTGGTAATCATCTTCTTCTTTCTTTAAGCAATTGTGTTTATATTGTTCTGCTAGTCGTGAGTCTCTTTTGAGCACTTTAATCTATTGCAATAGGTTAAGGTATAATTCGTAGTGTAAGCGTGGTGCTTAGACTCGGGTTACTCGTAGATGTACTCTATCATCCGGATTTGGTGGTAGCTCGCGGAGGTGACTTTATAGCTCCGTTAAATCCTATGTATCCCACTATCCCGTTGGTAGGCCGAGCAGGAATATAATTGGTAGAAAGGTCATAGTTTGCCTGTGCTCTTTCTATGCAATTTCCACAGATAGAACATATAAACATAGCTTATTGAGAGTAGAACGTGAGACCTTAGCAATCTCCTCTATATTTTCAACCTTCTAAAGATCTTGTTGCTACTCCGGGTTAAGTTAGCTGTCGTAGTTAACCTCACCATTTCCTTGTGGATACGATATTTAAAACATTAGGGTGAAGTGCTACAACGATATCCGTGCGCTTGCGGAATATTCAGTAGGCATTAACAGATATCAACAGTCATCTTCTCAACGAGTGCTGTTGCATCAGCGAACTTAAGTGTTAAGAAAGCTCCTCCAGCTGCAGCATCCATGGACTCACAAGTACTAGAAACTAGTCCATGATAGAAAGTCTGTATAAGTAGCCAATCTTCCATTCCATGATGAGGGCATTCTGCAATGTAATCTTGAAAACGTTCCTATGCCTCGGCGAACGATTCATCATGTTGCTGTTGAAAGCTTGAGTCTTCCCACGTAGTGCAGTGGTCTTGCCTGTTGGAAAGAATATGGCTAGAAAAGCAGTAGAGCATTTGTCCCATGTAATGTTGGTTGCCTTGTTATAGAACCACTGTTTTGCTTTCCCTAATAGCAAAAATGGGAATAGGCGAAGTAAGATAGCATCTTTTGGTACATCTTTGATCTTGAAGGTGCTGCATATCTCTAAAAAATGTTGTAAGTGTGCACTTGCATCTTCATGTGCCTTTCCACAAAACTGATTAGCTTGCACCATAGTGATGAGCGCAGGCTTGAGCTCAAATCCATTATTTTTTATATCGACATTAGGCCCAGTACGGATGTTGGCGGTTGTTGGAGCAGAGAATTCACATAGCGTCTTCTCAGCCATAGCTTCAAAAACTGGTGTCAAGTTAACTTCTAATTCTTCTCCTTCGGATGATGTAGCTTGCTCTTGTAAAGAACAAGTTTCAGTGGAGGGTGTTCTTGACGGTGATTCAAAAATGTCCCTCGTTATTGCAAACTTCTTTCTTCTTAAGAGTTTCTGAGGATCTTCGGTGTAATTGTCCGGGAGATCAAAAACCATTCATTCATTCATTACCCTGCATAAGATACACAAGTAGACAAAACAAGGGTAAGTCTATTTGAGTTAGAGGTCAATTGGGTGATCGATCTTATTGTGGTGCATATGGTTATCAATACTTTCCTAAGTTTATTAGCCTTACCCGGCAACGGCGCCAAAAATGCTTGTTGGCATTTCTAACGTCACTGCAATAAATCTCAATTTCCTATCCCATGCAAATGACGCTAAAAATATTGGTACTAATTAACTTGCCTTTAGCAACTAGCCACTAGTCTACTTACCCTTACTCCTAACTATGAAACTAGATTGTCATCTTCAATTGTAGAGCTAGGAATAAACTCTGGTACTAAATCTTATCATTTTATGTGACTAGGCAGAAATAAAAGAAGATGATTATAAACTAAGAATGATTCTGCAAGCGGACAGATAATTATACCATCGTAGCATTTTACCTAGAGTATTATCAGGTTGTCATTTATATTTTTACCACTGGGAAGGCATTGCTAAGAAGCTACTCTATAGTATTGATAACACTTATATATGCAGTGAATAAGAGATGTAGCCAATGTCAACTCTCCTCAATAACAGGAAGGTGTCACAAAATAAATAATAGATAAATGATAAATATGATAATAAGCCATTGATCAGTCATCTCATAATAATACTAATTCACTCATAGCAATTCTAGACATGTTAACGTCGTCTAATCATGTAATAGAGAAATAACTCCTAAGTATTCAAGCTACAGTCAAAGCTACTTCATTTAGTGCAAGTATGTCTAACAATCATTGCTAACTTATACTACTATAGTTCCCTAACGCATCGGAGCAATGTACAGAAAAAGATGAGTACAGGAACCTCATGTATATAAATATACTCTTAACCTGACAATCCCACTCTACCAATCCACCGTACAGGGGAAGGCCTACAAAGGACTCAATAGGTCTGTTACACCCACGATCTACCTCACTACCCGGCATGACTGGGGATATTCACAGATAAGTAATGCATCTAGGCACCATGCCTACACACAACCTACCACTCACCAACCGATCGAATTGATGAACGCTATACGAACCAGTGTATGAATATAATAGCAAACTAACTATACTAGACATATTAAAGTAGACAATGAACAATGCAATCAAGAACATAATAATAAAGAATAATATTGCTAGTAATGATCGTACAAACGCAAATATTACAATAAGAAAGAAAAGCTTAAGAACTATACCAGACTCTTCTCTTCTTGACAACGTCGGGAATCCAAGATCGATGAAGAACTTGACTTCCTCTATTCTAGATCTAACTAGGCTAAACTATGAACTAGAAGGCTATGAAGAACTAGAACTTGAAGCTCTAGATGACTTGATCACCAAATGACTCGAGTTGGAATGAATTGAATGAATTAGGGTTTCCTAGGGGGACTGGCCCTGCTTATATAGCCCAGTGGGATGCACGACAGCCATTTGATCAAACCGGCTTCACATAGGGCTGAGTTTGATCCTCAAAGGCGGTGGAGAAACATTCCAGAAGATGGGAGGTGGACCCTACAGGGGGCGGCGGCCCCGCCTCCCCTTCGCTCTGGTGTCTTCTGGATCCTTCTAGAGTAGTTTGGCGTATTTTTGAGTTGCGGATAATTCTGTGGTGTAGATTTGTAGTTATGCCCCTTTTTTGGTGTTTTCTGGATTAGTCCCTGGAAATTGGTAAATCACCAAAACTCGTGAAAATTGTTAGATAAAACCCTAACCTTCTAGATATTGATGTATATTTCATGCCTTTTGATATATAAAAAGTTAACGCTATCCACCGTCGACAGCAGTCATCAAGCAAGCAGCCGGAGAGAAATAGGAAACAGGGACATCTATCACAGAAATTGATAGATGTGTATACCTGTAAGTTCTAGTATATGCATTCAAGGGTCTCTTTTACGCGAGTAATAATTGGACAACTCATTTCTGTGAGAGAAATCACCCTCCTTTCATTCATTCACAAGTTTATGCAACTACCAATTGCAAAATTTCAAGATTTAAATATACTATTCTGAACATCCAATTTACTGGACCCGTAAAAACCAAAGGCTACTGCAGGCTAGCATTAGAAGGCTGAATCCTGTGATCAGAAACGCCATTAGGGAAATAAACAAATTAGACAGTTACTTAGGCAAAGTAGTAACCAGGAGGAAGCTGCTTCCGTCGGGAGTGGAGCCGAGGAGATGCTGAGGCTATCCGCACTCATTATCCTCTATTTTCACTCTCTATATGTTCTGGTCATCAAGATTCTCTCCTCTATACATATTTTCCCCGCACCCATCATTCTCTATATCTCATACTCTATATCAACTACTAACAACGGCCCCACTTGTCATCTTCTATAAATTTTATCTAAATATATCCATGCGAGATCTTGTTTTGAAGGATTTATTGAAACGAATTTAATGGTGTAATCGGAATTTAATTTTGTTTTGTAGTTTGTGAGTTAAAACATGTTATAGCTGCTTAAATTACTGGGGCCCGCTGCATGTCACCTCTGTCTCCCCTTGGTTTCCCTCCCCGCGCGTGTTGCATGGCATTACAGGACGCTCCGTACATACGTTGCAGGTGCCGGGTGAGAGGCCGTCCGTAACTTTTCCGGACGTGATACAGAACCCCGCTGCGAACTTTTGGTACGCCACAAGCATTACAGGATGTTTTTATAGTATTCCAGTGCGCATAGCCTGAAGTCCCAGCCACCACTCGCACAGCATAGGATGGAGCAGACGTCGAGGTCTTGACTCCTGACCACCACGTCAAACAACGCCACCCACACACAGCTCGCCGCAAGACAGCATAGCAGTCACCGAAGGCTCAACCACACAACACATCGATGTGGAGCTGGCGCAAATCGAGCGAAGGAGCACAACACAAAGCCCCAAGGTCCTGACTCCTGACCCACTGAGCTCCTGCTATCCGGTCCTAAACAACCCCATTCCACCCCTCGCAAAAACAACTCAGGACCCAAATCAGGACTCGATCAGATCCATTAGCACGCCAGCACGCAAAACAAATCAACAAGCCGCCGCCGAGGAAGCTGGTGGTGGACAGACTCCTGCTGCCGCCTAATCACAGCAACAGCAGCATAGCAAACGGACCAACTCTGACACACCGGGGTAGCAGAAAAAACCAACAGCGACGAGGAAGTAATGACAATGAACAGCACAAGCAACGTAGGCGGCGGCGGCAGAGGGCAAGAACAACGCGTCAGGAAGCATACCTGCCAGAGGAGAAGCTGCGCGGCGAGGGAGAAGCGGCGCTGCCATGTTGCGCAGAACTACCGCAAGCGGGAGGGGAAAGCAGGATTGGGGACAGATTTACCGTGGCTAGATTAGTATGGGAAGCGGATGGGTTCAAAACAAACGGGTTCAATTACACAACCGTGAACCCGTTAGTATGTGAAGCGGACCCAACAACAAACAAACAACAGAACGAATCTCAGAACAAGATCAACGAACCAAAAACTGACAGATAAAGAACAAAAAAAAGTGTTGACAGATAAATAGCAAAACTCTTTGTTTATTTCATAGATATTTTCATGTGAACCATATCCAATTGAGCAATCTCGTTTTATTATATATTTTCATACAATGTGAATATATATGCACACTTTTTGTCCGCAGAGAGCTGCAGCTATTCAATTCGTTCAGTTCCATTCTGTAAGAGTTGGATGTGCAAGACTGAGTGCTGGATGGAGTCGCAGCTAATAACTTCGAATACCATAAAGGAACACAACTGTATCAAAGGAGGGCTCAATGGATTGTACTGTCGCTGCCTCATCTGTAAAAAGTAGTCTCATCTTTATTAATCATTATTATTAGCAGATAATTGTCGAAGAAGACAAAAATCAGAGTAGAATAGGAGACCTGGTAATGGATTGGCCATGCACATCTCGTTCATTTGAGATAGTAGTTTAGCCTCAGACTCTCCATAGTTGTCTGTTTATTCTGTCAAGTCGGCTTCAGTACTACGTTTTCTGAGAAAAAAAGATTTGCTTAATATAATGCCCTAGAGAAATGGTTCGATGAGATTGGGTGGGTATCTTTCAAGATTTATATATTTTTTAGATGACAGAAGAATAATATTAAAATATAGATGAGTACATCACCTATGGAATACAACGGTGTATACCTAGAAACTATTCTTCATTATTGTATTCATGCTTTGTATAACTTTAAATCTCAATCCCAAACCTATACAATGATTCGTTCAATGACCATAAAGACAAGCACTTGCAAGACATGAGAACAGATGCCTGATGGATCTTTCTTATGCGTTCCTCCTCTTTCCTGAAGTTTGAAGAATAAGGAAAAACTAGTCAGAATCTTTCTACTCAAAACTAGTAATTGGCTTAAGGGGCATACTTATTCTCGCTGGTCCTTCATTGTGGTCAAACCTAACCAAAATAAAAGGGAAAAGAGACCGAAGAAAATTACTCCACGGCATCAACATCATCTCCGCCATAATATCGCCATTCAGAAACCTAAGTCTCTATGTCTTCATGCCGAGAAAGTTGTTGACGTCGTAGTTATCACCCTTACCTTCATCAGAGTCGCCATGGAGAAACCAAATCCACCCTACCCCCTCGTCATCAGAAAGGAGGAGAAGGAGGAGGAGACAAATCCCCAATACCAAGAAACTTGGCATGAAAAGCCCCTAACCCTAAAGGACCTGATCTACTGGAAAACTTATTAGGGCCCGTTTGGCTCCCCAAAATTTCTGGAATTGAATTTATAGTATAAAATATAATTGTGAAAGAAGAATTTAAAATTCCACAACTTTTTATATATAAGCCTATCTTAAATTCATAGGGTGAGAGGTGGAAAATGGATTTTATAGATTCTTCTTCCTCAACTTAAGTAAAGTTGTAGATGATTCCATGGATTTTTCTACAACTCTAGTTTATACAATGAATTCAATTTTAAAATTTTCAGAGAACCAAATGGGCCTTTGGAGAGATAGATCCCACTCCCTCCGGTCTCCGCCAAGGGGGAGGAAAGGGGGACAATTGGTGGTGAAGATAGGGTGTGACGGTGATGGCCTCGGCTAAGATCCATATATATGTATGCTGCTAAGATCCACATATATGTATGCTTCTACGTTGTTAATTGTTGAAAGAATAATTAATCAAAAAATACACATTTCTTGGATAAAGATGCATATACTGCCTCCCACTAAGAAAGAACATAATTCTAATATACATTGTCATATTTTAGTATCTCGAGTTTTAATAATTATAAAATAAAAAAATATCAATATTTATGATATTGAATAAATATTATTAGATTAATTTATAAAATATGTTTTTATAATAAATTAATTTAGAGCTATAAATATGAATATTATTCACTAGATTTTGTTAAATATAGCTATAAATATGAATATTATTCACTAGAAGCTTGGTCAAACATAAACTAATTTTATTAGCACGCATTCTATAGTTATATTTTTTTATGACAGAGAGAGTATACGCTATATCTAGTAGGGTCTTTCTAGACGAAGAGAGTATATAGTAGATCTGGCAGGGCGGGCGAGTCCTCCTTGGAGGAACCCTCAACGGATAGATAGCAACAGATGGTCATCGATTAGGTCACGTTGATCGTATCTAAAATTTGGCAACGGAGCCTAGGTCATCTTGGGAGCCTCGCTCTCTATTTTAACTCTACTACAAAAAATCTTTTGCAAGGCACATTGAAATGGGCCTCAGAGGCGGTTGGTCTTAAAAACCGCATCGGTTAATGCCTAGTATTAACCGAGGCGGTCATTTTCAATTAACCAAGGCGGTTACAAAAACCGCCTCGTAAAATAGATTAACCGAGGCGGGCATATTAAAAATAACCGCCTCGTAAGATATATTAACTGAGACGGTTAATAAAAAATGCCCGCCTTTAAAAATATCTCATTTTCGGAGGCAGGCCATTTTATCTGGTCCATCTCGGTTAATAATTCCCTGGCCCAAAAAGAGCCCATATCCAATAAGCTATCGCGTTTGTATATATATGAGGAGTTAGGTTAGAGTCCCACATCTCTCCCTCACTTAACCGCCGTTCTCTTCCACCCCTCCCCATCCCAACACCCCGTCGCCCCATCCCGTCGCCCTTGAGCCCGTCACCCCTTCCCCTCTCCTCGGCCACCCGGACCCTCCCCATCCCCCATCGTCTTCCCCTCTCCTCTCCTCGGCCAAGCACGGGCGGCGCCCCTCCCTCTCACGGCAAGGAGGCAGCGGCGCGGGGCGGACCTCCCTCTCCCGGCGAGTAGGCACGGCGTGGCGCCCCTCCCTCACCGGTGAGGGAGGCACGGCGCGGTGCCCCTCCCTCTCCTCGGTCAAGCATCGGGCGGCGCCCCTCCCTCTCCTCGGTCAAGCATCGGTGCGGCGCCCCTCCCTCTCCTCGGTCAAGCATCGGCGCAGCGGACCTCTCTCTCCCAGCGAGGAGGCACGGCGCAGCGCGGCACCCCTCCCTTCTCCCGTGCAGGCAGCGCCGCGGTGCCCCTCCGTCCCCAGTGTCGCGGATCTAGACGAGGAGCTCCTCCAGCGCGCGTGGTGGCCGGATCCACGGGGGAGGTGGTCGGATCCGCCCCTGATGGCTGAATCCATGGGCGCGGTGGACTTGTGTGGATCCACAGCAACAGCAGCTCCGAACCGTCTCCAACCCTAGCGCAGCGACGCGATCCAGCTGGCACGGCGGCGGCAGCTCGTGGATGGGCTCAGCGGGCCCGTGGATGGGCTCGACGGGCTTATCCGCGGTTTTTTTTTTCTGTGTGATTAACCGAGGCGGGCATACAACCGCCTCGGAAAAGGTCCTATTAACCGTGACCTTCCATTCGAGGCGGTTGTAAAAACCGCCTCGGTTAATAGTTTTTGCCCGCCTCAATTAAGATTTGTGTAGTAGTGAAGGCTCTCTGATTGTAGCCCGCAGTGGAAGTAGTAAATGGTGGAAAATGCAGATGAACTAATTATTTGTCCTACTAGTTTTTTTTTAAAGAACAATTCTGTCCTCTACATATGTACACAGCCAACTCATCTTACAAAGTTTCTCGGCATAACAGGAAACACAACATGTTAGTTTTTTTTAGCAGAACACCACATGTTAGATGAAGTGTGTATTTGTCTATTGAATAAGTAGTCAGCCTAGCTCGGGCAACCATTCCAGACGTTCCATTTTGGATGACTGGACTTGAATCGAGCTGACAGCTGGCCATCTGTAAGCGGAGGTCAAAGCTTTCATGTGTAATTGAACAATGTACAAGGACAAGTCTTCTGTAAATGTGTAATTCTAGAGTCTCTTGAGCTGAGCTTGACCGATGAAGATATAGATTAAAAAACTACCAAATGTAAGGGCTAATTTGGATTCACCCATTCCACTTTGAAATTAGAGGAGATTGAGGGATATTTGAACTAATTTTTCCTCCAATACTGTCGATGCGGGACCAAGACGGTTCCCTACCAGCATGACTACCGTTCAGACGGACCCACAAGACAGAGGCAAGAGGACCGATTCCAAGTAGAAGACGTCCTGTCCTAGTTAGACGAATAAAAATTAACTTCTGTAATAGGAACAGAACTCTCTCTACTAAGTCCGACTAGAATTAGAACCAAAGCTCGGGCTCCTTTCTCTCATAAAAAGGAGCCAGAGCGCCCTCTTTAGAACAAGCGATATTGTTGACGGTCGTTATTGTACGAAACCAACCGTCAACTAGCCATGAAAAGGATGCAATTGTGATCACCAAAGTAGATACACTGACAGAATTCCACGAGTTTTGGGGTTTCACTGTTTCTGCAGGCGTAAACTGGAAAAGACGCAACCGCAAGAGCTTATCGGAACAAAGAACGAGAAAACAGACTCCACGGCAACACAGGAATACTTTAGAAGGGATGAGAAGGCACCACGCCGAGCCGGTGGCCCGGAGGCCACCAGAGGCCCGACCGGCCGATCTGGGCTGGGACCGGCCGGTCGGGTCTAGGCCCGATCGCGGCCCGGTTCGCCCGATTCGCTCCACCGCCTTTGAGGATCAATCCTAGCCACCCTTCAATGTCGGTTTCATCCAATGGCTCACAATCATCGCCCAGGGCTATAAAAGGAGGGCAGGACCCCCCAGGGAAAGGTACATTCATTCATTCCTCATTCGAAGTCCGATCATCAGCCAGAAACACTAATCAGAGCTCCTTAGGTAGGGCCTAGATAGCTAGTTAGAACTAGAGGGAGGCAAGCGCAGGCTTGGATTCCGGAGCCATCAAGAGCTTAGATTTGGTATAGTTCTTACCTCCTCTCGCCTTTGTTCTCCTTTATTGTATAGTTATATGATTGCTACAATTGAATTGATGAATACTTATCTACTTATATTTATAGTTATATTATTCTTTGTCTATTGTGGTTATATGCTTAGTATAGCTAGATTGACATTATACTTATCCATAGGTTCGTATAGCACTCATCTAATTGATCGTTGGGTGAGTGATAAACATTGTGTAAGCATGGTGCTTATACGTTGTTTATCTGCGAATGCACCCTATAGGCCGGGCTTGGTAGATCGTGGGTGTGACAATCCTGTTGAGTCCTGTGTAGTCCAAACCCCGTTTATAGGCACAGTAGGGCTTTTGCACGAAGGAAGGGTGTGCTATATTCTCAAACTTCCCTAGTATGTCCACTATGAATAGATATAATGCTAACCTTAGCTATGACTACTAAGTGTATTGCACTAACCATAATATGCATTGACATGTAGCTAAGAATAACCTAGGAATATCTCTTGATGTTCTACTAGTAAGCCTAATGATATAGCTAGGAGTCTCTATCTGTTTATGCTGATGATTATATACTTATCTTATCATTTATCTTGTGACTTACCCCTGCATTGAGGAGCGAGGACATGGTTATGCCTATCCATTACACTCTAGGTTAACACGCTACCTTTACACGAGAGCCATGTAGACCCTGCTTTGGGAAAATATAAATGACAACCCGTAATACTCCGGGTAAAATGCTACAATGGTATTTGATCTGTGCGCTTGCGGATACTAATTCTATATTCTAAATGGTGGCATGATTTAATACCGCACCCCTTGGTGTTATGCTGGGGATGACAACTTGGCACTCTAGTAGCGATGCTCTGCTTACAAGCATTTTTGGCGCCGTTGCTAAAAATAACATTAAGAGGTGTCAACAAGCATTTTTGGCGCCGTTGCCGGGGAAGGCAATTGGCGATTAAAGGGATAGCGATAGACCTAATAAACAATTGAGATAGAGAAAACCATAGACCCCTACTCAATGCAGGCTTACCCTTGTGCTTTCTATCTTTGTGATATCTTATGCAGGGTAATGAATGAGTGGTTTTGATCTGCCAGATAACTACATTGAAAATCCAGATAAACTCTTTCGAAGAAGGAAATTCCAGCAAGTGAGGGATATCTTTGAATCTCCATCAAAGACACCCACTGCTGAGGTTCGTTCTTTGGAGGAGCAAGCTCCTATAAGTGAAGAAGAAGAGCAACAAGAAGGCAACTTAGCACCAGCTTTTGAGGAAATGGCTGATAAGTCACTGCACGAGTTCTCCGCTCCAAACACCAACAACATCCGCACTGGACCTAACATCGAAGTTGGGGAGAATGGATTTGAGCTCAAGCCAGCCCTTATTACCATGGTGCAAGCCAACTTGTTCTGTGGAAAAGCACACGAATATGCAAGTGCTCATCTCCAACACTTCCTGGAGATTTGCAGCACTTTCAAGATGAAGGATGTACCAAAAGACACCGTCCTGCTACATCTATTCCCATTCTTATTGTTGGAAAAGGAAAAGCAATGGTTCTACACCAATAAAGACAATCATACAACTTGGGACAAATGCTCCACAGCTTTTCTGTCAAGGTTCTTCCCTATGGGTAAGACAAGTGCCCTAAGGGGAAAGATTTCAAGCTTTCAGCAACAACATGATAAGTCAGTCCCTGAGGCATGGGAACGCTTTCAAGACTACATATCAGAATGTCCTCATCATGGGAAGGAGAATTGGCTCCTTATGCAAACTTTCTATCATGGGCTTACCAACAGCACCCATAACAATGTTGATGTTGCTGCTGGAGGTGCATTTATGTCATTGACCATACCACAAGCTACTGCTCTTATGGAGAAAATAGCCTTCAATCAAGATTGGAATGATGAGCGCCAAACAACCCGCAAGAGGAGTGGAGGAATGCACCAGCTTAAGGAGGTAGACATGCTGTTTGCCAAGATAGATTTGCTCATGAAGAAGCTGGAGGACAAGGCCAGCCAAAGACAAGACGTCATGCGCATCAATGATTCATGCATGACTTTTGAAGTGTGTGGCAATATAGGACACTTAGGCAACAGTTGCCCTGAGACCTGTGAGGATGTGAACTTCGTCAACAACAACAACAACAATTATCGTCCTCAAAATCAAGGATGGAATCAGCAAAGGCCCAACTACCAAGGTAATTTTCCAGATAACTTTCAAGGCACTAATTACAATAACTATGCTCAATTGCCTTTGAGAGAAGTGATCTCCAACCAAAATAAAATTGTGGAGACTTTATCTAGAAAGGTAGCATCCAATGATAAAATGCTAGAAAATATAAACACTAAAATGGATAGCTTTACCCTCTGCTGTTAAGAACCAGCTTAGCTTTAATAAAATGATAGAACAACAATTAGCTCAGCTGGCGGCCGCTGTTCCACCGACCAATAAAGGTAAGATTCCAGGGCAACCTCTAAAGCCCGAGACCACGAATCTTGTTGATGTACATGCAGGTTACTACATTAAAGCATCATCAGGAGGATGGAAGGATGAGTCCATGCCACCCAAGAGAGGAGATCCAGGGAGACCTGTGATTCCCATCTCTATTGGGCAGCATGACTTTCCTGAAGTTGTCTGCGATCTAGGCGCCTGTGTCAACATCATGCCTAAGGTAATCTTTGACCAAGTCTTTCCATGGGCATCTTTGTTGTACACGAATATGTGTTCAGCTTGCAGACCAGACGGTTAAGCACCCTGAAGGAATCTTAGATGACGTGTGTATATGAATCGGGAGATCATATGTCCCTGTAGACTTTGTAGTCCTGGATACTGACAGAGATCCTAAGAGTCCAATCATTCTTGGCTGACCATTCCTGAGTACTGCAAAAGCTGTCATCTACACGGACAGTGCTAAGATTTGTTTCACCATCAAGGGCAGTAAAGAGAAGTTCAGTTTCAAGAACAAGACCCTTGAAGCTCCTATAGACCCAAGAGGAGCTTACTTTCCAGTCAAGCCAACAATTGAAGATGCCAAGAAGAATTCAAATGGGAAGAGAAAGAATAAGAACAGGAGGCAAGTGAGAAAGCAAGTCCGAGTAGTCAAGGCTGTTGAGTACAAGCATGACCACCTCTTAGCTTCACCATTCCTAGCCAAGAGAGAGGATCCAGGCATGCCAGCCATTGATTGCACTATTGGACAATGCTCATTCTACAACGCTTTCTGCGACACCGGATCAGCTGTCAACATTATGTCCAAAAAGGTATATGACTTATTATTTGATACACCTCTATACCCTATCTACATGCAGCTACAGCTGGCAGACAACACGACGAGATTCCTGGAGGGAGTAGCAAGAGACATCATGGTTAAAATCCATACTCACTATGTCCCAACCGACTTCATGATACTGGACATGGGAGAAGAAGATGAGACACCCATCATCCTTGGGAGGCCGTTCCTCAGCACCACCAACGCTATCATCTACAATGGATCAGGCCAAGTCCACTTCCAATTCCCAGGGGAGAAGGTACGCTGTCATTTTAAGGATTATAACTCTCCTGGATTAGCAGCTTTCACCTTGTCCAAGAGGAGACATCAGCACCGGAGGAATCGCTCTCAAAAGAGCAACGTTGAGGAGGAGGAAATCAAAGAAGAATCTACAGCACCAAAGCAACAACCTACAAATGTATGGAAAGAAAAGGTAACCTCCTCAACTGAGTCATTATCACTAGGAGGTCCAACGTCAGGGTCCCCATCCTCAGGATCCGATGAAGCACCCCAGGAGTGATGAAGACGAGAAGTCTTGTCCGGAGGACTCTAAACTCCGAACCCTTACCATAAGGTAACAATGGTAGTTATCCATTTACTTTCTTGCACTTTTAAATTCATAGTTAGTTTTTATCATCTTTATAGAAAACAACAAAAACATTTGGAAAACCTTAAAGCCCCAAGTGACATACCTATAGTGCAAGCTAAAGGAGTGTTCACTGTGGTGGCCTAAAAATAAAATAAAAATTAGCATGCATATTTCCATTCGGTTTGATAAAAGAAAAATCCAAAAATAATCATTAAGCATCTTGCTACACTACATGCATTATAACACCCTTTGAAAACCCCTCACAATAACCAAGTTCGCGAAACGGCTAACCCCTAACTGTTTATCCTAATCCATTCCACGAGTTTTGGTGTTTTGTGAGATGTTCGCTGCAGGATGACTCTAAGAGCTAGTCCACCTAGGAAGCATCATCTTCATCACTCGAAGTACACCTTCCCCACACACAGCTAACCACTGTGTAAAGGAAGCAACTTCTTGTTGGATGAAATGAAGGTTCCCAGCTACACCAGCTCTTACAAGCATGAGCTCCATTGAGAGGACTGCTCAGCTTCAATGCTTAACCACGACAACAACCAGCTTGGGGGAAGGCATCCCCTAGGTACCTAGATAAGTGTACCTACACGATTATCGAGTCAGTCATAAAAATTAAAAATACCAAAAATATGTGAGCACATGAAGGTTCACCATAGTATCTAAGAAAACTTAAAAAATACCAAAAATATATGGACACATGAAGGTCCATGCTTTTTAAGAGTCCTTAGAGTCTTTAGAGTCTTATATAGTATGAGTCTTCAAAAAATGAAAAATCAAATAAAAATATTTGTCTGTCTAGAGTCAATAAAAAGGAAGCTCTTGAGATGATTTGAATTGATGATAAGCTGCTCTGTTACAACACCACTGAAATGCCTAGAGTTTAGATAAAAGTTTTCCTGAGTTTTAGCTCCAACTATTTGGCATGAGAATTTGCTCTGAGCCTGGAACTTGTGGGTTGCATGCGCTTGAACTAAGTCTAGGTACCTGATTGATAAGATTGAGAAAATCTGAGCTTCTATCTATCTTGTTCTAAGTGACACTAGAGTTCTAGAGATTTATTTTTGAAAAATGCAAAAACATGATGAGTTCCTATATGACAAAGCTTACGTTTCCACCAGAGCCAAACATGATGAGATAGGCTAGTTAAACTTCCATATATATGCTACTTGTCTTGCATTGAGTTTTGTCAACCTTTGTGACCCTGGTCAGAAATTTGTCATGCTCTTGAATCAAGATTCACCTCCATATGCACTACTCTACACTAGAGTAGGCGCAACAACATGCCATTCCACCTACATCCATTCTAGAAATGTTTTTCTCCTACATTGGGAGAGAACACCAAAAATTTTTCATTAGGTTAGCCACCCAATAAATGCTCCATGTTCCTGTTGTCATCTCTCCAAAACCTATTAATGCCAAAAGGAATGCTATGAGCTATGCAAAAAGATAATTGAAAAAAAAAGAGAGAGAAACGGGGAGAAGAAAAGAAAAATGGACAAGTGTCCCGGTGCAACAATGGGTACGTAGATGTCCGACTCCCTGAGAAAAAGAAAAAGATAGCTCATAACCCCTGGCCAGTTTCCAACGTTCAAAAGGAGAGAGAAGCATTCAAGGAGCTGAGTAGAATTAGATTCCACCATATAACCACCACCTATACATCTTGATTTGACTGCATGACTCGTTTCTCCGTAGATCTATTGTTTGACTTTACAACACATGCATTGCAAGTTTGCTCTTTCAGTTTTCTCCTTACCTATGAGCTCCACATAAGCTTTAGCTATAGGATGAAAAGAAAGGCAACCATCATCACTGCCTTGGTGAGAATCCACAAATACCACATATATTGAGAGACTTGAGAGTGTCATACATGGGAAGCTCTGAGTTTTATTTGAAAATCTCTAAAAACTCCAAAATGATAGTTGATCGAAGAGCTTGAGACATAGTGTTTAGATGGGATCTTTCTGTCTGTCAAGTACTCAAGACCCAAGGAAGAGCTAATAAGCCCCACAGTCAAAGGTAATATGGGTAAGTTTGAAAGTTAGCTCAGTTATTGCATAATTTGGAGGAGAATTTCTATCTAACTGCAGGTATATTTCTTGGGAGTTGCTCCGAGATGGCTACAATGCTTAAACATATATATAAATATATATATATATATCTTACAATAACTTTTCTAAGTTTTCTTTGCTAAGCGACTAGCAAAGGATAAGCTTGGGGAGTTGTTGACGGTCATTATTGTACGAAACCAACCGTCAACTAGCCATAAAAAGGATGCAATTGTGATCACCAAAGTAGATATAGGGTTTACACCGACAGAATTCCACGAGTTTTGATGTTTCACTATTTCGCAGGCATAAACTAGAAAAAGACGCAACCGTGAGAGCTTATCGGAACAAAGAACGAGAAAACGGACTCCGCGGCAACACAGGAATACTCTAGAAGGGACGAGAGGGCACCACGCTGAGCCGGTGGCCCGGAGGCCACCAGGCCGACCGGGCGGTCTAGGCCTGGACCGACCGGGTCGGTGCAGGCCCGGTCACGGCCCGGTTCGCCGTTCGCTCCACCGCCTTTGAGGATCAATCCTAGCCGCCCTTCAATGTCAGTTTCATCCGATGGCTCATGATCATCGCCCAAGGCTATAAAAGGAGGGCAGGACCCCCCAGGGAGAGGCACATTCATTCATTCCTCATTCGAAGTCCGATCATCAGCTAGAAACCCTAATCAGAGCTCCTTAGCTAGGGCCTAGATAGCTAGTTAGAACTAGAGGGAAGCAAGCGCAGGCTTGGATTCCGGAGCCATCAAGAGCTTGGATTTGGTATAGTTCTTACCTCTTCTCGCCTTTGTTCTCTTTCATTGTATAGTTATATGATTGCTACAATTGAATTGATAAATATTTATCTACTTATATTCATAGTTATATTGTTCTTTGTCTATTGTGGTTATATGCTTAGTATAGCTAGATTGACATTATACTTATCCATAGGTTCGTATAGCACTCATCTAATTGATCATTGGGTGAGTGATAAATATTATGTAAGCATGGTGCTTATACGTTGTTTATCTGCGAATGTACCCTATAGGCCGGGCTTGGTAGATCGCGGGTGTGACAATCCTGTTGAGTCCTATGTAGTCCAAACCCCGTTTATAGACACAGTAGGGCTTGTGTACGAAGGAAGGGTATGCTATGTTCTCAAACTTCCCTATTATGTCCACTATAAATAGATATAATGCTAACCTTAGCTATGACTACTAAGTGTATTGCACTAACCATAATATGCATTGACATGTAGCTAGGAATAACCCAGGAATATCTCTTGATGTTCTACTAGTAACCCTAATGATATAGCTAGGAGTCTCTGTCTGTTTATGCTAATGATTATATACTTATCTTATCATTTATCTTGTGACTTACCCCTGCATTGAGTAGCGAGGACATGGTTATGCCTATCCATTACACTCTAGGTTAACACGCTACCTTTACACGAGAGCCATGTAGACCTTCCTTTGGGAAAATATAAATGTCAACCCGTAATACTCCGGGTAAAATGCTACAATGGTATTTGATCTGTGCGCTTGCGGATACTATTTCTATATTCTAAATGGTGGCATGATTTAATACCGCACCCCTTGGTGTTATCTTTGGGGATGACAACTTGGCACTCTAGTAGCGATGCTCTGCTTACAAGCATTTTTGGCGCCGTTGCTAGAAATAACATTAAGAGGTGTCAACAGACATACAATACACAATCACACATCAATCCAATGCAAAAGGCCAAGGCTGACTGGAGTAGAGCTTTTACTCGACAATGAGGGCTCGAACCAGGATAAACCGAGTGTCTCTTGCATGAACCGCCGAGTTCTAGTATTCACCGAGATCCGAATCAACTGCTATGGGAACCCCGTGGTAGGCTATCGGTGGTAAAACACCGACAGCTGGCACGCCAGGTAGGGGCCTTCGGTGAATTCAACATCAAGAGTTCAGCGGACCTACACACGATGCTTTTCCCAAAGGGCTCAACCTTCGTCTTCGAAAGCTGGGTCTGTGAAGCGGACGACCGCGGAGCTCTTCGTGGTCAACTACTTTCGGAACCTGAACTGGAGATATCTAGAATTCTTTCTGAACTCAAGCTGACGGAAGAAGAGGTTCCAGAACCAAGTACTCAAAAAACGCCGAGTTCTTTCTACTTCGGCCTCAACAATGCAGCACGGATGTATCAGAATATTACTCAAAAAGCAATGGGATATGATGATACGACTTCAGGCCAAGATAAGTACTCAGTTCCCCTCCCTTTTCAACACGGAAGATCATTAGATGAGAAAGGATCCGACTACTCGCTGGATGTGTACAAAGAAGTCTACATGATCAGGCAACCCCTGATACCACCAGTCCAACCCAACTACAGATCATCGGAGGAATCAAAACCCGGTATCCCACCCAACTCCATAACCAGAGATGGAGAAACAGAGAGCCAAAAGGCAGCAAGAGAAAGAAGAAACAAGAAAAAGGGAGGAAAACAGAATCGAGTTCAAGAACGCAGAGAAGCATGGCGCAAATACGAAGAGGAGTTAGCTGAGTACAATGAAAGAAGAGCCGAAAAAGAAGCCGAAGAAAGACGAGCCACAGCAAGGGCCAGACTCGACCCCATCAACAAAATACAGGAGTGTTGACGGTCGTTAATGACCAAATCTATCCGTCAACTAACTCTTGAAAGAGGGACATTTGCGATCACCAACATAGACTTAGGGTTTACACTAACGAAATTCCACGAGTTTTGGTGAATCCTTGTTTCTACAGGTACATATCAGAAAAGCTATCAAAAAGGACCAATATGATATATTACAAGCACCTCAAATGATGAATTGGAATACACCATTGCGAAGAGCTCGTCGAGATGATCGAAACGGACATATCATTTACCATTTTCAGAGTTCCGGATGAAAAGATAGCAATTCCACCGCGGGGGCTGCACTAGAAGACTCTAGAAGGAGCAAGAAGACACCATGCCGAAGCGGAGGGCCAACGGCCACCAGGCCAGACCGGCCAGTCTAGGCCTGGACCGGTCGGTCTGGGCCCTGGCCCGTTCGCAGCCCGCTTCGCCCAGGTTGCTCCACGGCCTTAGGGTTTTAAGCTCAGCCGTCCACCAATGTCGGTTTCATCCGATGGCTCACGTTTATCCCATCGGGCTATAAAAGGAGGGCAGGACCCCCTGGGGAAGGCATCCCCATGAAACCCTAATCCATATTCTCTAAAGGAGGATCAGAGAGGTGTCCCTTGAATGGATAACCTCTCTAGGGTTAGCAATTAAGGAGACTAATCCTCATTAGGATCTAGTCTTAGAAATAGAGAGATAGAGAGGGGAAGGACTTGGTAGGAGGTGCCGGCCTGTCGGTGCTACCTCCATGGCTTGTACCTTGGTGGAAGTTAATCTACGTCTGGGATTTCTCTGATAATCATCTTCTTCTTCCTTTAAGCAATTGTGTTTATATTGTTCTGCTAGTCACGAGTCTCTTTTGAGCGCTTTAATCTATTGTAATAGGTTAAGGTATAATTCGTAGTGTAAGCGTGGTGCTTAGACTTGGGTTACTCGTAGATGTACCCTATCATCCGGATTTGGTGGTAGCTCGCGGAGGAGACTTTATAGCTCTGTTGAATCCTATGTATCCCACTATCCCATTGGTAGGACGAGCAGGAATATAATTGGTAGAAAGGTCATAGTTTGCCTATGCTCTTTCTATGCAATTTCCACAGATAGAACATATAAACGTAGCTCATTGAGAGTAGAACATGAGAACCTTAGCAATCTCCTCTATATTCTCAACCTTCTAAAGATCTTGTTGCTACTCCAGGTTAAGTTAGCTGTCGTAGTTAACCTCACTGTTTCCTTGTGGATACGATATTTAAAACCTTAGGGTGAAGTGCTACAACGATATCCGTGCGCTATGAATATTCAGTTGGCATTAACAGATATCAACAAGCATTTCGGTGCCGTTCTTGGGAAACGGTTTTTTGAGTTATCTACGAATCTATCTTAACCTTGTATTATACTTTTATCTTTTCTTTTGTACCATACTCTCTTTACCTTTTCTATCCTTAAATGGATCCCACAAATTCCACTCCTATCTTTTACCTTGCTAAACCTACAGGAGCAAGCTTAGAGCCACCAAAAACCTTAGAGCCTGTCAAAGCATCTGGCTATGAGCTTCCCTCACGTTTAGTAAACATGATTAGAAAACAATCCTTCTCGGGAGAAGGCGATGAAAATCCATACTCACACCTACGAGAGTTTGATCTGACCTGTACATGCTTGCATATCGCTGGCATGTCTGATAGGACCTTAAGATGGACGTTCTTCCCATTCTCTTTGATGGGAAAAGCTAAAATTTAGTATGATCAGACCGTAGGAAGTGTCCAAGGAGATTGGGGGATGCTATGCTCTAAATTTTGCTCAAAATTCTCTCCCATCTCTACAGTGATTTTCACTCAAGAGGAGATTCTAACTTTTAGACAACTAGAAGAAGAATCTCTTGGAACATCATGGGATCGTTTTAATCACCTCACCTTTGACCCGATGCTTCTTCAAAAATTTTACATGGGTCTTAGTGAGAATGCTAGGCAATCCCTTGATGCAGCCTCTGGAGGCGTTTTCCTTTGTTTGAGCCCTAGAGAGGCAAGGTCTGTACTTGATAGAATTAATGGAAAGACCTCTTGCCCTAGCACTCACCATGAACTCCTCGAAGAAGAGAAGGAATCATCTCCCGATCAAGAAGGAGATTCGATAGCTAAACCACACTCACTCCAATCCCAAGATTTAGCTATCAATCTTGAACCATCCATAACCCAAAGTCCTCCAAAGGAAGAAGAAATTCAACCTTTGGAAACCTATCTTGCTAATAAGGATAATCTTTTAGAAGATGATTTTGGGGAAAGCATACATTGCTAGCCCTACAAGATCCTTTCACGTACATATAATTCACTTTTTCTAGAAAAGGAACCTCTTGAAAAGCATTCTCTTTGGGATGAATTCAAGGATGGCCTGACTAGTGATGTCATAGAAGGAGAGCCAAATTATTTTGAAATCAATCCTATCGTCTCCCCTTCTATGCCCACGATAGATATCTCATTTCAACCCATCTTTAATCCCATCCTTGACCCCAAAGAATCCTTTGACACTCGTTCTCCTAAGTCTCATGATGATCCTAGAGATCCACGAAAACAATCAAAGCATAGGAGTCATGAAGACCATGAGGATGACCAAGAGATGCTACGAAAATGGCTAGAATGTGTAGCATGTATGGATAAGGAAGAAGCCTTGATAGAATCCAGCCTCAACTTAGATCCAAACAATGAACCTATGACTCATCTGAGTTTGGAAGAGGCTTTTGATGGGACCAATTTGAGTGTTCCCAAACCCAAGAAAATCCTAGACCATAAAATGACTAATGAAAGTCATAGGCATGGAATGAAAGAGACAATATTTTCGCCTATAGATATTCATGAAGTGTCACCCTTGGAGGAAGGTAACATAAATGAGCATGGAAGCTACTTTATAAAGACCTCATCAAACCCATGCTCATACGAGAAAACTTTTGAGTCAATTGGTCTCTCTACCATGGCTTCACACGAGATCTTCAGCCCCCTCATTCTTTCTGATCCTAAAACCTTTGAAAGGGTGGTTGTAGATGCATATGTTTATCACAAATATTGTAGATCTCGATATGTGAATCTTGAGGTAGGTATAGAAAGATTGGTGTTGGAGGGGAAGCCACTTCACCATCTTAAAGCACAATCTTGAGGGTTTCCAAAAATGAGCTTTTGACCAAACGCTAGCGCTTTCAGGAGAAACATAAACTTTGACCTTGTGATATGATTGCCTTGTGAAATGCGGATAAAGATATAATTGTACGAATATTCCTTCGGGTATCTTTGTCACTAACCTTCTAGGTTTGAAGCAAAGAGAATGAAGGATGATGGTGCAAGGTATGTCCAACCAATTATCATGCAACATTAGATCACATCCATCCAAACTTGATCTTGCCTTGCAAGAATCCAAGTGTGGGAGATGAACTTGTCTAAAAAGAAAATCATATGCCATGTTGCTGATCTTGGTTGTCTCTACCTTTAAACCATGCTCAATCATGATCTTCATCTTTATTTGAATGAATCTCTAAAGTGCTCTCATGCTACCTTTGTTTGCTCTAGTAAGTTTTGGTTTGGAAGTACTGCACATACTTCCATAGGCATTTAAATTAAGCGTGGTGCTTAGGTTAAATAGCCTACCTTAATTGAATTAGACATGGAGTCTAGTTTGGTTATTGAACTAAAAAATTGCTAGTGTAGACATTGGATATTTTGTTGGACTAACCCCTGCAGGAAAATCTCTAATCTAATTTGGTAAGTCAAGAGATGAATTCAAAGAGAGATGAAGCAAGGCATGTAACGAACTCCAATAACTTTGCACAATGAAGACACAGCTCATTCATCATTGATGGAAGAACTGTAAGTATCAAAGATCATTCACTTCGTCTTCAGCTGCAAGTTACCTTTGCCTTGAGCCTTGCTTATGCACATAACTTAGGGGCAACAATCCCCCATTCAAATTGGTATACTCCTTCGGGTATGTGTTGTCCACTAATCCTATGCAGGCATAACACAAAGATTGAGATAGAAATCTAAAATGGCCAAGAGCAAAAAGATGGCACGACAAAAGAATGAGAAGATAAGAGCACAATCCAAGAAACAAGAGGCACTATGAACAGCTCAAGATGTGAGGCTGTCCAAAACAAGGAAAATATCATTCAAAAGGGAAGGACCATCAAAAATCATCTACTCTTCATCATAGGATTTCACCACACTCTAATGACAAAGGTAACATCTAAAGGTAAATGGTCACTACGTAAAAAAGTTTCTCCTTGATTCTGGTATGAACATAAACAAGGAACCTGACATGTGTGAGTAACAATTATCAATGATCAATTCTGATTAGCTTAACATGTTTAGTTCTTTAACTTGTTCATAGCATCAGTATCTTGATCTGTAGTCTTAACCAAATGAGCTAAAAAGTTGCACACCTTATGTTTGGAAGATGATAGTCATGATCATGTAAAGCTTGACACATCATGTACAAATAGACAATCCTTCCTTGGGTTAAGCATTTCAACTCTTGTAACCTGATGAACTTAAATGTTACATTCATGCTCAACCTTCTTATCCTACCACTCATGCTAATATTGAACAATGCACAAAACATAAACCACATATGGCTAAGGTTAGAGGAGTAGAATAAAAGTTTTGGTTCTGTTGGTGTTTCCCCACCAACAGAGCCCATGCACTTGATCTCTACCTTGTCTCCATGAGCAGGACACACTTCAATCCAAGTGTGGGGGAGTCAGTTCTCCACTTTGGTCAAGTGGAGGTCCTGGACCTGTCAAAGCAAAATGAAAACTCAACATCAAGATGGGTTTGGTAGAAGAGGGCGACGCCATCATCAAGGACATCATCACAAAAATCTTCGTCCTCACCGAGAGAGCTAGTTTGGAGAAGAAGCACTCCTATGCACCCAACCAAGAAGCCCCTTGCCATGACACCGAAGGAATCAACGAGAAGGGAGAAGTCTTGTCCGGAGGACTTTAAACTCTGAACCCTTGCCATGAGGTAACATTGGTAGTTATCCATATTTACTTTCTTACTTAGCATGATTTATTTTCTGTTAGCATGTTTACTTTCTAGCATTGCCTTGAAAAGAACAAAAATAATCATACATTCATCAAACTACACTCATGCATCATAAAACATGAAGCCCCATGTGATATCCCTATAGTGCAAACTAAAGGAGTGTTTACCGTGGTGGCCTAAAAATAAAATAAAAATTAGCATACATATTTTTCTTTCTGTTCAATAAATAAAAAAAATCCAAAAATAATCATTGAGCACCTTGCTGCACTGTATACAACTGTAACAACCTTTGAAAACTTCTCACAATAACCAGTTCGTGAAATGGCTAACCACTAACTGCTTATCCTAATCCGTTCCACGAGTTTTGGTGTTTTGTGAGATGTTTGCTGCAGGATGACTCCAAGAGCTAGTCCACCTAGGAATCATCATCTACACTACTCGAAGTACACCTTCCTAACACACAGCTCATCACTATGTGGAGGAAGCAACTTCTTATTGGATGAGATAGAGGTTCCTGGCTACACCTGCTCTTGTAAGCATGAGCTCCACCGAGAGGACTACTCAGCTTTAATGCTCAACCACGACAACAACTAGCTCGGGGGAAGGCTTCCTCTAGGTACCCAGGTAAGTGTACCTACGCGATTATCGAGTCAGTCATAAAAAATAAAAAATACTAAAAATATATGGGCACATGAAGGTCCATGCTTTGTAGAGTCTTTAGTGTTTTATATAGTAGGAGTCTTAAAATAAAAAAACCAAATAAAAATGTTTGTTTAGATCGAGTCAATAAATAAGCAAGCCCTTGAGATGATCCTTACAGATGAAAATGATAAAAAGCTATTCTGTTATAACACCTTTGAAGTACCTAGTTTTTAGATATAAGTTTTCTCAAGTTTTGGCTTCAACTATTTTGACATGAAGACTTATTCTGAGCCTAAAACTTGTGGGTTGCATATGCTTGATCTAAGTCTAGGTAATTGATTGATTTAATTGAGAAAGTTTGAGCTGCTATTTATCTTGTTCTGAGTGACACTAGAGTTCTGGAGATTTATCTTTTAAAAAAATACAAAACCCTACATGATGAGTTCCTGTATGACAAAGCTTACATTCCCACCAGAGCCAAACATGATAAGATAGGCTAGTTAAACTTCCACACACATGCTGCTTGTCATGCATTGAGTTTTGTCAACCTTTGTGACCCTAGTGAGAAACTTGTCATGCTCTTGAATCAAGATCCACCTCCATATGCACTACTCTGCACTGGAGTAGACGCAACAACATGCCATTCCACATACATCCATTCCAAAAATGTTTCTCTCCTGCACTAGGAGAGAACACCAAAAATATCTCCATTAGGATAGCCACCCAATAAATGCTCTAAGTTCCTGTTGCTATCTCTCCAAACCCTATCAATGCCAAAAGGAGTGTTGTGAGCTATGCAAAAAGATATTCAAAACAAAGAGAGAGAAAAGAAAACAAAGGGGAGAAGAAAATAAAAATGGACAAGTGTCCAAGTGTTGACAATGGGCACTTAGATGCCCGACTCCCTGAGAAAAAGAAAAGATAGCTCATAACCTCTGGCCGATTTTCAAAGTCTAAGAGAGAGATAGGCATTTAAGGAGCTGAGTAGAATTAGGTTCCACCATATATCCACCATATCCATCCACCCATATACATCTTGATTCGACTGTATGACTTGTTTCTCTGTGGATCCATTGTTTGACTTTACAACACATGCATTGCAAGTTTGCTCTTTTAGTTTCTCCTTACCTATAAGCTCCACATAAGCTTTAGTTATATGATGAAAAGAAAGGCAAACATCATTTACTGCCTTGGTGAGAACCCACAAATACCACATACACTGAGAGATTTGAGAGAGTCATACATGGGAAGCTCTGAGTTTTATTTGAAAACCTCTAAAAAACCTCCAAAATGATAGTTGAACGAAGAGCTTGAGACGTAGTGCTTGGCTAGATCTTTCTGTCTTTCGATTGCTCAAGACCCAAGTAAGAGCTGATAAGCCCCATAGTCAAAGGTAACATGAGTAAGTTTGAAGGTCAACTTAGTTATTGCTTAGACTTGGAGGAGAACTTTTTTCTAAATGCAGGTATACTTCTAAGAGTTACTACAAGATGGCTACAATGCTTAAACGTACAGATATCTTTTGATAGCCTTTCTGAGCTCAGCTTTGCTAAGGGACTAGCAAAGGTTAAGTGTGGGGGTGTTGTTGACGGTCGTGAATGACCAAATCTATCCATCAACTAACTCTCGAACGAGGGACATTTGCGATCACCAACATAGACTTAGGGTTTACACTAACGGAATTCCACGAGTTTTGGTAAATCCTTGTTTCTACAGGTATATATCGGAAAAGCTATCAAAAAGGACCAATATGACAGGTTATAAGTACCTCAAATGATGAATTGGAATACACCATTGCGAAGAGCTCGTCGAGACGATCGAAACGGACATATCATTTAGCATTTTCGGAGTTCCGGATGAAAAGATAGCAATTCCACCGCGGGGGCTGCACTAGAGGACTCTAGAAGGAGCAAGAAGACACCACGCCGAAGCGAAGGGCCAACGGCCACCAGGCCAGACCGGCCGGTCTAGGCCTGGACCGGTCGGTCTGGGCCCTGGCCCGTTCGCGGCCCGCTTCGTCCAGGTTGCTCCACCGCCTTAGGGTTTTAATCTCAGCCGTCCACCAATATCGGTTTCATCCGATGGCTCACGTTCATCCCATCCGGCTATAAAAGGAGGGCAGGACCCCCCTGGGGAAGGCATCCCCATGAAACCCTAATTCATATTCTCTGAAGGAAGATCAAAGAGGTGTCCCTTGAATGGATAACCTCTCTAGGGTTAGCAATTAAGGAGACTAATCCTCATTAGGATCTAGTCTTAGAAATAGAGAGATAGAGAGGGGAAGGACTTGGGAGGAGGTGCCGGCCTGTCGGTGCTACCTCCATGGCTTGTACCTTGGCGGAAGTTAATCTACATCTGGGATTTCTCTGGTATTCATCTTCTTCTTTCTTTAAGCAATTGTGTTTATATTGTTCTGCTGGTCGCGAGTCTCTTTTGAGCACTTTAATCTATTGCAATAGGTTAAGGTATAATTCGTAGTGTAAGCATGATGCTTAGACTCGGGTTACTCGTAGATGTACCCTATCATCCGGATTTGGTGGTAGCTCACGGAGGTGACTTTATAGCTCCGTTGAGTCCTATGTATCCCACTATCCCGTTGGTAGGACGAGCAGGAATATAATTGGTAGAAAGGTCATAGTTTGCCTGTGCTCTTTCTATGCAATTTCCATAGATAGAACATATAAACGTAGCTTATTGAGAGTAGAACGTGAGAACCTTAGCAATCTCCTCTATATTCTCAACCTTCTAAAGATCTTGTTGCTACTCCGGGTTAAGCTAGCTATCGTAGTTAACCTCACCGTTTCCTTGTGGATACGATATTTAAAACCTTAGGGTGAAGTGCTACAACGATATCCGTGCGCTTGTGGAATATTTAGTAGGCATTAACAGATATCAACAAGGAGTTAATCGATGAAATCGACGCTATACAACGACCAAGTGAAGAACAAGCTAGGCTCAGGAACCAACTCAAAACTACCGCACAAAGGATACAAGATGACTGAGTACCTCCTCGTCGTATACCTTCCGAACAAACAAGCTAAAGAAGTCGGAGAGTTTCCGCATTCGAAAGATTATCTGTCCCAGATCAAAGCTGAAGAACTCAACCACATCATGATTGGGCTGAGAGAACGGGAGAAAATCGCGACAGACTACCAACCCCTCCTCTAAGCCCTCCCAGATCTATTACAAGATATAACAGCCAGGCAGATTCCGACTACAAACCAGCAAAAGTACCCGACAGATTCCCTTGCTTTGCTGGAAGGCTACTCACGGTCAGACTACCTCACAAATTCAAGCCGTCAAACCACTCGAAATACGACGGCAAGACAGAACCAATGCAATGGCTCAGAATCTACTCTCAATCAATAGAATTAGCCGGGGGAGATGACGACATTAAGGCATTATTTTTTCCAATGGCACTCAAAACACTACCACTACAATGGTTCGACAAGTTACGCCCAGGCTCAATCAAAACATGGGGGAATCTTCAGAAAGCTTTTTGCAAAAATTTCATAGGAATACTCATACACCCAATAACACAAGCTGAGTTGAAAGGTTTAAAACAAAATCAAGGAGAAAGTCTCAGAGATTTCTATAGAAGATTTGGAGAGCTAAGAGCACAAGTACATGACATTACCGAAAGGGAAGTAATCAAAGCATTCTCATATGGCTTGAGAGTAAGATGGATGTTCCACGATTTCTATAAAGAAAACCCACGAACAAACGAAGAGTTCAAAAGGACAGTCGAAAAGATGATTACGGCAGAAGAGAAGACACGGAAAAGATTCCCAGACAACAAAAACAACCAAGAAAGAAGAAACATCTCAGATAGAAGAAACAACTCAGACAGACAAGACAACTCAGGGAGATGGAACAACTCAGATAACAGACAAGAATACCACAATAAGAAGAGATATTCAGACAACACGGTGGTCGCCACCGAAAGAAAGAAATTCTATCCAGCTAGAAAATTTGAAGAACTCGAGAAGATGAAATGCATCTCTCATCCAACAGGAGTTCACCCAATGGGTGAATGTCGAATATTCCAAGAAAGATATATGAAGAAAGACAGACAGGAAAAAAAAGAAAACAGAGAAAAGAAAGAAGAAGATAACGATCCAGCAGACAACAGGTTTCAAAATCCAAGAGCAACAGTAGCATTAATATTCTCAAGAGTCCTGGGTCTAGAAGCAAGCAAGAAGACAAATTGGCGTGGAGAACAATCATGGCAGCAGAACCAGCCGTTCCACGATATCTAAACTGGTCTCAATATCCAATCCAGTTTTCATGAGAGGATCAATGGACAAGCGTCGGAAACACAGGGCTATACCCACTAGTACTCGGACTGACGATCGTAGCTATAACAGTAACCAAAGTACTCATCGATGGAGGAGCAGTACTCAACATTATATTCGTAGATACCCTGAGGAAGATGGGGCCAAAATTCTCAAAAATGATTACACCAACAAGTGTACCTTTCTACGGAATAGTGCTAGGGAGGCCAGCAATGCCCCTCGGGCAAATAACTCTGCCAGTGACATTCAGAACTCCTACAAATTATCGCACAGAACTCATCAAGTTTGAAGTTGCAGATTTTGAATCATCATATCATGCAATATTGGGAAGACCAGCACTAGCAAAATTCTTGGCTATTCCTCACTACCTTACTTACTACTTAAAATGCCAGGGTCACATGAAGTGCTTTCTCTCAGAGGGGATCTGAAACGCGCCTACGAATGCGATGTACAAGCTATACAGATATCCTCAAAAGTTCAGGGGGAAATCAACTCAGCAACAGCCGAAGTAAGAATAGAAGAATTGGAAATCCCGGCCAAAAAACAAAGTATCCTCACCACATCTGAAGAAGAAGGCACCAAAAAGATTGATCTAGGGACCGGTGACCCATCCAAAACGGCCACCATCAGTGCCCCATCTACCTATCAAATAGGAACTCGCGCTCACCAACTTCTTACGGGATAACTAAGACATATTCGCTTGGAAACTAGCTGATATGCCAGGAGTCCCAAGGGAGTTGGCTGAGCACAAAATTGAAGTCAACAAAGAAGCAAGACCAATCAAGCAGAGACTACGACGCTTTTCACCAGAAAAGAAAGAAGCAATAAAAAAGAAATAGCCAAATTACAGGTAGCCGGCTTCATAAGAGAAATTTTGCATCCAGATTGGCTAGCTAACCTAGTTCTAGTATACAAAAAGAACACAGATGAATGGCGCATGTACGTCGACTACACCGATCTCAACAAACACCGTCCAAAGGACCCGTTCGGGTTACCAACAATTGACCAAATAGTGGACTCTACAGCAGGAGAAGCTCTATTATCGTTTTTAGATTGCTACTCAGGATATCACCAAATTGCACTAAAAGAAGAAGACCAAAGCAAGACTTCCTTCATCACTCCATTTGGAGCTTATTGCTACAAAACAATGCCTTTTGGACTTAAAAACGCTGGAGCAACTTATCAAAGAGCAATTCAGACTTGTTTAGGAGACCAAATTAGAAAAAATACGGAAGCATATGTGGATGACGTTGTCGTCAAAACAAAGAACCCGGATTCTCTAATAGAAGATCTAGAATAAACTTTTGACAATCTCAAAAGATGGAAGTGGAAACTCAACCCAAACAAGTGTGTGTTTGGCGTATCATCAGGACTACTCGGATTTCTAGTCAGTCAGAGAGGAATCGAAGCAAGCACAAAATAAATCAAGGCAATAACCGACATGGGCCCGCCTGCGCAGATAAAAAAAAACTTACAAAAATTAATAGGTTGCATGGCTGCTCTCAACAGATTTATTTTAAGACTCGGAGAAAAAGGCTTACCTTTCTTTAAACTACTAAAGAAGACGGACAAATTCACCTGGAATGAGAAAGTACAAGAAGCTTTCGACAAACTAAAAGCATACATCAGCACATCCCCAGTATTAGTGCCACCAAAGAAAGGAGAAGATCTCATGCTTTACATCACCGTGACTACTTCAGTAGTAAGCACTGCCATTGTAGTCGAAAGAGAAGAACAAGGACACGTCTACAAAGTCCAAAGGCCAGTCTACTACATCAGCGAAGTACTCACAGTATCAAAAATCAGATATCCTCATATACAAAAACTACTCTACGCAATCCTAATAACGTCAAGGAAGCTGAGGCACTACTTTGAAGCACACAAAATCATCGTCGTAACAGATTTCCCGCTCGGCGATATCTTAAGAAATCGGGACTCAACAGGAAGAATCTCAAAATGGGCAGTTAAACTCGGAGCACTCAAAATAGAATTCACTCCAAGAAAGGCAATCAAATCTCAAGCACTGACCGACTTCATTACGGAATGGACTAAGATATAGCAACCCACTCCAGACGCCATCCTAGACAATTGGAAAATATACTTCGATGGATCCTTGAAACTAGGATGAGCAGGAGCTGGAGTACTACTTATCGCACCAGACGGAAAACAACTCAAATACGTTCTACAAATTCTATGGCAAACCACTAACAACGAAGCAGAGTATGAAGCTCTCATTCATAGACTACAAGTTGCAACATCGCTAGGAATCAAAAGACTAGTCTATGGAGACTCACCAGTAGTTGTCAGCCAAGTAAATAAAGACTGGGATTATACCAAAGAGAATATGGATGCTTATCGTGCGTAAATACGAAAAAACTCAAGAAAAATTTCCAAGGCTTAGAAATTCATCATATACTACGAGACTTAAATGTCGCAGCAGATGTATTAGCCAAACTCAGCTCAGATAGAGCAAAAGTGCCAACTGGGGTCTCTGTCAAGGAATTAACCAAACATTCAATCAAAAGGACCAGCGAGGCAACACCTGAAAACAAGTCAGAATAAGAGCAAGTCTTAACAATCAATTCAGACAACACAACTTAGATGCAAGTATTCATAGATTACATCAAAGAAAAAGAAACTACCTGATAACAAAAAGCGAAGCAACTCGGGTTATCGAAGAAGCAAAAACTATGCCCTGGTGGGAAATAATCTCTACAAGAGAGCAGCATCATCAGGGGTACTATTAAAATGTGTCCCAACATCAGAAGGAAAGGAAATATTATTAGAAATGCACTCAGGATGCTGTGGAAATCATGCATCTTCAAGAACACTGGTCGGAAAAACATTCTGATCAGGATTCTATTGGTCAACAGCGCTAAAAGACGCCGAAGAATTGGTCAGACACTGCAAAAATTGCTAGATGTTCGCAAGACAAGCACATGTTCCAAACTTATAATCTGATTTGCATTCCACATGCATGGCCGTTTTCATGCTGGGGGCTTGATCAAGTCGGACCACTCAAGAAATCTAAAGGGGGATTCGAATACATCTTCGTGGCCATTGATAAATTTACCAAATGAATAGAATACAAACCTTTGGTAAAATACAGTTCGGCCAAAGCACAAGAATTCATCCAAGAAATAATGCACCGATTTGGGATGCCAAACAGGATAATCATAGATCTAGGATCACCTTTCACAGCTAACGAATTCAAAAGCTGGGCACAAGACTGTGGTTCCAGCATAGACTACGCATCAGTCGCTCATCCACAAGTAAATAGACAAGTCGAGAGGGCCAATGGCCTCATACTAGCCGGTTTAAAACCAAGATTATACGAAGATCTTAAAGATTATGGATCAAAATGTATAGACGAGCTACCAAAAGTAGTCTGGGGCCTAAGAACTCAAATAAGCAGAGCAACCGGCTACTCACCGTTCTTTCTGGTCTACGGGTCAGAAGCCGTACTACCAGCAGATTTAATCTGGACATCTCTAAAAATTGAGCAATATAACGAAGGAGAAGCAGAAGAAACAAGAAGACTAGAAATTAACAGTCTAGAAGAAGTCAAAATCAATGCAACATTACAATCAGCAAGATACATGCAAGAATTAAGAAGACATTATGATAAAAGCATACAGCCGAGAAGCCTACAAGCTGGAGACTTGGTCCTTCGAAGAATCCAGAAACCAGATGGAAGGCATAAACTACTCAGTCCCTGGGAAGGACCTTTTATAGTAGCAAAAGTAATAGGACTCGGATCCTACGAGCTAATGACAGAAGACAGAACACCAATAAAGAACTCATGGCATCTCCCAATTACAGCGATTCTTTGCATAAACACAAGGACACTGTACCAAGAATTATCAATAAAATTCTATTCATCAAAGAGAAATTTGTAAAAATCCTAGCTTCTTTTCAGAACTAGATGAGAGCAAAGGAAGCTCGACGTATCCCGACTTCTAGATTACAGAACTCGGATGAGGGCCTATAGTCCGAAATATCCTAGCTTCTTTTCAGAACTAGATGAGAGCAAAAGAAAGCTCGACCTATCGACTTCTAGATTACAGAACTCGGATGAGGGCCTACGGTCCGAAATATCCTAGCTTCTTTTCAGAACTAGATGAGAGCAAAAGAAAGCTCGACCTATACCGACTTCTAGATTACAGAACTCGGATGAGGGCCTACGGTCCGAAATATCCTAGCTCTTTCAGAACTAGATGAGAGCAAAAGAAAGCTCGACCTATTCCGACTTCTAGATTACAGAACTCGGATGAGGGCCTACGGTCCAAAATATCCTAGCTTCTTTTCAGAACTAGATGAGAGCAAAGAAAGCTCGACCTATCCCGACTTCTAGATTGCAGAACTCGGATGAGGGCCTATGGTCCGAAATATCCTAGCTTCTTTTCAGAACTAGATGAGAGCAAAGAAAGCTCGACCTATCCCGACTTCTAAATTACAGAACTCGGATGAGGACCTACGGTCCGAAATACCCTAGCTTCTTTTCAGAACTAGATGAGAACAAAGAAAGCTCGACCTATCCCGACTTCTAGTCTATAGAACTCGGATGAGGGCCTACGGTCCAAAAATCCTAATGCCTTTTCAGGCTTAGATGAGAATAAAGAATGCTCGACCTATCCCGACTTCTAGATCACAGAACTCGGATGAGGGCCCACGGTCCAAAATATCCTAGCGTCTCCACAGACCTAGATGAGAGCAAGAAACAAAGCTCGATCTACCCAGAGTTCTAAAAAATAGAACTCGGATGAGAATCCTCAGTACGGAACAATACCCAGATAAAAGCAAGAATAATACTTTCAATTCATAATAGTGAAGCAAATCAAGAAGACAAAGCAAAAAAATTTTATACAAAGGCCTCAGATAGGCGCCAAGCATCCTTACAAATAAAAAGTTTACTGTTGGTCACCACTACTACCAATAGGAACGGAGTCTATCTCCACAAGCTCTACAAATAGCCTAGCTAAAGTCAAGACGGCGGCCTCAGATTGTAAAAGAGCCTGCTCAGCTTCATCCGCGCCATCCAAGATCCTATCAAGAGGCAAATCCGGATCAATCAACCGGATGCGCCCTAAAACACCATGGACACCGACTAAGATAGCATCCTTCGCAAAGCCAACAACTCGGCTAGTCAGCCGAGGAAGAAACTGAACCCAAGTTAGGCCAGCATCCTCAGGCTTCCTCAGCATGTCAGCCAGCTTTCGGACAGAATCCCAAAGAGCCAACCACTTCTCCTCTGAAATCTTCAGACGAGCTGCCAAGTCTTCCACTGACGCTTTGGCCTACAAAAGATCTCAATCAGCACCACGCCTAATCAACTGAGCTCTGGCAAGAATTTCTTTAGTATCTTCCTTTACCTTCTCCGAGTCATTGCGGAAAGTCTTCACTTCAAGCTTCAAAGCATCTGTCTTCTCAGAGTACTTCTTCAAAGCTTCAAAAACAAGCAAAAAGAAGTCAGCAAAGAAATAACATCAACATAGGGCAAGCACAAAAATAGCACAAATAGAACCTTGGAAATCATTATTAAGAATCCTCAGCTTTCGTGAAGTGTTCTTCTCAGACTCAACAGCAGCCGACTTCTGCTGCTTAGCCTCAGCAACTTGGGCTCTCAAAACGGCCTCTGACGACTGGCGCCCCCGGCGCTCTGCATCAAGCTCTGACTTCAAAGAAGCCAGCTCTTCCATCAACTTCTTTTGGACTCAGTTGAGCCAAAGAAGAGATCAGAATCACTGACATAATCCTACAACAAAAGAAGTCAGAAAAAGGAAAAAGTCCAAAACAACAGATAAATTTCAAACAACAAAAGTCACCTGGAATCGCTGAGCAAAAGACTGAATTGAAGCCTGAACAGAGTTCCATTCATACTCAAGTCCTCGCAAGCGAGAACTCGGATCAAACTCCACCTCAAGTTCCTGCACCAACTTCATATCACGAATTATATCCCAGGGAACAAGAGGAGGAGATGAAGGGGAAGGACATCCAACCTGGGAACGAGAAGAAGTCAGGGGTTGAGCAACAGGCAATTGCCCTTCCCCCGAAGCAGCGGCCACCACAACTTCAGCAACTGGCAGCGAAGAAGTCACAGCCGCTGAAGGAGCAGCCACCACCAAGGCCGACTCCACGGTCGGATGAGGATCAGGCACAGAAGACACCTGACCCGCAACATCTACACTCACGGTCTTCTCTGAATCAGAAGTCGGAGTAGAAGGAACCACAGAAGACGGCCTACAGGGACAAAAAATTGAGACAAAGAAAGCAGAAGAAGGAAAAAGAACTTGGACGGAAGAAATCCATACCGGGGAACACGCCGGAGAGCAAGGAGAGACCGAGAAGGTCGAGGCGGCATGACCTCATTCAAGCCTGCCAACAACTAGGCCGAAGAAGGACAACTCGGCCGAAGAAGGAGTAGGGCCCGGCAAGGACACCAAGTCTGGAGAAGAAGTAGAACTTCCCCGGGGGCTGCAGAAAACCAAACCAAAAGTCAAGTAACAGAAGAAAAATCTACGCCAAAATCATAGGAAGCCAAAAAAACAACACTCACCGACGAAGAAGGGGGGAATCATTAACATCTTCAGTCTCATCCTCATACAAGAGGACGGCACCGCCATCTACCAAAAAAGAAGAATCAAAACCAAACGCCAAATAAAAGAAACAAGGCAAAACAAAGCAACTTCTCACCTATCAGAATGTTACCTGAAGACTGAGTAGAAGAAGAAGTACGAGCCCGCTTCGGCTGCGCAAAAGAAGAATCACCAGCCGCATACCTCTTCCCAGCAGAGCGTGTAGCTCGAGGAAGGACCGCCGGCTGGTAAGGAGCATATTACAGGATGGATTCTTTTTCAGAAACCCCCGGCAAAACAACTCGGCCCTCCACCACTGCATGGCTAGCGGTCGGAGGAGCCGGAAGAGGAGCAATCTCTCCATCAACGAAGAGAGACGCATCTACATTAAAATACCTGCCAAAAGGCTACAAAAATATAGAAACAAGTCAGAAACAATTTAAAAGCACTCGGAAGCATAAAAGGAAAAAAGGCAATCAACTTACAGCAGGAGGTGACTTGGCAGCACAATATTCAAAACCAATCATCGGGACCACCACGGCACCCTTCAAAATCTTCTTGAGGCGCAAAAGCACCTCGTCATCGGACAACTCGGTAGTAGCTACCATCCGAGATGGATCTTCAGCACCAGAGTACTCAAAGCCAAAATGCTCCCTAGCTTTCAAAGGCCGTACTCGGCGACGAAGATAACTAGCCACTATAGCAAAGCCCGACAAACCGTTCTGCTTCAGATATGTAATCCTATCAAAGAGCGGCTAAAGCAGCAACAAGTCGGCAGCGCTAAGCTGCTCCTTTTCCCACCGATCATTAGGAACATGCGGGACTCTGGAGTACGTTTCAACGGCCGGGGCGCCAACACCACCATCTAGATTTCCAGCATAAAACCACTCGGAGCGCTAATCCTTCACGGACTCAACAAGATCATACTCAAAGAAATGGCTCGACTTACGCCCCTGCCGAAATTGGATTCCACATCCACCAAGGGTATGGAGGGAATCTGAGCGGGGTTGCGGTTTTAGATGAAAGAGAAAACGAAATAGATTCAAAGAGGGAGGAATACCAAGAAAAGTCTCACAGAAGTGAACAAAGACAGAAAGGTGGAGGATCCCATTGGGAGTGAGATCATGAAGAGAGACACAGAAAAAGTGAAGAAAGTTGTGAAGAAAAGCGCAAGCCGGGAGACAAAGACCGGCGCGGATAAAGGAAACAAAGAATACAATCTCCCCAGGATGGGGAACAGGATCACGTTGCTCACCAGGCGCGGACCAACCAGCCAACTCCTTGGACTGGATCATCCCCCACTCCTCAACTCAGCAAGATGCCTCTCCTGAGTAGTCGGAGCAGGGAAGGACTTCGCCGTCGCCTTCATCGCAGCAAACTCAGGATTCAGCTGCTCGTCGACCTCCTCCTCGAGAACAGGTCTGTTAGTAGCTGGCTTCTTGCTCGCAGTCTTCTTCTTCCCCATTGTTGACATTTCTAACATCACTTCGCGTTAAGTTGTCATCCCTAACATGATGCCAAAAATGCTGGAAAATAATCTACACTTGTCTACCCTAAAAATAATGCTATAGAATATATCCGCAAGCGCACAGATAATTCTCCTGTTGTAGCATTTCACCTAGTAAGATTTCCAAGTATCGTTGATTTGTTTTAAGCCAAAAGGAAAACTCATTTAATGCGTTGGATCTATCTAGAAGGGGATAGAAAGGAATTATAACTATGACTTTAAATGTGCAAACCTATAGCGATCAACCACGCTAGTGTTTTTAACAGGGTGAGTCAAGATAAACAATAAAGATAAAGATAAACATGAAATAAAATGACTTTCCAGAGACAGAGATTAAAGACTCAACTAATATGATTTGGTCAGACAGGAGATTCGGCTAAAGTAAAGAACTTCTAGATTATTCCTAAATAATAAGTCTATAGATCACACCAATATACACACTTTCATCTATAGCATAACCAACTCAGAAAACAGCATAAAGAGCATCAACTAGGGAGGATATTGAGACATAAGTCACCTCCTTCGTGACCGCGCTCTACTAGCCTACATGCGAGGGGTGGAATACAGAGGACTCAATAGGCCTGTACGCCTACGATCTACCACACTACCCGACACATCAGGATACAATCGTAGGTATATATGATATTTAAGCACCACGCTTACATAATACATACCACCTAACCCACTCGAGTATTGAATTAGGCGCATTCCGCACATATGACTATAATCATCACCAATTATAACTATATCAAGAATGCAACTAGAGCAAACTAAGAACTTAATAAGTAGCAATATAATAATTAAGAACAAAGTCATAAACAAGATATAAATTACCAATCTCTTGACTGCAGATTGGAAGCTCCGAGTGAAGCGCCCAACTCTACTTGAACCTTGCTAGCTAAACCTAATCTTGAACTTGAAGAACTGGAGCTCTAATTCTAATCTCTGGAAACCCTAGCTTCTAGTCTAATCTTGACAAATGAATTGAGGCAAACCCTTATTGCTCCTGGGGGGTGCAGGCACATATTTATAGCCCGATGGAGGAAACGATGGCCGTTGGATCAAACCGACTTCACGTAGGGCCAAGATTGATCCTCAAAGGCGGTGGAGGAATACTCTAGAAGCTCGTGGAAGGCCGTGGAAGGGGGAGGCCGGCCGGCCGGCCTATGGGGCCGGCCGGCCCCACCAGGTGGGCTCCGCTTCTCCGCTTCGTTCTGGTGTCTTCTGGATCCTTCCTGAGTCCGATGATGATATCTTTCGTCGCGGTTAAGTTTTGTGTAAATCTTGCAATGAAATCCACCAATTTCTCTTTTTTGGAATAATCCTGCAGAAAATGTGAAATCACCAAAACTCGTGGAAATTGTCAGTAAAAACCCTATGTTTTCTAGTGGTGATCTCTTTTATGCATTTAGTTGATGGTTAAAAGTGATCATTGTCTACCGTCAACAAGCTCCTCCAAGCTAAACCTTTGCTAGTCCCTAGCAAAGCTAACTCTGAAATGATAGGAAAAATTAATAATCAGGGTTTCTCATATTTATTTGATAACTTCCAATAAATACTCAAGCATTTAAATTAAAATTCTTCTCCAGGTTGAAACTCATTAGCCTCATTTTCAAACTTACTCTTATTCTTTTCAACCATGGAGCTTAACATCTTTCACCTTGGGTCATGAGCAATTGGAAAACAGATAGATCAAGCCAAGTACTATGTCTCAAACTCTTCTATTCAACCACTCTTCTGGAGTTTTTTATGGATTTTCAAAAATAAAACTCAGAGATGCTTTGCATGACACTCTCAAGTCTCTATAGTATTTTTGGTTCCTCACCTAGGCAATAAAGCGTATGCCTTTCTCAACCTAATTCTAAAGGTTTATCTGGAGCTCATAGGTATGGAAATAATCATGGATGACTTACTTGCAAAACATATATTAAAAAATCAAACAATGGATCCAGAGAGAAACAAGTCATACAATTAAATCAAGATGTGCATGTGTGTGGAATATGGTGGATATTTGGTGGAAACTAATAATCCTAATTCTACTATGCTCATCCTTTTCTCTCTTTTGAAATTCAGAAATATTGTCAGGAATTGTGAGCTATCTTTTTTTTTCTTTCTCTCTCTTTTTTTTAACTTTTTCTTTTGGACACTTGTCCATTTTTTCTTTATTTATTTTGCATAGCTCACAAAAACTTTTTTTGGCCTATAAAACTGAGAGATAACAATAACAAGATATTTGAGCATTTATTTGTGGCTATCCTAATAGAATATTTTTTTGGTGTTTCCTCCCAGTGTAGGAGTAAAACATTTTTTTCTGATAAGAGTCGAATGGCACGTTGTTGCGCCTACTCCAGTGTAGAGTAGTGCATATATAAGTGGAGTGCAAGTGAATCTTGATTTTAAAAGCATGACAACTCTCTCATTAGGGTCACAAAGGTTGATCAAACTCAATGAAATGACAAGCAGTATTATGTAGAAAGCTTCCTAGCCTAAATATTCATTATGGCTCTGGTAGGAATTTAGCATTGTCATACAAGATCTCATCATGTAGCATTTTGTATTTTTCAAAAAGTAAATCTCTAGAATTTTAGCATCTTTTTAGAGTAAGATAAACAGCAGCTTAGACCTTCTCTAATCATGTTCAATAATTACCTAGACTTAGGGTCAAGAATATGCTACCCACAGATATCAAGCTTCAGAATAAATTTTTATATAAGGACAACTTCATTCAATCTGTAGAAGAATTTTGATTTAAATACTAAGTATGTGAAGGAAATCATATTTGATATTTTTATTACTCAGAAAAGTGTAGCCTTCAAGTTCTACTAACAACTGGTAAATTGCAAAAATTTAAAGAAAGCAATAAAGACATTTTTATTTGGTTTTTCCTGGTTTTGCATTTTTTAACAGACTAAAAACAAGAAAGTAAATGCTGAAAATAAAGAATAAATATATACAAAGATGAAGTGTGCTCACCTTGCGGGGGTCCTCCCCAAAGCTATCTCACTGCTCTGGTGGTGGTGGTGGATACTCGAGTCCTAGAATCTGAAGCAAAAGTGCAAGGGCCTCCTGCCCCTGGTCGTGAGACTGCTGCAGTGTGCCTACCCTGTTATCCATCTGGTGCTGCCATGCCACTGTGTGGTCCAACGTGGTCTGAGTCCTCTGCTGACCCTCCTCCAAGCTAGTCAGCTGCTGGCCAAACTGATCAAAAGGAGGGGCTCCACCATATGTCACTGGGGGTCGTCCATGCTGCTTTGGAGGCTGGTAGTAGTCGTCCTCTGGGGGTGCATGGAATGCAAATGGGCCACCAGATCGAAGTCTGTCTGTGCGCTGGCGTGTAGAGAAGGATGCTCGTCCTCTCTCGTACCAGGTCTCCTGCGAAAAAGAGGTATTACCTTGTTCCCATTGTCCCCATCCTGAAGATGACTCCCTCTCCTGATAAGAGGTGTAACCCTCCCATGCAGAGTGGTGTGTCCATGGCTGAGTAGTCTGGTGTGACGGCTGTGGCTGTTCAAAACCCATGAAGGCAGTGTATGCTGGTCTCTATGGTGTAGAATCTGCTCCCTGATAGCTCGGTCTCTGCGTCCCAGCAAAGCGTGCTGAGGGACTTCTCCCAACAGTCGCCCTACCTATCTGCAAGTCAAAAACAAAACTCTCTACTGTGTAGAGACCAAGTTCTCTATTTGGCAGCTCATACTCATTATCAAAATTCTTATAAACCATATAAATTTTATTATCTTTTGTTTTGAGTATATGAGCCTGCTTAAAGAAGTCATATCCAATTATTCTTCGAGGTATAGGAATATATGTGAGAATAACATTTTCTAGCATCCCTAACCTTGAAGCAATACGAGTAATCCAGGAAGTAAATGTAACACCACACTTTTTCATGGCCGACAAATGAGTCCAATATTTTAGCACGTTTAACAGGTGAAACACTTCTCTTTTTAATCATGGCATAAAGTAATTTCAGCTCCTCAATTCTAACAGTGCATAATTCTTCCCTAGGAAAGAAAGTGACAGCTAGCCATTTATGCATAAACCTTAAAGTAGGGTGATGCATCTCCTCAGTGGTGGGTTTGTGACAAAACCTTTTTCCGGAAATACTCTCCCATACTTGTGTTCTGTCAAAATCTCTTAGAAAATCATCAATATCTACTAGGCACCCAGATGAAAAACCTAGTATGGTACTAAAGTTCTTCCATGTGACAGTGAACTCTTGGTTAAAAAGCCTAAATGATACTTCATCCGATCCTAGTTCTAAGGTACTCAAAAATTCCATGGTAAGCAGTTTACTACCTTCTTCAGTAATAGCACAAGCATTTTCCCATCCCATAATTCTAAAGACTAGCTCAAACTCAGTGTCCATACCGGTTGCTGCGAGTAGTGCATTATCAAACAACGGTGTATGAAAAAACTCCTTGTCTTTAATGGAATTAAATACTCTCTTCTCGGTTCTAGTGAGTAGAGTAATTTGAGAGTCGTCCGTAAGGATATACCTTGGTGGCTCACCTTGGGATGATGATTCATGGACAGCAGGTGATGGTGTGTCTACCTCCATCTCGGAGTCGGCTCGTGAAGGTGCACGTGATGAAGTTTGACTCCGGGTTGAGTGGAAGGAGAGTGCCCTTCCAAGGCTCTTTGCCGCACTCTTGAATCTTTTACTCATCTTCAAAAACAAAAACAAGAACAAACAAGAACAACTGATGGAGAAGGGTTAGAGAGGATAAGAGATCACTTCCCTTGAATGAACCTTTGAGAAAAGCTCTAATCTCCTTCTCTTTTAATTTTTTTCTAGATTTTCCTTAAGCAAATGGTGGGATTTTGGTGAGTTGTGTTCTTCGTAATGAAGAACAGAGGGGAGCAGAGCTCTCTGGACTTGAGAATGGCAGTGGAATGAGTGGGAGAAAAGAGAAAGGCAGAGGAGAAGAGGGGGTGCCGGCCGGCATGGCTTGTGGGGCCGGCCGGCCCCACCCTTTGGCTGCTTGCTTCCTCCACTTCCTGGTGTCGACAATGAACAGGGTACTACTCTCTAGGATGCTATTTCGGTGATGAATTGATTGGAAACCGCCAGGGAGAGGAGTGAGTGAAAGTTGGTGCATGCATGTGAATGATTTTCTCCTTTGGATGGTGGTGAATAATGGTGGGTGTGATGGGATGTGAGGTGATGGGTGTGGGTCCCACATGTCCCCCATATTTATACCGTATAATAACACAAGAACAAAAAACTAAATTACTTTTATGAATCTATGGAAAATAAGAATTCTAATGATAGTATTTTTATATTTTTCTGTTTCCTAGGAGTAAAAATCATCGACGGGGTTTTACTCTCTCTGTAAGCATTAATTACTCGGTGCTTATTCTTACTATTATGCCATGATTGTTTTTATTTCTTTTTAATAATGCAAAAGCTAAGAAAGTAAAAATACGAAAATTTAAATTACCGATAACTACCGAGTTACCTCCCGGCAAAGGTTCGGGGTTTTAAGTCCACCGAATCAGACTTCCTCAACTTGATTATTCTTCATGCTTGATCTCCGGGTCCGGAGATGATGACCTTGATTCTTGCTTCTCATGACACTCCAATATTTGGCATTGTTCCGGTCGTGGCTTAAATGCGAATCGTTCTTCTTTCCCATTAATAGTGAATTCAATTTCTCCGGCTCCAACATCAATGTGTGCATTTGCGGTGTTTAGGAATGGTCTCCCGAGGATGAGTGGTGTCTTCATCACTTCCTGCATATCAAGTACTACAAAGTCTACAGGAATGAAAAAGTCTCTGATTCTTACCAAAATATTTTCCGCAATCCCTGTGGGATAACGAATTGATTGGTCGGCTAGTTGCAAGCACATCGAAGTGGGTGTAAGCGTAGAGTAGTTAAGCTTGTCGAAGACCTTCTTAGGCATAACACTAACGCTAGCTCCAAGATCACATAAGGCATTCTTGAAATTTTGATCTCCGATTGAGCAATCAATGGTGGGACATCCTGGATCCTTCTTCTTGACAAGAAGAGAATTCAGAATCGCCGCACTACACTCTTCTGTAAGCTTAATGACTTCCGTAGAAGGCAATGGTCTTTTGTTGTTAAGGATATCTCGAAGGTATTTCGCGTATGTAGGCACCTGCATAGCATCTAGCAATGGAATATTGACATATAATTTCTAAATTACCTCTACAAACTTACCGAATTGTTCATCTGTTTTGGCCCATCTATTCCTGCGTGGAAATGGTAGGAGATTTATGTCATGAAAGTTTTGGTGTAATTCTGGATCTTGTGGCAAATCTTGTGGTATTACTTCTTCTTCTGTATTATCTTTCTCTACATGTTCTAATTGTGGTGGCCTCCTTACCCCTTTAGGGTAAGGTGGATCACATATTGACTTATCTCCTCTAGTAGATATTCCTTTTACCTGCTCAGGATTAGCGGTAGCAGACAAAGTAGAAGCCAAATGGGCTATTTGTAATTCTATCTTCTTATTGAATGCTATTTGTTCTTTAATAGTAGAAGTAAAATTATCTAATTTAGAGTTTATTCCTTCTAAGATTGCATCATTGAAAGCAAGCTTTTTATGAATATTCTCATTAATTCTAGCCTGTTCCAATATTAACTCTCTCAAGGGTGGTTGCTTTTGATTATAATTATTACCTTGATACTTACCTTAAGGTTGACTCCATCCTTGCTTCTGTGAAGTGGACTTGATAATAGTATTGATCTTCTCTGGGGCGTTATCAAATTCAACCCCTAAGTATTCTCCACATTGATTCTGAGAATCGAATGCGTCTTGAATGGCTTGTCGATCTTTTTTGTAGTTAGCTCTTTGCTCTAGCCAATTCAATAGTACATCCATCTTGGTTGATAGTGCACACACTTCCTCTGAAACTTCTTCACTCTTATGACAAGTTTGGCTATTATATGTCCAGCTTTAATTTTCTAATATCTTGTACATAAGACTTCTGGCCTTTCTAGGAGTGAGTGACATAAATGATCCTTCAGCAGTGGCATCAAGTTGTTCTCGTGACCTTGGTATTAATCCATGATAAAATGTTTACATGAGTAACCATTCTTCCATTCCATGATGTGGGCAATCTGAGATATAATCTTGAAAACGTTCCCAGGCTTCTGGAATCAGTTCACCTTTCTGCTGACAGAATTCTGATATCTTCCCTCGTAGTGCATTGGACTTGCCTACTAGGAAAAACTTTTTTAGGAAAGCTTTTGAACATCCTTCCCATGTCTCATTCTGATCTTTAATTTGATAGAACCACTGCTTCGCCTTTCCTTCCAATGAGAACAGAAACAAACGAAGTAGCACGACGTCTTGAGATATGTTCTTGATGTTGATGGTGCTACAAATCTTCAGAAAATTCTGCAAATGAGCACTAGCATCTTCATCCTTCTTTCCACTGAATGTGATAGCTTGCACCATGTTGATGAGACTTGGTTTAAGTTCATAATCATGTTCTTCAATATTGAGAGTTGGTCCAACGCGAATGTTCTCAGTGCTTGGAGCAGAGAATTCATGCAACGTCTTCTCAGCCATAGCTTCTCAACTGGTGTCTAGCTTCTTTAGGGTCTTGGTTGCTCTTTATTGATGAGAGTTGATAGCACACAACCAATCCTGCACTTACCCTGTATAAAATAATAACAAAAACAAACAAGGGTAAGCCTGCTAAAAGTAAAAGGTGTTGATCTGCCTATAAGTATTTATGTCTATAGCCATATTACTCTTCCTTTTGAAAAATATTTTCTTTGAAAGATCGAATACCCCTAATGAAATTATCCTGGCAAATAAATGTTGATCTCTTCGGCAACGGCGCCAGAAATGCTTGTTGATATTTCTAACATCACTTCGCGTTATGTTGTCATCCCTAACATGATGCCAAAAATATTGAAAAATAATCTACACTTGTCTACCTTAAAAATAATGCTATAGAATATATCCACAAGCGCACAGATAATTCTTCTGTTGTAGCATTTCACCTGGTAAGATTTTCAAGTATCGTTGATTTGTTTTAAGCCAAAAGAAAACTCATTTAATGCGTTGGATCTATCTAGAAGGGGATAGAAAGGAATTATGACTATGACTTTAAATGTGCAAACCTATAGCGATCAACCAAGCTAGTATTTTTAGCAGGGGTGAGTCAAGATAAACAATAAAGATAAAGATAAACATGAAATAAAAGGACTTTCCAGAGACAGAGATTAAAGACTCAACTAATATGATTTGGTCAGACAGGAGATTCGGCTAAAGTAAAGAACTTCTAGATTATCCCTAAATAATAAGTCTACAGATCACACCAATATACACACTTTCATCTATAGCATAACCAACTCAGAAAACAGCATAAGGAGCATCAACTAGGGAGGATATTGAGACATAAGTCACCTCCTTCGCGACCGCGCTCTACTAGCCTACATGCGAGGGGTGGAATACAGAGGACTCAATAGGCCTGTACGCCTACGATCTACCACACTACCCGGCACATCAGGATGCAATCGTAGGTATATATGATATCTAAGCACCACGCTTACATAATACATACCACCTAACCCACTCGAGTATTGAATTAGGTGCTTTACGAACATATGGATATAATCATCACCAATCATAACTATATCAAGAATGCAACTAGAGCAAACTAAGAACTTAATAAGTAGCAATATAATAATTAAGAACAAAGTCATAAACAAGATACAAATTACCAATCTCTTGACTGCAGATCGGAAGCTCCGAGCGAAGCGTCCAACTCTACTTGAACCTTGCTAGCTAAACCTAATCTTGAACTTGAAGAACTGGAGCTCTAATTCTAATCTCTAAAAACCCTACCTTCTAGTCTAATCTTGCAAAATGAATTGAGGCAAACCCTTATTGCTCCTGGGGGAGTGCAGGCACATATTTATAGCCCGGTGGAGGAAACGATGGCCGTTGGATCAAACCGACTTCACGTAGGGCCAATATTGATCCTCAAAGGCGGTGGAGGAATACTCTAGAAGCTCGTGGAAGGCCGTGGAAGGGGGAGGCCGGCCGGCCTGGCCTGTGGGGCCGGCCGGCCCCACCAGGTGGGCTCCACTTCTCCGCTTTGTTCTGGTGTCTTCTAGATCCTTCCTGAGTCCGATGATGATATCTTCCATCGCGGTTAAGTTTTGTGTAAATCTTGCAATGAAATCCTCTAATTTCTCTTTTCTGGAATAATCCTGTAGAAAATATGAAATCACTAAAACTCATAGAAATTGTCAGTAAAAACCCCTATGTTTTCTAGTAGTGATCTCTTTTATGCATTTAGTTGACGGTTAAAAGTGATCATTATCTACAAATCAACACCCATACAACGGCCAAGACTACAAGGGCTAAAGCAGAAGCAAGAGGCAAGGACGAGCAACTAGATTGGGGATTTTCTCTCTAGGGTTTCAAGATGCAGAGCGAAGGAGAAGAACAGTTACCCTAAAACCCCCAATTTATAAGGTGGTAAAAGGGCGTAGCTTAGGGCCCATTCAACAAAGCAACGGTAAAAGGCCAACGGATACATGGCGTAATAACGGAAAGGTCCAGTAAAATCCGGGGTAACGGTCTCTACCCCGTCAAAGACCAACGGTAACATTCTAAACCATTACAAAGGTGACAAAAGACCCAGCACCACTGAAGCCTATGGTACCAAAAACAAGTCGGCTCGAAGACAGATAACCAGTCTTATCAAATAACAAGTCGGCACGAAGGCAGACAACCAATCTATTCAAGCAAACACGAAAGATCCAATCTCAAACAACTCAGACTCAGATAATAATTCATGCTCTCATCAAGATACAAGGATACAAGCCTTACAAGACCCATCAAATTCAGAAGAAAACTAAAGCATCAACTACAAGGAACCCTGTAGAATTCTGCCATAGAAGACAATTAGTAGAACCCCCAGACCACCAAGGTGATAGCCGTTGCCGACCCAGACTACCATTGTGATAGTCGTGGCCGAGCAGACCCAAAGCAACCTAGATACACCAACACAGTGCATCCAAGATCGCCAAAAGTAGCACTAACTTCTCAAGCATTACATCGGGCCTCTCCAGCCACAAGTTGAATCGGACCCCATGTGAACAAGAGGGCTCCAGCTCTGCGTTGGGCGGTCGCTGATTTGCACCGGACAGCTAGAAGACAGTGCGGCTCGGCAACCCTCCCACGCAGAGCATATGTCTGGCAGAGTGGAAAAGAAGAACGAGGCGCAAAATGGCCCAAAGACAAGGCACATCTCAAGACTTCTTCTACCTACCAGAATGAGCCTCCAACCACAATGCTACTCCGGGATTAGTCTGCCTCTAATCCTTATCTCAAGAATTCTTCTACCCACTGAAAAGACCATACTGGAAGAAAAGAAAAGAAGCCTGGGGGCTGATCCATCTCACAAACAATCATCCTCACAAGAACAAAAGGCAGCAAACTTCAAGGTCCTGAAAGACCACCAAGAGAGAAGACCTATTTATAGGACAAGATCGGCGTATATGGACCAAATCCACCAAGACAGAAAGACACTGACAAGACTTAAAAGAGGACAGTAAATAGTACAGCAAAGAAGCATATCTGGAGAATATCCCCTCACAGTAAAAGCATACAGCCTTCACTGCACCAGCTGCCAACGTCCAGCCATAAAGAGGAAGACATAAAGCTGAAGTAAAAGAACAAACCACCAAAAGAGAGTTATGAGCCTTTGTCCAACCCCTACATAGAAGAACTCGGAAAAGGCTCGGGGGCTGCAGTTTTAAATCATCATTCTACTCAAGATCCTCCAGCTCTTTGTCCCAAAAAGCAAGAGGCTCGGGGCCACACTCATTGAGTGCACCTATAGGCACACAATAACCAAAAGCCATCATCCGACTACTTTTAAGAAAAAGAACTCGGACAAAGACTCGGAGGCTGCAGGGTTACACCCTCAACTTTTTTCTAACTTTTCCAAGACCCTCCAGCTACTTATAAATAAATAGCAAGAGGCTCGGAGGCTACACTCAATGAGTGCACCTACGGTGCACAATGAAAAGGAGGAAAGACTTCAAAAAAGACCACTTTAAAGCATCACTCAAGAAACAAGTCGTCTCCCGAGTTCTACTTCAAAATGCTCGGGGGCTTGTCGATGCGGGACCAAGACGGTTCTCTACCAACATGACTACCGTTCAGACGGACCCACAAGACAGAGGCAAGAGGACCGATTCCGAGTAGAAGGCGTCCTGTCCTAGTTAGACAAATAGAAAGTAACTTCTGTAATAGGAACAGAACTCTCTCTACTAAGTCCGACTAAGATTAGAACCAAAGCTTTGGCTCCTTTCTCTCATAAAAAGGAGCCAGAGCGCCCTTTTTGTAACAAGCGACATACAATACATAATCACACATCAATCCAACGCAAAAGGCCAAGGCCGACTGGAGTAGAGCTTTTACTCGACAACGAGGGCTCGAACCAGGATAAACCGAGTGTCTCTTGCGTGAACCGCCGAAGTTCTAGTATTCACCGAGATCCGAATCAAGCGCTACGGGAACTCCGTGGCGGGCTATCGATGGTTAAACACCGACAAATACCCCCAATCTCCAAGCGAAAGATATATAGAATTCAGAAGAATTATACTTTCTAGGACCATAAAAGAAAATAATTTTAGCCTTGAACCTAAGTAAATACTTGTTCTCATTTAAAATTTAAATTATATTTTTAAGGATCAATAAAATATTTTCTTATATATATTTTTTGGGAATCAAGTATTTTTCTTATATGCGTGGGCTGGGGCCTTTGGAGGATAAAAGGACTTGAAGGCCGTCCACCCCTGGATGGGCACTGTAAGGGATGCCATTTTATTTTATTTTTTTTTTTATTATTATTATTATTACTACTGTTATTATTATTTTTTTGCTCAATCCTCTTTGTTATTAATGTAATTTAATAGAATCAACAACTCTTCTGCTAGATTCATTTCAAAAATTATTAGATACGTGGTAATACATTAGCATATTTTATTGTAAAAAAAGATCAATCGGGTTTTTAAGACACATGTTTGTCAAAATTCAAGAGCTTTTGTGAAGCGCCTCACAATACCAAGGACTCTTCATTCGAAAGACATCAAAATAAATTTATGGTATTTAAAGGCAGACCCAACACACTATAGTTTATTGCTATTGATGAGTCTATGATGTTAGCAAATGGATAATATAGCAACTATCTTATTGAAAAAAGAGAAGAAAACAGAAGTCAGAGTAGACTCTATCGATATAGGAAACCATTACCTTAGCATTGACAACTTAGTGAGGAGAGAGAAGAAAAATTTGGCGTGGACACCAATGATGCAAAAAAAAAACAATTACTTTGGCATTAAAACTGACTTATTGAGGACAGAAGAAAATTAGGAGATACAAAGTAGCTTCGACATACAAGAAAGCATCACTTCATCATTGATGGTAGATGTAATTTTCATGGACGGCCCTATCACCCTTCGATTGACACTCTCTAGTTACTACTGACGGCGCATGCTTTGCGCATTGATCCACCTAATGTCTATACTCGTTAACGACCAGCTCACCCGCATGCATTGTTTGTGCATCATGCTAGTTTCTATAGCACTAAGTCCAGTATAGGTGGAAACCCAAGTATTAAAATCATCTCTTATAGGATAGGATGTCTCTAGAAAGACATTAGGACGGCGCCACTTAATTTTTTTTATTTTTTATTTTAAAAAATATGTCTATGAAGATATTTTTATTACTCAACCCATAATCCCATCTCCTCCCAACAAACCATCACATGTCCCCATAAAGTCCTCGCCATCCTATGCATTGGACAGACACCAGACCTTCAAATTTCATTCGAATTCGAAAACACGAAGGTTAAAAAGAAAAAGAAAACATAAATCCACACTAAAACGTTCTATCCATACTCAACCCACAACCTCCCAAAAAAAACAAAAAAAAAAAAAAAAAGGAGAGAATATGCGCCACCGCGGCCAACCGTCGTGACCTCGCCGCCGGTCACCGGCCCATGGACTCCACCGCCGCTGTCCTCGCCATCTTCAGCAAGCTGCAGTCCCTCGGCTTCTGCGCCGACCTCCAGATCCCTGACGCTGCCGCGGTCTCCGACCCCTCGGAGGCGTTCGACGCCGTCCTCGCCGCGTTCCTGCGCGAGGCCTACACCGGCGGCCGCGAGGCGCGGCCTATCCCGGTGGCGCTTGGCGATGGCCGATGTGTCGACCTCCTCCGCCTCTTCCTCGCCGTCCGCTCCGCGGGGGCTACGCCGGTGTGCCCAACTCTCCCGGTGGCTGGGCCTCCGCCGCCGAGTCCGCCGGCGTTGACCCCGCCCTCTCGGCGCCCATCAAGCTGGTCTACGCCAAGTACCTTGGTGCCCTAGACCGCTGGATCCAGAGGCTCGCGGAAGCGCACGGGCCCTTCTTGGATGTCGACATGAGGAAGAGGCAAGAGCTGTTCGTTGGTGCCAATGGTGTGGAGGAAGGAGAAGTGCTCTTCAACTGCAATGGGAGGGAGCAGCGGGATGTGATGTTGAAGAGGAAGAGGGGCGATGTGGTTGGGATGCTGGGTTGGGTGAGGGACATAGCCGAGAATGCTGGCAATGGTGTTGCTGTGGCTGCTGGGTCCTCAGATGAGTACCTCTCATTGGCATTGGCGGTCAGGAAGATGGTTACCGGGAAGAAGGCTCGCCGAGCAAGCATGTTGAATGGCTCACTTTTTCAGGTGATTTCAATACCTTCGAAGAGTTTGTTGGCCAAAAGTTTACCAGTTTGATGTTATCTCATTGCATTCCAATGGAAGTACTCAATTCAGCATCTGATTTTGCTTACCATGAACCACTAAGATCGTTCAGGTACTTCATCAAATATGTATGACTAATGCTTGAAAGAACAATGGGGTAGTGCATGCATCTGATCATGTGGCAAGTTTAAATGGTTAAGGGTCTGTTTTGAAACAATTAAGTTTTGATGCTTTTTGGCTAAAATACTTGTCAATTCACGAGAAAGTCCTCTGGTGTCATGTTCTTCCGTTTTTTAGACTTTTGCCTACAACTATCAACTTCTATTATTGAATGGTCACCTTACTAGTATGAGCTTTTTGTTTCGGCTTGTTTAACTTTCCATGATAAGGGTGTTGTGATGCAGAGGTGTAGATCGACTCTCAAGTCCACTCTTGGTTTTTTTTTACTTCACAAATTTGAATAAGCTTATCAAAAGACATGTGCATGTAGGAACTTCCTGGTTGACATTACAATTCAGATCCTGATCTCTATGAGGGCCTTAAGTGTGCTTGACATAACGATTTAGTCAAGGAATAAGCCTTTTCTGAGTTACCTGGTTATAGCCATTACTTGCTCCATAAATTATTCATAACTGGGATCAGTTCATTCTCATATAGAACATGCAGTACTAATAATTTCTACCTTGTTGGTAAGGTCTATAATCTTTTGAAGTCTTGAAAATAACTAAGATAATAACGACACTTGGATTCTGGGACTATGCCTATAACTAGAGCTGGCTTATTTCCCTTTAGCATATCCTTGAGAAAAAAACAATGCCCACGTACTGCACGGTACGTTTGTACTCCTATGTGCAGTGTAGCCTGGGGAACCGTCCGTTCGTGTATCTTCAGGGCAAGTGTGCGGTTTGTACTCATAGTAGTAGTTTTAGAGGTCGCTTTCTACTACTTCTAGTAGTATATTTCACGAAATGGCTACAGTTTTGTTGGCTAGCCGGCCTCTTGCTGCATGCATCCGAGACCACCGAAACCGCAGCTCGGTGAACTGGGGAAACCAGCGGCAGGAAAGCCCAACACCAGATGCACACTTCCTTGCATGCACCCAGCTGCATTCTCGCTTTCGTGATCGGTGCCGGAGTCTTTGCTAAAGGTGCATGGGCTTCTGCTTTAGTCCTAGATTTGGGAAAGTGTTAAATAACCTCCCTGATAATATGCTATTGACATGATTCCAGGTTTTCTTTTCTGTAACAATTCCTTTCTAGACTACATTGTGTGGATACATGTACAATCTTCAGAATTATGAACCCTACACTATTTAGCATGTCACATACCCCCAATTCAAGACCTGTTATTTATGGTGTTTAATATGTAATTTCTCATACCTTTTCCCTTCAATTCTGTATTGCTATACTGTTTTGTCCTTAGCTTTACTCCCTTAGGTCATTTTTTTTTCCAGGAGTAAAACTCTTGGTTCCAAATATCTCAACACCACCAGTGCTGGCTGCTTCATTTAGTGGTCTTGTTCTTCTTAGCAATTTCTATACTTGTTTCTAGAGCTTTTTAAAGTGAAAAGGCAACACCATGTACATTCACTCTATATTGTCTGTTGTAGGCCTTGTGTTGTAGTACTCAACATTAATAATTCATTAGATGCCAACATCTTTAAGAATGAAGAATTAACATTCACTCTATAATGTCTAATAGCGATTATATAAGACATAATTGAAAAATCTAAAATGAAGGGGAACTTAATTTATATCTATTGGTTGAAATCAGGTATTCTTCTACAGTCCTTGTATTTGTGAAATTTAATGATCTGATTAATGATTTAGTTCTTGGTAGATAAGCATTAAAATGGATGTGGATTATGGAAGCTTAGAATGACGCCCCATTAAGTCGTAAAGCTTTTATGGTTCAAAATTGGCCAACGGAACTGTAGTGGTCCCTAAGGCTTGTCAACATATTTATCAAATAGCTGTTAAACAGATGATGGCAACCACTGCTTTTCTTAATCCTGGCCACACACAAACCTCCATAAAATTGTAGCTTATCAGATCTCCCCAAAATGCTATTCATGGGAAATCATGGATATGAAATGCATACACAAAAATCTCTGTTTTTTTTCTTTTATCGGGCACATGCCAAAATTCCATTGCTTTCAGGGTGCTTCAAGCTTGAGAAAGAAAACCTGCTTGCTACATGCAGTTCTGTTTTTGAGTTTTCGACCAACTTCTGCATTCCATTAGAAATGTTCACCATAGTTCTTTGATTAATGATCATCATCAGAAGCTGCACAATACAGTTTTCACAACTTCCAGGCAATGGGTTCTCAGACTTGACATGTATACCCTTCTTAATCTTACTTATTGTTATTTTAGTACCAATCTGTGGTTTTAGATTCACCTTTATCATATTTTTTTTCATGATTCTGTTCACTGTCCATTTTTTTATTAACATACCTTCTTCTCTTTGTAATTCTTTATAAACTTATATTGCTGACTTATTGAGTGAAACTGACTCTTCTTTCTCTTTCAACTCAGGAAATATTCCCTATGGCTTACAATTGCTGTATAGGTCCTACCAGTTCTGGAAATTGTGCAAAACCAAAATTACTGAATGGTTCTTTAGTGCTCACAGAACAGGAGAACAACTTGGCTGGAGAAGGGAAACATGAGACTAGGACTCGTAACGCTTCTAATGGTTGGCTTTTTACAAGCCACCAGAAGAATGAAATACCTGTTGGTTCCAACTATCAAGTACACGTGCCACAATGGACTGGTGAGGTGCCTGTAAATTATGATGATCCAGAAACTCTGAAATGGTTGGGAACAAAGGTCTGGCCTCCAGGAAATGAAAACTGTAAAACATTGTTTTGTAGTGATCCTATTGGCAAAGGCAGAGAAGTTGTTTGTGGTTGCAACTATCCTGGATCAGTGGAATGTGTTCGGTTTCATGTAGCAGAACGGAGACTTAAGTTGAAACGTGAACTTGGTGAGGCTTTCTATGCATGGGGTTTCAATCGTATGGGTGAGGAGATTGCACTTTCTTGGACAGATGAAGAGGAGGCAAGTTTCAAGGCCGCAGCACAACATAGTGCTGCATCTTCTGGCAGGAATTTCTGGAACCGCCTCCACTTATTTTTTCAGTTTAAGGGGAGGAAAGAACTGGTGAGCTATTATTTTAATTGTTTTCTTCTTAGAAGGAGGTGCTACCAAAACAGGATCACTCCAAAGAACATAGACAGTGATGATGACGAAGAAACAGAATTTAGATTCCTGGGGAATCGACTTGGTCACTGTGCAGCTAAGTATCACAGTACCAAGCATACCATCTGCATTGAAAATACTCACTGTATGGATCTGGATGAGTAGTTGTTGACTGTATTTTATGAAGCTGATTGAGGTCTGCAGTTAGTTTACTCCTCAGTGATTTAGTTACATTGCTGACAGTGCACTCAAGTTGCGAGAAGCCAAGCATCCAAGCAATTAGTTATTGCTGCATAGATGGATTATAGGCTGATCCACAATCGAATTTAAAACTCAAGTTCTGATAGGGAAGGCAGGTAATACTGGTCATTGAGCACTTGCTTACACGGATGCACATCCAGAAAGTGAGAAATGCAATGATTTGACAGTTTCATCATTAATGTTTTCCTTGAAGACATTATGTGTATTTTTTTTTGACTTTTTCGTAGCTTTCTTTTTCCCTTTAAGGATCAGTAGCCGGGTCCTTATCCTGTAAGTATAGTTGTCGGTTGCATGCTCTAGCCTCCTGTTGTAGTTCTCTGAAGCAAGTTGGAGCAGTGAGCATATATGTAGATGTTAGTGTTCTGAAAGTAGTGCTGTTGTTCATTGTAGACTCTGCTTGTCTTTGAGAAACTTATGTGAAGCTTTCTTTTCCAACCAGTCGAATGGCAGTTTGATCTTTTTATTATTATATGAAAGTTGTGCTTCACGTATTCACTCAGTGACATTATCTATGTTATTACTACAGAAGGGATCCTATATGTGCATATCTTCAATGTATACTCCCTCCGTCCCATATTAGATGACGTTATGGGATGCGTGCCAGTCAAACTTTCTCAACTTTGACTAGATTTATAGAAAAAACGTGCAATATTTTCATCTCCAAATAAATTTGTTAAAAAACTAGACTTAAAGATCTTTCCAATGATACTAATTACTTAGCATAAATATTTATATATTTTAATATATAATTGTCGGTATTTTGAAAATGTTGACTTCTCGGGAAGCGAGAATGACATCTATTTTGGGACGGAGGGAGTAAGCCGTAAAGGCACGTCAAATTTGGTAAGTTTTCGATACTTTTCTGGATTAACTGGAGACACTAAGATCTGTTGGGTAAATTATTTTACTGGCATCTATAAATTATTGTAATCAGGATTTTAAGCTGATGGCTGATGCCAATCGAAGAGGATGGGTTATGTTAGTTGTAGGTGTCCTGTTTTTGGGTGCTTAAGCTGGATCATCCGCACCAAACGTTAGACGGACAAGCTGCATTTTTACTGTTTACATTTATATTTCAGATTTCTTGCTCCTGCATATTTTTTACTCAACAATCAAAAAAGCCCATGTTATGTGTTATTGCATTGTTGATGAAACAATGAGCATTAATTTTGTCAATGGAGACAAAGAAACTAAGCTCGGACTGGTGGACATTGACATAATTGTTCAACTAATGATAAAGATTAGAATAGTACAATAGTTAGAGCAAACTCCAACAGTTTGGTTAAAATTAGTAGCCAAATTCAATAGTTTAGGCATTTTGTAAAATAGAAAATTCCTTAATTATAAGAGGTCTACAGTAGCCTTGTTATTTCTCATCTTCAGATAGTAGCGTTCGTGGTTGGCTTTACATGACCACCGAAAATCAAGAGATAGACAAATTTTTTTATTTTACAAAGCCAGATAGCACATATATGGAAATCAAGTTTTTGCTAAATATTTAAAATAGCCTCCAAAACAAATAATTAAGCTGTTGGAAAAAAGTAATACCTACAGCAACAGATAAGTCTAATCTAGAGACTTAACTAGTACACTATCTTAAATTATTGATCGAGGCGAGACCAAGAAATGACACGATGAACTATTAATTGAACTGATTCTTTTTCCTTGGACGGTGGCTTTGTAAAATTAACGGCAAAACTGGCAATAACACCAGCCCTTGATCCCGCCTTTCATGCACTTATGCTCCTGGACGTTGGCTCCAATTATTTTTGCTTCCATCCAGCACTCGGTCTTGCACATCCATGCTTTACAGAATGGCATCATAGGAGCTGTATAGCCACACTCTGCAAAAAGAACAAATCAAACACATGTATGTATATATCCATATGTCATCAGCTAGCATATCTTGGCGTGTGATACTGATCACAAGGAAATGTAAAAAAAAATGAGCTTGTCTGGCGAGAAAATGATTATAGAAGAGATTCTTTTTCCTTTTATCTTGAATAAAAACACTGAAGATCGAACACAAATGAACTAAAAAAAACTAGAACATAAAAGGAAAAGATATTCCTTGCAAAGGAACACGAACCGGCTAGAGCATGATCTGTACGTAGAACGAGCACGATAAGAAGACAGCAGAGAATAGCATTCTTAGTATTCATTGTCACACAGAGGAGGCCCGCAGTACGTATAAATGAGACTGAGAGCGTATATTTATAGCTGTTGATCGATGATCATGAGAGAAAATGGGATCCGCGACCGTTTCAGTTTCCAGGATAATGACGAGTGAGTGGATAAATTCGCATATGCGGTTAGCGTTTCGTTATCCCAGCAATGCACACCACAAAATCCCATTCACATTATGGCTACCAACGTGCGTATCCCCTGATTCCCCTCTCTGAAATCCAGTGGCTTTGACGAGATGCATGCAAGAGCATGCAACAATCATTTTGCTCTCCCTATATGCATGGATCTATAGATATACGCTCTCATTCAACGAGTTGAGGTACTTTTTAATCTTCGGAAAGTGTTTCTGCTGCCAGAAAGCAGATTGCCAATCAAACAACCTGAAGCGGTTTTTTCAGAAGCCAATGTGCATAGTACAATTTTCATAGCATCTCTTGCTTTTGGTTTTTGGGATTTTGCTTTTTCAAATGGGTGGAAATAGAAAGATGCTTCCCAATAATCTTAAGGGATCGGAGATACAGAGAGGGTGTAGATGTATGATCATATTATTCCTCATAAGCTATAGAGTGCGAGGATACAATGCACCACCTCATCTAAAATGGTTTAATTAGTTAGACCAAATGCCTTATAATGACTGGGTTAGACGAAAATTTGATAGAAAGAAATTTTGAGCCTCTTTAGTTAAAAAAATATATCACACGCTTCCAAACGAGTGATAGAGATACTATGATACACACGCTTCCAAACGAGGAAGGAAAAAGACGACCCCCTGGCCACTTGTCTTCGCCGCGTGAGCTAATACGCTCCGGCGTGCCCAATCAGTGCACACACGATCTTTCTTGTCAATCAGAAAAATAAAAAAATTATATGGTAATGTATATAATCAGTGCACACACTGCACGTTTTGGAAAGAGGAAAAAAAAAACGTGACGGGCCCTACCCCTACCCTAACAAAAGTGACCGAGTCGGAGAAACCCACGGAGAAAACAAAAGCCGCACCGGACACGGTGCCACCTGTCACCCAGATCGACGACTTCCGTACGTATCCCGTGGCTCATTATTTTTCCGTTCGTCGTCGCCACTTCCGCCTCCACGAGCACTGCGCCGCTGCCGCAGGTGACTCCCGACTTCGATTCCGCCGGCGCCGCTGCCGCTGCCGCTGGAGAAGAGCGCCGCCGCGCCACTGCTTCAGCCAATCGAGGTACGCTTCCTCCTCCCCCTCCTCCTCCTCCTCTCGTTTTCGCTGGAATTGCAAGGTGTGTCTCGTCGTTGCCTCCCCATCTCCTCCTCCGCCGCCTCCCCATCTCCCTCTGTCCTCCTCATCCATCCCCGTCTTGATAGGGTTTTGAGTTTTCTACAAGCACATGTGCTTGCCTGACAAGGGGCGATTCGTTGGAGGCTTCACCAGTTGCATCTCATCTCGCCACCCTAGTCCCGGCCCCTTTCCCTCCAATGACTGCTGTGCTAACCTACTGAACCAACCGTTGGAGATTGATGGTTTTGTGAGTTCTTGGTATGTTCTTAGATGAGCTGTGCCCCATTGTGAACAGAACTCACTTCGGAATTTTATATGCCTCAAAGGTGGAGAAAACTCAATTACTAGTAGCACTACTAAATCTCTGTGTGTATCCAAGTGCTCTTTTTTTTTTACTCATAATATACTTGCTTAATCCTCTGGTATTTAGTACTTTTTTGTTATTTGTTCCTTGGATATTAGTCTTAACAAACCACCCAACATTGATGATTTGTGCATTTGACAAAGGAAAACACTCTGTTGTTTTTATTAGTTCCGTGAATGTGTCATTTTCCACCTGCAGTAATCCTAATATGGTTACTATAATTTTATTATTATTATTTTTTGAATGTATCATTTATCTTATTTCACCCTTGGGAGTATCCTGTACACATGCCATGCTTCTTGTGCCACAATCTTTATATTCCTCACCTAAGCTGGGCACTTATTCTTTTTACTATTTAATGGTAGCCTGCAGGAACTATTGTCCTAAACTATTACCAAGGCATGATTTTTTTTTCTCTTACTGTTTGCTGCTGTAACCTGCTGCAAGGCAATATAGATAGTGGACGGTTTCATTTCTCGTGATCTTATTTCAGTGATCAAGCCTGACTAATTGCTAGTACTAGTAGATGTCAGTTTTATGTCCAGTTTCAATAAATTTGAATCACAACCTTGCCTTGGTAATAGTTTCTCAAGACAGACTGTATGGTATTGTAGGAGAAATTGTTCAATGTGTTCATCTTGTCCTTTATATTTCAGGGCATAGGACCACCATATAACAGGTTCAGTTTTCACTTGGCAGTAAGGGATGACAATAGGAGGTTTAGCTTTGTTCTGTTTCCTTCTCCCATCTTTCCAACATGTGTGTCTGTTTATTTGGTCAGTTTCAGTACATCTATGATTATCCCATTTCTGAATGCGAGCTTCATGATGCAGGACCTGATCTCCTTTTTTCTTATGACTGATATATATATTTTAGTTTTAAGTTCTTAATGATAGCATGATCATTGTTGTGGCTATCATTGAGTAGAGATCTCAAGAAAAAAAATATCTGAGCAGCTTCAGAAATTTACCACTTGGATTTTTTATGCTCAGTGACATTAGCAATTCACTACGGAGATACACGATAAATTTAACTTTCTATCATTTGGAAATCTGAAATCTCTCTGGTTTCTGTTCAGGCCTTGAAGAAGACACTACTGCTGCAACCATGAGCACCATGAAGTTTTGCCGCGAGTGGTATGCACCCTTCAACATCGATCATCTTCCCCTCCGGCCTCTCTTGCATTAGATTGATCATATAGTTACTTGATGAGACGTGCAGCAACAACATCCTGTACCCCAAGGAGGACAGGGACAGGCGCACCCTATTCTTTGCATGTCGCAACTGTGAGCACCAGGTACAACTCATAACATCTATCCTTGTTCCACTAACAAATCCAATCCAATCTTCTTGCTACATCCCTCTCATGAGTGCATCACTACAAGAATGGTGTTCAGGCACAACACTTGGATTATGGGGTTTGAATGAGCACTAAAATGATTATGCCCCCAAAATTCTAAGATTTTGGCAGGGTCATGCCACTGCTATGTGTGCCCTTCAATGCCATCATTGGCTACTTAATTCCCTCATTTATTGCATGTATGCATAGCAAAAGTTAAACATAACTGTAACAGGAAAACAATCATCCACGCTTCTGTACACACTGAAAAATAATACTACACTTTTCCTATAGTGTTAGTTATGTCTGTGTTTAATGAATGGTGAATTGAATAATTTGCCATCCCTCAAACATCCTTTCCTCTGCTTACAAGTTAACAGTACTATTCATGGTCCGATTCAGGAGGTCTCTGACAATAACTGCGTCTATCGGAATGAGGTGCACCACACTGCTGGGGAGCGAACACAGGTCTTGCAGGATGTAGCTTCTGACCCAACTCTTCCCAGAACGAAGACTGTCCGCTGCAATGTCTGTGGGCATGGCGAGGCTGTTTTCTTCCAGGTTCTTTTCCTTGTTTTGCCTTGTCGCATTTTCATATGTTGCATTTTCATGTGATATTGCTATGCAATCTGAATGACTTGTTAAACAAAATAGTATGCCAAAATTCTGCACCTTGTTAATGTTAAACATTGGATATTGCATCCCTTTCTTTATGGTGGTATCTATCCTATATGTTGAGGCCTGCATCTATGTCCCTGACATGAAAATGTCCTAATTGACAAGTCAGGAGTCAGACCCCTAGAAAATATGACCTTATATTATTGTTTTGTGCCAGAATAAGGATCCTCTTTGGTGCAGTAATACAATACTACTAAATGCCATTACTGGCGTAGAGCATAGCAGTCATGTTTCTTTCTGTATTCTTCAAAATTACTGCATCTGCAGTTAAGCGATATTTGTAGTTAAATAGTTGCAATTGATGGCACTGATCCTGCTTAAATGTTTTGAGTTGAGACTCTTGAGCCCAGTGCTGTTTTTATCATTTGCAGGCTACGGCAAGAGGGGAGGAGGGGATGACCCTGTTCTTTGTGTGCTGCAGCCCAGACTGTGGTAATCGGTGGAGGGAATGATGTGATGAAATTTTGCCTCTAATAGTTGTTTCATCAGAGCTTGAAACTGAACTTGTTTTGTGATTTTCTTGGAGCTATGTATTTGGAAGTCCAGGCATATCTTAAGAATAATGAGAGAATGTTTTTCCAATATTGTACTTATTCTATATGTGAGATGTAGCTGCACTATGTAGTGGCATATGCCTGCTAAGTATGTTGTGCTTGTCCTTTAGGCCACTGAATAGCTGCAATTTGACCCTGGGTGTTTAGACAAAGGTTGTTGAGTACCCATTTTCCTGTATCACATCTAAGAGTGTTGGCACAATAGAGATTAAGGATTCTGCTCATGTCATATGCTCGTTCAAACGATGACATAAATGCAAGAGAGCAAAGCAGCCTAAATATTATAACAGAAAAACCTTGCATGGCCACGTAACCAGTGTCTGTGCAATCCTATAAGTAAATTGAAACATAATTTTCCATACATAGATAAAGTCAAACAAAAATATTGTCAACTATAAAATTGCATAACTGTTTGAGACCTACAACTTTTAGTTTGCTCATTTCTCCTTCCAAGGTTGTTGTATGAAAAGTTTCAAATTTCATTACAACTCCTATTTTTAGATGCGGTAGAGGTGGATGGGAACAACAGCTACCTCTACAAATACATTTCTAGAGGCGGCTCGGTTTGGAAGTTATTATTGAAGCGGTAGTATATTGACCCACTTCGCTCTAAAAAAGCCTTTCATTGCTGAAAATCATTTTTTGGTAGTGAAATGAAAACATATTTACAGCTGGCCATTATCTATTGATCATGAGACTGAGAGAAAGTGGGATCACCGATCCACCGTTTCTTTCTCCAGGATAATGACGAGTGATGAGACGAGAAATTCCCATACGTGGTTGGTTACAACCGCTTCATTATCCCAGCAGAGCACCAACAAAAACCACTGAGGCCCTGTTTGGAAGTTACGGAAACATATACAGTTGTAAATTGTTTACACTTGTATTCTGATGTGCACAAGAAAACCGGTCAGTAATCACTCGCTTGTAAGATTAAGATCACTGCTTGGTCTCCTAATTTGGGTGCTAAAGGACAATTACAGATGGCCTGGTTCAGGGTTTTTGACATTCCCACAGATCAGAGATCCATCAGAACTTGTGCTAAGGTTGGGGGTCTTGTGGGTAAGGTGATGGAAGTTGATGAGAGAACTAGGCTGAAGGGAGAATTTGTGAGGATGAAAATTGCTTGTAGAGATTTGAGTAGAGTGCCCAAAGTTGCTGAAGGAAACCTTGGTATTTATATCCATGATTTCATCTTTGAAAGAGAGGAAATTGAAGAAGAAGGGGGAAGAATACTCTCAAGTGGCATTAGAGTTGAGAATAGAGATCAGCCTAACAAGAAACCAAGAGTTGAAAGACAGGAAAACCTGAGGATTGTATCTCCTGAAGATAGCAGAGGTGATAAGGGAGGAAACAAAGAGACATCTGAGCAGAATGTTAAGAAACAAGCTATCAATATTCTTGCAAGTGGAACTGGAAAGAACAATGGACCTGTGGAAAACAAAGGAAAAGAGAAGATGGATGAAGGAACAAATGCAATTGTGGTGGTTGATACCAATGAGAGCAATGAAAAAGTTCACATACCTGATGACTTTCAGGATTCTGAAGTGGAGAGTGAATCTTTGACTGAGAAACTTAGGAAGATTGATGCCTACATTGAAGAAAATCAAAGCTCACAGACCAATACTTCTGAGGTGCAACAGATCAACTGGCAGATGGAAATGGGCAATGACCAGACCACTAATGCTTTGATTCTAGAAAGACAGTCTACTTCAATACTAAGCAAAATTCAACAGAATTTTACTGTTATGACCAAAGATGTGGGTGTGGAACCTCAGAAGGTGGACAATAGTGTTAATGAGATGGCAGTGGAGAATCTGATAAACTCTCAAGAGAGTGTGGTTATTGATGACGGGAAGAGTGCACCAATCCAATCAGATGCTATGGTGACAAACGAAGACAGGTTCAAATCTGATGATGGATTCTTCAAGATGGCAGGGCAAGACATGAGAAGAAGCTTAAGGCTGAAGAAGGATATTCATCTCACTACTCAACAGAAGTATGAAGCAGCGGCAAAAAAGAGATGTCCGGAAGGTACTCCTCCAAAGAAATCCCATATATTACTACATCTAAACCTTCTGAAACAATAGCAAAAAAAATGGGAATTATGATTCAGGCTAATGGTTCTGTTACTCTTAATTTGATCAATGATATTAACATTGCTAAAGAATCTTTAATTGCAAAACATAGAAATATGTCTGTGCTAGAAGTTGAGAAGGATTCTGTTGAATTTGATCCTAATATGATGGAAAACATGATTGATTCTGATGAAAATGATTCTGATTTGGAGAAAATGTTGGCTCAAAAATTAAAAGAGCAAAAAAAAAGGGGAAAAAGGTTAAATTTTCCCCAATGGGGAAAAAGCAAGACGGGGAAGATCTTGGCTTGCATTCTCGAGGGGACGAGAAGGAAACAAAATTCTTTTGGACCAGGGAAAAAAAAAAAAAGAAGAAAGAAAAAATGATATCTGGCCTAATATGGAACTGTAGAGGCCTCAAGAAAAAGGGGGTATCTACCTTTCTGAAAAGTCTTATTGCTGAATATAGATTTAACTTTATTGGTCTTCAAGAAACTATGATTGCTGACTGTAGTGATACTCTTTTGAGGAAATTTGATTATAATCGGGATTATTTGTGGAAATGGAATCCATCTAGGGGGAAACTGGGGGATCTTAGTTGGTATTAATGTCTATAGATTTGATATTGGATCCTTCAAACAGGGAGAATACTTGCTACAAATGAATATGTGGGACAAAGAATTAAGAATGAAGTGGAATTTACTTATAGTTTATGGGGGGCTGCTCAAGAGGAAAATAAATGCAGTTTTTTTAACTGAAGCTGTCTCATTTCTGTGCTTCAAATTCAGACCCCATTGTGATTGGTGGTGATTTTAATATCATAAGATATGCCAATGAAAAGAACAATGATTCTGGTTTTGCACAGACATACTCCATTATTTAATTCTCTAATTCATTTTTATGAATTAAGGGAATTAACTATGTGTGGAGGTAAATATACCTGGTCAAACAATCAAAAAAATCCAACAATGGAAAAACTGGATAGAATCCTGGTGACAAAAGATTGGGAAGATGTTTTCCCCAGAACTTCTGTCAAAAGACTGCCAAGAGATGTGTCTTGATCACAATCCCCTAATACTCACTACTGAGAATAATGGTTATCTGCCATTTATTCAATTTAGATTTGATTTGGCTTGGCTCAAAAACCCTGAATTTTACCAGCTTGTTGAGAAAATATGGAACAAACCCTGCAGAGCAAAGAGTGCTCTGGACAGGATTCAGCAAAAGTTGAAACTGATGAAACAATATTTTAAAGGGTGGGGCTTCAAGTTACAGGGAGATTTGAGAAAGCAAAGAAAAGATCTCCAGAGTGAACTACCAGTCCTAGAAGAGATTGAGGAGATACAGGGCTTATCTATAAGCCAGTTTGAAAGAAAAAATTTGGTTGGTATGTGAAAATTTAAAAAATGCGGAGCGGGGAAGAACTATATTTGGGCACAAAGAAGTCATACAGATTGGTTATTGAAGGGGGACAATAATACATCATATTTTCATAAGATTGCAAATGGTAGAAGAAGAAAAAGTAGTATAATAACTCTTGAAAATGATGGAAACATAATAGAGGGGGATACTAATCTTCTGAATCATGCAACTGAATACTACACTGAGTTATTTGGCCCTTCAGGAGAGACATCAAAGTCAAATGGAACCTGATTTTTGGGATAACATCCCACACATATCGAGGAGGATAACAGAAATATATGTATGATGTTTCTTGAAGAAGAGGTTAAAAAGGCTCTAGATCAAATGGAAATTAACAAAGCTGCTTTGGACCGATAAAATACCTATTGAATTCTACCGAAGTCTTTGGGGAAATTGTCAAGGGAGATGTGATGGAATTTTTTGATGACTTTTACCACCATAAAGTTGATATCGGTAGAGTTAACTATGGCATTATTACCCTTTTGCCAAAAATTAAGGAAGCCAGTAAAATCCAGCAATATAGATCTATATGTCTCTTGAACTGTCTTTACAAATTAGTAACAAAAACCTTGACTAACAGATTGGAAAGTATTGCTGAAAAATTAATACATTCAACTCAGATTGCCTTCATGAAAGGCAGGAACATTATGTCAAGCATCATGTGCTTACATGAGATCCTACATGAGACCAAAAGAAAGAAAGAGGTTGGTATTATCCTAAAACTTGACTTCGAGAAAGCATATGATAAGGTGAATTGGGAGCTCCTCTTTTCTTGTTTTGAAAAGAGAGGTTTTGAGTCAAAATGGTGTACCTGGATCAAACAAGTTGTGTCAGGAGGGACTGTAAGTATCAAAGTCAATGATAAAATTGGTCCTTATATCAAAAGCCATAAAGGGGTTCGACAAGGAGATCCTCTATCACCAATTTTGTTCAATTTTATAGCTGACTGCCTAACAAGAATGATTATGAAGGCCCAATCTAATGGTTTAATCCTTTGGTTTAATCGGTCATATCATACCTAGAGGAGTGGGCTGTCCTTCAATATCTTGACGATACCATTCTTTTCTTGAAAAATGACATTGAAGGGGCTATAAACATGAAAATTCTGTTAAGCATGTATGAACTTATTGCAGGCTTAAAAATCAATTTTCACAAAAGTGAAGTGTTCATGATAAATGATGAGGAACAGTGGGGGCCTATCATGGCCGAACTGTTTAGCTTGTCAATCTGGAACTATGCCTTTTAAATATTTAGGGGTCCCTGTTAGCCCCAACAGATTAAGGGTTAGTGATTGGGCACCAATAGTGGAAAAAGGTAGTAAAAAGCTTGACATATGGAAGGGAGGCACTATGTCTATTCTTTGGGAGAACAACTCTAATTGAGACAAGTCCGAATAATGCACCTATCTACCACATGTCTGTCTATCATTTGCCAAAAACCATTATCAAAGAGATGGACAAGAATAGAAGAAAATTCTTTTGGCAAGGGAAGCATTAAAAAGAAATATCATTTGATCAAGTGGGAAACTATTTGTAAGAGTAAGAAAAAAGGTAAAATTTGGGTATCAAGAATCTCGGGGAAAATTAATATCAGTTTGTTGGGCAAATGGTGGTGGAAAATAGAAAATGAAGAAGGTTTATGGCAAGATATTATTAGATTCAAATACCTAAGAAAGAAGAACATTCACAATGTTGAGCATAGGCTGAATGATTCTGCTATATGGGCTGATCTGTTAAAAATTAAAGAGCTATATTTGAAGAATAGAGTGGTTATAACAAAAAATGGGGATAACACAAGGTTCTGGCACGATCCTTGGTTGTATGGTGAATCTATATCTCAAATTTACCCCATTCTATTTGAATTAAGTCACAATAAAGAGATTTCAGTTAAACAAGCAATAACCTCTAGAGATATGTCTTTTAGGAGATGGCTTTACCCTGAATTACGACAGGAATGGGAAAAAAATTTGGAGTGATGTGCTTAACTTTGATCTTCGAGATGAAAAGGACCTAATAAAATGGAAAGGAGGCAAGAATCAGATGTATACTGTGAAAGCTATGTATGAAAGTCTCACCATTTCTGAGAGCGGGGAATGTCATAAAAACATTTGGAAAGCAAGAATTCCAGCTAAAGTCAAAATTTTCATGTGGCTGGTTATTAATGATGCTATTCTCACCAAAGACAATCTTATTAAGAGAAAGTGGAAAGGAGATCCAAACTGTGCCTTTTGTAGTGAAAAAGAATCTATATCACATTTGTTCTTTACATGTCCTGTAGCTAGAGCAGTTTGGTCTGTAATTGCAGTATGTTTTGGTGCATCTGATATTCCTACTTCGATAAACCAATGCTTTGAATGGTGCAACAAGTGGTTCTGCACTGGCAAGAAATTTCATATTTGGGGAATATCTGCCGTTTGTTGGGCTATCTGGAAAGCTCGAAACAAAGCATGCTTTGAAAAAAATTGATTAAGTCTCCTCTTGAGATTATATGTCATATCTGCGCTCTCTTAAAATACTGGACAGGACTATTTTCCGAGGAGGACCAGGAGCAACTTGAGGAAGGTGCAAATTGAATGCTTGAAGTCGCCAAGGACATTCTGGCAACTCAAACGGCCAGACAAGTTGAGCAACTTCTCCTCCAGAATGGACATGTTGAGGACGGTGACAAGAAGTGATGCTGCAAGATCAAGTGGAGATTGGGAGCGATCTTTTGACGATACGTAGTTAAATCTGAAAGTGTCTAGTTCTATTCCCAAACTTTTGTATCCCCTTTGGTAACTTCCCTGCTGCTCCTATATGCTCTGAGATTTGTATGACCGGGGATGCGCTCTGGAAGCGACCCGAGATGGTCATAGGTCTGGTGCTGTTAAGAAATTAAGTTCCTCTGGCATACTGTCCCTCCGATCCTTAATAGTCTCTTCTCTCTGTTAAACTCTCGAATGCTTGTATTTCCGTTATGCATTAATGGAAATGAGATCTCTCGCGTGGAAAAAAATATTGTTTGGATGCACAGTGTCAGCTTCGTAGCATACGCCTGCCGCTAGCCAAATTTGCTGACAAATGGCCAAATGGGCTGCTATCCCCATGATTGCTAGTGTGTGACGACTCGCTGCCTCATCTGCTACCTTCCCGAGCTGTCCTTGTTGGACTCCACCGAAGCTAGGCCACCATGGCCAAAGAAACCAAGCTCCAACCACCATTACTGTCCAAGCTCGCCGGACCAAATTCAAGCAGCCTGAGCACCTATCCATCGATTCCTTGCGTATGCATCTCGTTTAGCCTCTCCTCTATGGCATTGAGCTGCCCCTTAGACCAACAACCATTCGGGCCCTTACAATTGGCGGAGCGTGTCTCCCTAGTTGCCATTGTTGCCCGCAGAGCAGCCTTGGTGAGCCCAGCTCCCTAGAAGCTATCGTCCGTTGTCAATCCTCCGCCTCAACTAGTGCTCGCGCCGTCCGAGCGGACCCAACTCGTTGTCAATCTCGCCGTCTCCTGCTCGGCGCACCCTTGCCGCGGATCTGGTCACAGATCGCCTGCTCGCTTGAATCCTCTGTGGGCTCCAGCGGCGAGGTGAGCAATCATCGAGGATTGGTTGGGGCAGGGGGAGGGGGAGGGCAAGGGTGAGGGGGGGGGGGGGGGAGGGGGAGGTGTTAGAAGATTTGGGTTTGGCCCAAATAATAATTTCAAATAAATCCTAAAGGCCCACTCACACATGCATGGTATGGTGGAGGACTTTAGTCCCACATTGCTAGATCAAGGGGAGTGAGGTCAACTTAAATAGTTGAGCTACCTCCACTTGTTTGAAGCTAGTGAGAGAGGAAAAGAGAGGCCCACATGCACGCGCTCGCCTCGCCTACTTTGGCGGGGCGTGGGTTCACATCTTGGCGTGAATGGTGCGGCCCTGGCCTTGCGGGTGCACGGCTACCTTTTGCCACTCGAAATTTTTGCACGTATGGAGAAAATTGCGCTAATGGTGATTGCTCTGATTGACTGATTAGTTGATTAATGGAAGGTCAATCACGTTAGTGCTGTGATTGTGCGGCTATAAAGGGGGGCGAGACGTCGTCCTCATACAGAGATTTCATCTCTTCCCGTGCCACTTGCGCTGTGCTGCAGCCGTTCTTCCCTATCCCGCCGTCGACGTGCCATCGCCGCCAAGAGAGCAGGCTCCGAAGCCTACGTCCCCTCGTGTCCCTGCACGGGGTAGGGGCCGTATAAGGTTTTTGGGAAGCGCCGTCCCACTTTCGGCCGCTGGACGTCTACTTTCCCTCCGCCGCCGTTCTTCGATCTCCGTCGCCCGATGCGCGCCGTCTTCTCTTGCACTAGATTTAGCGCCGACAACCCCACTGTAAGGATGTCTACTCTCTTCCTGCTGTTCCTTCTTGTATTCCTTCTGTCACTAGCACTAGGCGATATGATTTTGTCTCGGATCGTAGTGCTAGTAGTCAATCGTTTTCTCATGATACATGCTGTTGTTCTTTTTCTAATTGTCGGAATTAATTTATGCATCACTAAATTGCTATTATTTCCAACAATCCAAAAACCTTATAGGCATTTAGTGATGGCTGGATTTTCTGATGCGGTGAAACCGGAGAAGTTCACTGGTGTGAACTTCAAGAGATGGCAGACAAGAGCGCAGTTGTGGCTCTCTGCTATGGGCGTGTTTTGGGTCGTGAGTAATCCTCCCGCACTACCTCTCGGATCGAGAAAGAGGTGCAGGAGTTTTCGCGGCTACGACGATTTTTCGTCGGATGCGTTCTTAGCGTTAAATCGACCAGGCTGTGTGATATTTACATGAACATCAAAAGTCTTTGCTGAAGCGTGGGAGGCGCTTGAACATAAGTTCTCGGCCTCGGATGCTGGACGCGAGCTATATGTGATGGAGCAGTACCACGACTTCAAAATGGTTGATAACCGTTCGGTCGTGGAGCAGTGCTCATGAGTTCCAACTCATTGTGAGAGAACTTCGAACAGCTTGAACATAATTTGCACGATAAGTTTATGGCGGGGAGGCATTATTGCCAAGTTACCTTCATCATGGAGGAACTTTGCCACGGCTCTGAAACATAAAAGACAAAAAATCTCCGTTGAAGATTTATTGGCTGGTCTTGATGTTGAAGAGAAAGCTCGGGCAAAGGATGCTCTGCCTAGAGCACCCGAAGGGCAGTCCAGCGCCAATGTGATGCAGCATGCTGGAAAGAACAAGCACAAGCCAATCAGACTACTCAATTCAAGAAGAAGAAGATGAACATGGACGAGGTGGTTTGCTTCATTTGCGGTGAGAATGGGCACTTTGCCAAGAAGTGCAAGAACTGCAAGGGCAAGAAGAATCAGCCGGGGCAGAAGTCTGCCAACGTGACTATTGGCGATCCTAGCGGATCTGGGTATGGTAATTTACTAAGTGTATTTTCTGTATGTCAATCTAATGATTGGTGGATAGATACAGGTGCCAATATTCATGTTTGTACTGATATCTCTATGTTTTCATCTTACCAGGACGCCCGAGGTTCAACCGTCATGATGGGAAACGGCTCGCATGCTACTGTTCTTGGTGTTGGTTCGGTCGATCTGAAGTTCACTTCGGGAAAGATCGTGCGGCTCAAGAACGTGCAGCATGCCCCCTCAATAAAGAAGAACCTCGTTAGTGGATCCCTCTTGTGTCGAGATAGATTCAAGCTGGTGTTTGAGTCGAATAAAGTAGTCATTTCAAGGTACGGCCAATTTATTGGCAAAGGCTACGATAGCGGAGGCTTGTTCCGCTTTTCACTATTCGATTTCTGTAATAAAGTTGTGAACCATATGTGTAATCCAAACAATTCTGTGGCTGATATATGGCATTCTCGTTTGTGTCACATTAATTTTGGTTGTATATCACGTTTATCCAATATGAGTTTAATTCCGAATTTTACTACTGTCAAAGGTTCTAAATGTCAAGCGTGTGTGCAAGCAAAGCAACCTCGTAAGCCTCACAAGGCTGTAGACGAGAGGCATACGACATTATTAGAACTCATACATTCTGATATTTGTGAGATGAATGGTGTGTTGACAAAAGGAGGAAAAAATATTTTATGACTTTAATTGATGATGCTACAAAATATTGTTATGTGTTTCTTCTAAAAATGAAAGATGAGGCGTTAGAGTGTTTTAAGACTTATAAAGCTGAGGTAGAGAATCAATTGGAAAAGAAAATAAAACGTGTTAGGTCTGATCACTGTGGGGAGTATTTTTCCAATGAGTTTGATCTTTTCTGTTTGGAGAATGGAATAATTCATGAACGAACAGCACCATACTCACCTCAATCCAATGGAGTTGCCGAAAGAAAGAACCGGATGTTAATGGACTTGGTGAATGCCATGTTAGGAACGTCCGGTATGGCAAAGGCATGGTGGGGGGAGGCTGTTTTGACTGCGTGTTATGTTCTGAATAGAGTTCCCACTAAAAATAGTGATGTGACTCCGTATGAAGGATGGAAAGGAAGAAAACCATCACTCCATTATTTGCGCATGTGGGGCTGTTTGGCCATGGTTAGCGAACCAATTAACAAGAAGTGCAAACTCAGACCGAAAACAGTTGATTGTATCCTTTTAGGATATGCGCACCACAGCACGGCTTATAAGTTCCTAGTGATAAAATCAGAAACGCCTGATATTTTGGTTGATTCACTTATGGAGTCACGGGATGTTACTTTCTTTGAGAATATATTTCCGATGAAAGATACTTATTCTTTTCCCAGTTCGTCAAGTGAATTTATTCCTGAACCTACACCTGTAATTGAGCCAATAATAAATCCATATGGTAATGAAGAGGATGATAGTGTTGTAGTTCCTAGAAGGAGTAAGAGACAAAGGATTGCAAAATCTTTTGGTGAAGACTTCACTGTATATCTCGTAGATGATACTCCTACTACTATTGCAGAAGCATATGCATCACCTGATGTGGAATATTGGAAGGATGCAGTCCGTAGTGAGATGGACTCCATCACTTGTAAATGGTACATGGGAAGTAATGCAGCACAGACCCGGTGGGTTGTAAGCCGAGTTAGCTGTAAATGGGTATTTAAGAAGAAGCTTAGGCCCGATGGTACGATTGAAAAGTACAAGGCAAGGCTTGTTGCGAAAGGTTATACACAAAAGGAAGGCGAGGATTTCTTTGATACCTACTCACCGGTTGCCAGAATGACTATAATCCGAGTGTTATTATCCTTGGCTGCTTCCCATGGTCTTCTTGTCCACCAGATGGATGTGAAGACGGCTTTCCTTAACGGAGAGCTAGAGGAAGAAATTTATATGGATCAGCCAGATGGATTTATAGCACAAGGACAAGAGGGCAAGGTGTGCATGTTACTCAAATCCTTGTACGGCTTAAAACAAGCACCCAAGCAGTGGCATGAGAAGTTCGATAAGACTTTAACATCTGCTGGGTTCATGGTGAATGAAGCCGACACTTATGTGTACTATCGCTATGGTGGGGGTAAAGGAGTAATCCTATGCTTGTATGTTGACGACATATTGATTTTTGGGACCAGTATCGATGAGATAAATGATGTAAAATCATTCTTATCCCAAAATTTTGACATGAAAGATTTGGGTGAAGCTGATGTGATCCTTAATATTAAATTGAGTAAGGGTGAGAATGGGATTACTCTTTTACAGTCCCATTATGTGGAGAAGGTATTGAGTCGCTTTGGCTATACGGATAGCAAGCCTTCTCCAACACCCTATGATCCTAGCTTGATACTTCGAAAGAACAAAAGGCTAGGAAAGGATCATCTGAGATACTCCCAAATTATCGGATCTCTAATGTACCTAGCTAGCGCAACTCGTCCTGAAATCTCATTTGCTGTAAACAAGTTGAGTAGATTCTCCTCTAATCCAGGAGATGATCATTGGCGTGAGATTGATCGAGTAATACGCTATCTGAAGGGTACAACAAGTTATGGAATTCACTATTCAGGGTACCCAGGTGTACTTGAAGGATATAGTGATTCAAATTGGATTTTAGATTCTGCTGAGCTGAAGGCCACCAGTGGGTATATATTCACATTGGGTGGTGGTGCTTTTCATGGAGATCCAATAAGCAGACAATACTTACAAAATCTACCATGGAGGCAGAGCTCGCATGACTCGGATACGACCTCTGACAGAAGCTGAATGGTTAAGAGAACTATTGATGGACTTACCTGTGGTTGAAAAACCAATTCCTGCTATTCTCATAAATTGTGATAATCAAACGGTTATCACGAAGGTGAAGAATAGTCAGGATAATATGAAGTCCAACAAACATGTGAAGCGTAGGCTTAAGTCTGTCAGGAAATTGAGAAGCTCCGGAGTTATAGCTGTGGAGTACATAAACACAGCTAAGAACCTGGTAGATCCCTTTACTAAGGGACTATCACATACAGTGATTGACAATGCATCGAAGGAGATGGGATTGAGACCCATGTGAGTTAACCTCGGTAGTAACCCAACCTATGTGATCGGAGATCCCATGAATTAGGATCTGGGAAGAACAAGCTGTTGGTTAACGGGAGAGTACAATTCAAGTTTAACCCACTCCGTTGGAGATGCAGTACTCTCATTTCTGTAAGGTAGGCTGACTTAGTCTTAATGTGTTCTGAGGCTTTATAGCGAGATACTGTCCTACAGAGTATTCTTGTAAGAACACACCTATGTGAGCCCAACTGTTAGTCGCAGTTTATAAGAATTGAGAATTCTTTAAGAAGCTCATGAAGTGAGATAGAAGTATGACTTATATGCTCCACTCGCGGGGTAGGCAAATGGCAGCCTAGTATCAGTCAAGACTTCAAGAGAAGCTTATTCACACCAAACTGCCAATTCAAGGCTTAGTCTATTGTGCAGTTGTGGATGAGTCTATCTTGTTGCTCTAGGTGGATGTTCAACCTTAACCGGTCTCCACTGAATAGCTGGTATATTAACAGTACTTTGGTACAGGAAGAATGATGCGTGCCTCTGGGATCTGGTAGGGGATTGTTAGAAGATTTGGGCTTGGCCCAAATAATAATTCCAAATAAATCCCAACGGCCCACTCACACATACATGGTATGGTAGGGGACTTTAGTCCCACATTGCTAGTTCAAGGGGAGTGAGGCCAACTTAAATAGTTGAGCTACCTCCACTTGTTTGAAGCTAGCGCTCGCTCGCCGGGCCGGGCCAGGCGGGGCGAAGGGCGAGGGCGCACGACATGCGCGTGAATGGTGCGGCCCCGGCCTTGCGGGTGCTTGGCTACCTTTGCCACTCGAAATTTTTGCATGCATGGAGAAAATTGCATTTTGCTTTTATTTTTGGCAAGCAATTATTCTCGCATTAATGGTGATTGCTCTGATTGACTGATTAGTTGATTAATGGAAGGTCAATCACGTTAGTGCTGTGATTGTGCGGCTAATTACTTACCTTATTAGCTGCAACGCATGTGTATATAAAGGGGGGCGAGACTTCGTCCTCATACAGAGATTTCATCTCTTCCCGTGCCACTTGCGCGCCATTCTTCCCCATCCCGCCGTCGACGTGCCATCGCCGCCGGGAGAGCAGGCTCCGAAGCCTACGTCCCCTCGTGTCCCTGCACGGGGTAGGGGCCGTATAAGGTTTTTGGGAAGCGCCGTCGCGACTGCTCGCTGGACATCTACTTCCCCTCCGCCACCGTTCTTCGATCTCCGTCGCCGGTCTGCTTCGTCTTCTCTTGCGCTAGATTTAGCGCCGACAACCCCAGTGTAAGGATGTCTACTCTCTTCCTGCTGTTCCTTCTTGTATTCCTTCTGTCACTAGCACTAGGCGATATGATTTTGTCTCGGATCGTAGTGCTAGTAGTCAATCGTTTTCTCATGATACATGCTGTTGTTCTTTTTCTAATTATCAGAATTAATTTATGCATCACTAAATTGCTATTATTTCCAACAGTAGGGTCCGACGGGGTGAGGTGGGGTGGCGGCGTAGCTCCTGGGCGCCGCACAAGAAACCTTCGTCCTCGGCACCGAGCGGCGAGCGGAGGGGAGCCCGATGTTTATCGTATTTTTTCCCGGACCTCTAGAGACGATAATTTTTTTCCAATGGTTTTGGGCCAAAGCAGGTGTAAAATAAGTGGGCTCACTGGGCATCCAAACAACGAAATGTGATCTGTATTGGAAAAAATTTAGGACCAGTAATTTACAGAGGTTTTGAAGCAAATACCAGGCTTCCAAACAGGGCCTGACTGACTCACGTTATAACTATCTACGTGCATATCTCCTCGCCGAAATCCAATGCCTTTGACCACATGCACGCAAACAAACATGCAGCATCTTTTTGCTCCCCCTATATGCATGCTAAATCGTCTTCTTACCTCGAATTTAATTTGGCCTCTTTAATTTGTGCCGAGCTCGGAGGAACTACTATAATCTGCTATTTTGCACAATCATCAACTGGACTTGAAACTTCTTCAATGTAGTTGGGTCAGTCATTGATTGTATTCCATATGGGCATAAACGTGTTTGCCTTTTGCTTTTCTTTGCTTTTCTTATACTGATATATTTTCCCCTAATGTTTCCCCTCAAGAAAAAAAAAAAACTTGCCTAAAACATACTGACTTTTGGAAGTATGGAGACATGTGTTGGTTATTACTCGGTTACATTCTGCGCGTGGGATTTGTCTTCTTCAACGTGCCCACACAACCACAATTGTGCTAGCATTAGTTTTTGTAAGGAGAATCAGGCTGTGTAGTTTGAAAGTGAAATGGAGCAAATTTGATTCAAGATTGGAAAATTTATGAGGTATTCTTTATCCATCGCCAAACTTGGACATACCACAAAACTGGCCATTTTAGATTGCGAGATTTCCTCCCAATGTTGTTATGATCAATTTGTTTGGGTAATTCCTGCTTTCATCTGATTATATCCACTACATAGATTGGTTTCTCTTTGGGTCCATCCGATGATTTGCCGAGCTACTTTACTTATCTCTGGATGACAGCTCCATCCAACTTTATTCTTTTCTCCAGGCCCAAGCAAAGAGCTATTCTGTTCTCAAAGCTACGTATGTCCAAAGCTTACCTGAAGCTTACTTCCCTTGCTATGGATTGAAGAGAGCTTGCTAGAATACACAGAGAGGACACATATCTGTTTCGACCACTTGGATCCCCTCACCACATACCAGTTAATTTCTGAATATATATCCTGAAGCTAGCTGCCTGCCAGAGGTAACTCTTCTGAACTATACGTGTCTAATAGCAGTTCTTATTATTTGCATCTTTGGTTTAATTCTCTCAATAATAAGTACCTATACTATACGGATTAACATTTGTGTTCTACTATATATGGGCTAGAATTTGTATTTGGTGTTTGGTGTGAGGGGTGCAGCGATGTAAGAGATATGTGGAGCTTCTTCACCTGATTTGCTGGTCCTTTTCCTATATACACAGAAATTCGTTATGCCGCGAGAGGTGCGTCTTTTCTCCATCCATCAAGATACATACAGTACTTCCAAAACATAGATCGAAATGCTCACTTGTGTCGTCAGCAACGTTTTGTAGCTGCTGAAAGTATGACCAAGGCCATTGTTGGTTTCATGTATATATATGCATACTCTAACAAATTAGCAACTCTGGCTTGAGGCTTGCTCTCATATTAAATACAGTACTAGACTAGGAAGAATTGCCCATCGACAAGGCCATCCATAGATGGATGAATTAGGAGATCGTGTATAAGGTTGGGTCTTGGTTGAAATTATTAAATTTTCCCCTTATTAAAAAGTCAATTATTATGGACAAATAGCTTAGGATTTACATCTATACTGTTTGCTTCCAGAAATCAGAAGTCACTTTCAAGAAAAGAAAACTCTATGCAAACCAAAGTTGTGCCTTCAATAAGTGTGCTTAGATTAAATTATGCCAGCTCTTGTTGCAGCCATGTGTCATCATGTATATGAATGTATAGAGATTTTGGATTTCAACTCTTGACTATATTAATTGTTTTTCTTCACATGTTAAGTTGAACCTCTAATGCTCATTAAGTTATCGTATCTATTATTAAAAAGTTAAAATTAAACTATTCTAATGGGATTATGTTATAACATCAACATTCATATATTTACCAAAGCAGCAACTTACATAATTCAGTGTCATGGATTATCAATATAGTAGTGTCATCGGTATGTGATCCATTAAAGGGCATTTTCATGATTACCAAACTATAGAAATATATATTTATCATTCATGTATAATGTTAGTATTTTTTTATTATTCAATTGTTCTAAAATAGCATATCTTACTATTACTAATTAGAGACCCTAATAAAAACTCTACATTAATTTTAACCAAGTTCGCTAAGAAAAAAATAAATGCTAGAAATTCACAAAAACTCAAAAGACTATCCATTTATAACCATCATATATATTTTGTTTTCTAAAAATGTATCCACATTTGCCATTATGGATAAAAATATATAGCCCAAACACGTGAAAAATCTGGAACGGCAACTACCGTCATGTTTATGGTGGGTTAATCTATTTAAAAAAGATAAATATATTAATATATAATACATAAGAAAATCTTGATCACGTTCGCAATACCTTAAAAAGTACACCTATCACATGGAGCCCACCAACTACACGTTCACTTGGTTAACTATTTTTGGTGTATGGCGCTAGGTTAATTAATTAATGGCTATATTCATTAATCTATGATACAAAAAAAAAATCAGATTGAGCGTTAATCTATATTAACAAAATATTAGAGGCACATCGTCAATAAATAACTGACAGGTGTGTTTCTTCAGCTTGCAATTATTATATATTAAAAATAAAGAGGAAACAATTTTTATGAACCATTAAGAAAATAAAATCCATCTGTTCGTCCATTTTTTTTTTTATCAGAACTTCTATGTTTATTCTCACCTGACATGCTAACATCAAGAAATAACTTACATGTGTGTCAGCCTGCAGTTATTATATATAAAAAATAAAGAGGAGACAGTTTTTGTGAACCATCAAAAAAATTAGAATCCATCTGTTCGGTATTTGTCTTCTCTTTCTTTTCTCCGGATTTCTACTTTTAGACACTCTAGAAAATGAATCCTAAATTCTCACAATAATTATAAAATATTTGGCCATTAATTTGGTAAATTATTATTGTCATCACTAATAACAATCATTGAATATATTCTGTTCTATAAAAAAATTTACCCACTTCTTCCGTTTTACCGTTATCATTGAATATATTCTGTTCTATAAAAAATTTACCCACCTCTTCCGTTTTACCGTTACTAATTGGAGTTCTTAATGAAGTCTCCACGTTAATTCTCACTAGATATGCTAGAAAATAAGATAAATTATAAAATTCTCACAATCACAATAAACAGAAACATATCGCCTTTAATTTGGTATAATATCTCATCATCATCAATAAAATTCATTGGATACATTCTGATTTATAGAAAATTATCCACTTCTACCATTATTAAAAATACAATAATAGCCCCCTTATTTTACACTAAAATTGTTCACTCTGATATTACAAAAAAATAATTCAAAATAACCCCTAAATTTTATATCTAAATTAACCACTCTTGCCACTACAAAAGGTATTTCATAATAACCCCTAAAAAATTTGTATCTGAATTATCCAGCTCAATCATTGGGATAGATAATTCAAAATAATTTACTAAATTCTTATCTAAACTATGCACTTTTTTTTTATATGTTACCCACATCGCTATTATGAAAGTTAATGCAAAGTAACCCCTATAAAAGATAACATAAAGTAATAACATGTTTAAATTTTTATCTCAATTATCCACCCAGTTGTTATAAAAAAAATATCATTCCATTCTACATCTAAATGCTACTATAAGTTATTGCAAACAACAATTAACTATCAATAAATAATGGTCCATATATTTATAAGTTACACATTTTTACCATTGCACACTTAAAAGTAAGCATAATGCCAAGCACCATATCTACCAAATAAAGACATATACACCAAGGTAAATATTTAGCGTGAAAAAATGTTGTCTTAACTAAGCACATAGTAACTACACTAACAATTCACTTAAAGTTACATTGGTACTCAACGATAATCAATTTTGTAAGTTATTGCTTTCAATAACTTATACACTTGGACTGAAACATAATTCCATATCAATATGGTAATTTAATTTTAAGAACTCTATATTTAAAAATGTTTAAATTGTATAAAAACTCAAATGTCCCATCAAATCTACATCTAAGTTGTCATAATCTTATCTTAAAAAATTAAATAACCATAGAGAACATATGTTTCTACATTGCTTACTTTTTATTAATATAAATTCATTAAATTTGATTATAGTAAAGATACAATTTGTGCCATCATGCAAATCTTTGCATGCATGTGTGAGCAATGAATATATATGTTATGTTTCAACAATCATGAACAATATTTTCTTAACAACTCATATAGCAATGATACTAAATAATTATCTAAAAGTATATTAATGATCCTGAGATAATATTTAATTAAAAGTTGTTACTTAGATATATTTATATAAGTCTCGGTATATCTATATTAATGGCAGAATCATTATTGTGCATATTATTTCTTGATAAGAAAATTCAAACACCATGAGAAGCGAAACAGATTTGTGTAGACCAAATATAGCTTTGTATTTCTAGCCTTTGAGACTCCTTCACAGTAAACAGTTATGAGGCCTAAATGTTAATATCCTCTTAAGATTGGCGCTGCTATCAATACTAGATCCCGCATCAAGCTCAACAACTGATCTTAAGCAATGCAGGTTGTAAGTTTTAAGTGGTTCTTTAGTCATCATAATACTTAAGAGTGCAATCTATGACCTAAGATCATTATTGTAAAAAAAATAAAAAAGAAGAGTTAATAAGCACAAAAGTCTTAACTTAAGTTGGGGATAAAAAATCTTTAGGGACTAATAAAATTTTAGATTCATGATGTCATAAGATATGGGATGCAACAATATCACCCTAGTTTAAGCTAAGGTTTACTAAATCCATGTTGAAGGTACACAAAATTATCATGCAAAGCAAAGAAAATAATGATATGGATGAAGAAAATATAGATCATGATCGATAAGTTTATCATAATCAGATAGAGGTTATAAATTATCTATTTATATTTGTGCTAATGGTGATAAAAAATGTATCAAAGAAAAAGGTACAATTTTATATAAGAAACTTTTGTCACCTATTAAAAAAAAAACTAATGCGTATGTCTACTAAAATTATAGCCCATGCGAGAGCACGGGTTGTATGTTGATAATTTGGATATAGAGTTGATTGAATATTTGGATTATTTGTAATGATAGAGATGGGTATTTATATTTAAATATAAAGCTATGTAGTATCTATTATAATGACAATGCGGGGCAAGTAGCCATGGTCTCCAAATATTAGTAAAAAGTAAGGCAACATGGTGGTTGATACCCGATTAGTCAGACCTGCTGCATGCATAACCAGCAGGCATGTATATCAAGATCACTAATTTATTGGTGCCTTGCCCTTCTCTCCCTGTGTGTGTCGTATCGTATTACATCCAGGACCAATGCGTGTATACATAACAGAGCTGCTACGTACGACCACAGCTAGCACAAATCTAGTTAGATGGTCGCTTATTATTGTGTAAATATTGTATCAAAAACAAAGGGTGACATAGATCAGATCGAACTGCTATATTCTACTACTATCAGTCTATATGCCACCTTTTATCGACTAAAATTAATTGGCATCAAATAATTTAATGCAGGATATTTATGTGCATAACGTCCAGTTTGCAGTAAATGAAATAATTCCTTACTTGGAGGGCACGGCACACAAGGCCGTTTACTTTGACGGATGGAACGGTCTGGCTGCTTCTGCAGTGCTGAGAGAAATAGCAGAGAGGCCTCCACCATCTCTGACCAAGAAATTCGACAAGATTATCCACATTGACTGCTCAAGATGGAAGAGCCCAAGAGAACTCCAGAGGGTAATTGTACATGAACTTAAGCTCCCTGGAGATGTAGTGGCTCATCTTGACAAACAAGACGAGGAGGATGATTTCAGTGGGTTACAGCAAGCCTCTAGAGCAGAGATACGAGAGACGTCACAAGAGAGATCAATCAAACCCTGAGAAACCTTAGTTATATGGTGATTTTCCACAACGGAAGTGACAACATCGTAGATATGGCAGATTTTGGCATTTTTCATTTTGAGTGCCCATTGTTATGGACCTTTAGAGGAAGGTTTCGTCTAAACAAAGAAATTCAGAAAAAGGTGGACAGTTCACATCTTTTTGTTGACGCTTCACGTTCTGCTACCAACTATGAGGAATTAATAGAGGAAGAGGCTAGAGAAATGACTCTGTACGCATGTAAACATGGCCTTGGCATCACCCCTGAGGTCGCTAGAGATTGCTACATGTACCTCTTGTCATTGAATTACCGTGGTGGCAATATCATGGACTACAGCTGGGCGACCCATGCTTCCAACTATTGGGTTTGTGATGGGATTATAGGAGGAGACAAGGACAGCCAAGCAGCTTGGGATGTTGCTCGTGCTCTGCATCAGGCGACACGACTAGAGGACTACTCATCCAATAGACTACCCGTCTTTGGTGATGAATTGTATCCTCACCCAAGACGTTGGGTTTTGTTGGACACCAGCTCTGATATAGAAGTGAAGGCCGCATACCCAGAGACCACGTCTCTTTTCCTGCTAGCATCCCAAAGCAAATCTGATCAACCATTGGCATCATTACCTAATGGCATGTTCCAACAAGCAGACCAACTCCATGTGCTCAAGTTATGCAGCTGTGCTTTCAATTTTTCATCACCTCCATTCCATTGTTGTTACAACTTAAGATTCCTCGGACTGGATAGATGCATGGATCAAGGAAGTCTAGCAGAGAAGGCAGAGGAGAGGAAAGGTGCACATGCAATGGAAATTTTCCAGAGGCTATGGGTACTTGATGTGTGTCAGACAGATTGGGAATTGCCTTTCTCTGAAGAAATACAAGAGCATGTGGCTACTAATATCAGAGAGATTCATATAAGAAAGGGAAGGATTTGGCGCAGCAGTCATGCCTGGAGACAACTACATAGTCTTTACAAGATTCGACTAATTGAGCCTAGTTGTTCACAGGTTTTGCCAACAAGATTGAAGACTCTGGTCCTAGATGGCTGTGCTGGGTTGGAGCATGTTGGACCTGGAGGAGTACCCCCATTACTAGTGTCATTCAGTTTAGATGGGGGAGCAGCAAGGGTTGGCAACAATACAGCTAAAATATCACGAATCACCTTGGCGGGTTGTGTAAAACTGGTGGACTTCACATTGCTTGGATCCTTGCCAAATCTTGTGGAGTTGGACCTCTCACGCACAGCAGTAAAAACTGTAAACCTAAAAAAGGAGGTTCAAGTGGAAAAACTTGAACGCATCCTCCTGATGGGCTGTGAGCAACTCCGTGCTATAATTTGGCCAGAAAATGGGATCCAACAACTGAGGCTGCTATGCATTGATACTCGACAAGGTGTAGCACTTTCTAGAGAAGCTTCACACCATTCTATTGTTTGCCAGGAGCAAGAAGGGTATTGTCGTCATGCACATGTTTCTATCACAGACATAAGGTTCCTTCAGTCATTGGTGCTAACGGGTCGTAAAGAGTTTTGCTGGAGCACTGCCCTATTTAAGTTGAATTTGTACCTGTCTAGTACTATCAAGGATGATGGAAAAAACTGCAGCGAAAAGGTGGGCCGTGGATTTTACAGCACTGCACAGATACCTGGGTCCCGGTCTGCAGGACAGAAATCATTAATCTCCAATACATGTTGCACCTACAATGACGTCAACATAGAACAGATAGTTATTAATGAACATGATGATAGCTGTGCACTGCAGTTTGAGCCACAAGACCTCCATGTTGAGGTGGGTCAGGAAATGGTCGACATAAGTATGGCTAACTCACGAGGAATCAAGGCTTTATACTTTGTTATGGACAGGATCCAGTCACTGCACATGCATGACAATTATTCCATCTCTTCTATTATCCCTGAACACCTTACATCCACAAGTGAGGGGGAAATTAACTACCACGCTCTAAAGTGGTGTCGCGTGGAGAAATGCCCCAAACTGGACACGGTCTTCCATACTAACTATGATGGTGATGACGTCTGGTTTTATGAACTGGTGACCTTTTGGGCAGCTGATCTCTTGATGGCCCGTTCTATCTGGAGCAGAGGAAGGGTGTATAGTTCTGTGGACAAGTGGTCCTTTGCAAAACTGCGGGTTGTACATCTGTATCGCTGCCCCAGGCTCAAATTTGTTCTTCCCTTGTCATGGAATCATACCTTGTCCAGCCTCGAGACCCTCCACATAGTCTGCTGTGGTGATCTCCGGCACGTCTTCCCTGTGGAGGCAGAGTTCCTAAATAGAATAGCCAGAGAGTTCCTAAATAGAATAGCCACCGAGCATCCAAATGGCATGCTGAAATTCCCAAGGCTGAAGGACTTGTATCTGCATCATCTCTCCAGCCTGCGCCAGATATGCGAGGCCAAAATATTTGCACCCAAGCTGGAGACAATCTATCTTAGAGGCTGCTGGGGCCTGAAGCGTCTCCCGGCCACTAAACAAGGTAAACACCATGTTGTTGTGGACTGCGAGAAGGACTGGTGGGATAATCTGGAGTGGGATGGTCTGGATGTTGGCCACGACCCCTCCCTCTTCGCGCTGAGGCATTCGAGTTATTACAAGAAGCGAATGCTGAGAGGTGCAGTGCTCCGGTGAGTGGCTGACGTCTAGTGCTTCCTGTTGCTGCTCACTTGCATTTTCTAGGTACATACACATGAACAACCTATGACTCTATGCTTTGCGATTTTATTTTCGTCTCATTTATCTTCATTTTGTGTTCCGGTACTAATCATTTCTGTATGTATATATCATCATCAGCTGTATATGTAAAGTTTTATGGGGGGTAATCGAGGAGACGACAAGAGCTGCTGGCTGCTTTCTGTGATTCTGTTTCTGTGTTTGCTTGCCAAGCTAGTCTTCGGTGTGTTTATTTAATATACACAATAATAAGTTGGTGTGTTTGTATCTATTTTGGTGTGCTACTGCATCTGCCAAATTCAATCGGTGTGCTATTGTATCGCTTTTGGAACAAACCTACCGCCTTCTTGGTCTTACATGCTTATGTGTGTGCGTGAAATAAGAGGGTCTGATGGGGCTGATGTGTGTTGTGTGTCAATGTGTGTAACAGGACCCTACAGAACCTGACTTGTTACCATTGTGACGAGTGTATGAATTATTTGTATTCCTAATGATATCACGGACAAAATTTGTGATCAATGAACCTGACACATTACCATTTTCACGAGTGCAAATTATTTGTTTCATCCAAGTTCTACTGGTGAACATGTGTGGTCGGCCAGCAACCAAGCTTCTTACAGTTCTGGCCTGGGGGCTGCGCATCTTTTGCGGTTGCAGAAAATGCAGCAGTCGTTGTTGCCATATGACAGTATGAGTCACATTTTTGCACTGACGAGATGCATTTTCTGATGAGATACATTTTTGTTACTGCTCGCCAATACCGTATAAAATGCAAAAGTAGAAACTCGGGCCAGCAACCGAGTTTCTTACTGCTCGCCAACACATGCTTGTTTGTGTAACGCATTCAGATGAAATATATTTTTGTACATGGGCTCGGCCGCTCTGCATCAAATGAATGTGGAAGGAAGATGTCCATTTTGTGCACATGATACCTAAGCAACCTGTGATGTGCATATGACCAAAGGCATCCAAACTAAATATTATTGGACCATTTTACAAGTCTCCGTGATTAAGTTTTTTCCAATGTAAATAAAATTGCAGCCTAACCTATGATGAAAAGATTAGTGACGACCCTGAGCTACTTTAATTTGTGCAAGATATATACATGCAAATAACAAAGAGCACGACGTTCCACATGCTTCTATCTTTATTCTGTCGCTCCAGAGCCCATGGCAAAAGAGCAAACAAAGAGCTTTTGTCTTTATTCAGTCACTCTAGCCCCAAGCAAAAGAGCAAACAAAGAGCTATATGTGTATTCTCTTATCAAAGCCAAAGCAATGTGCATTGTAACCAGATGGGTGCGTTTTGTCAAGAATAAAAAAATGAAGTTCTATACTACATGGACTATCTACCAAGTTGCATTGTTTCAAGAATGGCACCTGTGCAATCGAATTGGTTTTACCTGGTTGTCGCCATAAATTAATTATTTTTCTTTGAGTATTTGTTCTTTTATGTCTGTAATTTGAACTCAAACACATATTTAGTAGATCGGTTGGGAACTTTTGGGCCTGTCAAACTTGCGTTAGTTGATGATCACCGACATTCCAATAATAATTATTCGCCTCTTGCTGATGTGGACGCCACGAAGGCATGAGGACCGCGTGCGCTCGACTTTAGTTAAGATTATTAGTCTATTGGTAGTACAACTTACCTTTACCAAAAATAGATGAGACCGATCTAGAATTTTATGAGTTAACTAGGTAAATGCCCGTGCGTTGCAACAGAAAAATAAACACCCATGTGTTATATTATTACACAAAAAAGATACTACAATTTTTTCCGTACCTAATCACACACAAATCATTGATCGTGCAAATCATGTGTGTGCCTAATCCTTGTCGATACAAGCTGCCTTTTGTCCAAACTCCTAAGTGCGTCTTCGGCAAATCCCTTCAGCCCTCCAACCCACGTGGGCCCGCCTACAGCTACGGAGCCATGGTAGGTTATGGATGTGTTAACCTGTAGGATCACAGAAGGCAGAACATTTAAGAATGCCAGATGTGCCTATATACATATAATCTTAGCATGTTTGTTTTTGTTTTTAGAATAAAAATGAATGTAAAGAAAATTCAGGTACAACCAGTTGATGCCATTTTCTAAAAACAACGAAGGCAGTTCAGAGAAAATCTCACTCAAACATGACCAAACAGAGCTGAAGACAAACAGCTAGTGATTAAACCATAATGAAGTAATGGCCAACAAGTAACAAATGTTCGTTGATCATGTGAGCAAAGCCAACCGATCTGATGCAATGAACAGAAGACATGGGCTAGACGATTAATTACTTACATGTTCACCTGCTGCACTACTGGTGCCGTCGTGCTGAATGGAACTGAGGTCCTACACCTTAGTTGGTCTGTTGTGTTGTTTATCTGAAAAATGGAACCGAGCTACAGCTGCAGACAAGTGATCGAGTAGGTGAAATGAAAATTCACATCAAAGGCGCAGCTGTAGAAAGATGACACTGAACAGCAAGAGCAAACAACAGTCATGGGCTGACCAACAGTTCTTGTTTTAGCCTTAGGAGAGGTTAATTGGATCATATTTCTACTTATCAGTAGGTAACATGTTTTTTGTTCTACGCATAAAGAGTACCATATGAGAAGGACACAACTTGCTGCTGGTTAACTCCTCAATCAATCAGCGGGGATTGATTTACTTAGTCCAATTAAAAAAATTATTTAAGATGCAAGAGGTGACAATATCATGCTTCCTTCTGTCTGACAGATATTCTGAGAGTACCTTCAAGCAAGAAGAAGAAATGACTTTGTAGGTTTCTTGTGGCCTAGTTTTCCTATTAGTGTGCATGATTTTTGTTTGAAATACAGGAATCTACAGAAGAGAATAACATTATCAAATGCCTGTTGATCCATATCAGTTTCAGGGGTTAGCAAATCGCTATCAAATATATGACAGCATGTGAGTTTAGTTACTGCCTTAAGAAATAGGTTAGTAAAGCAATGATTCACCCAAATTATAGTTCAAAGTTCTGGTTGTCAAAAAAAAAATGCACGATTCAGAGTTCATTTTCTGCTCTTACTAACATGAGTTCACAGATCATAGCAGCTTATGATTGTTTTTGAGGAAAACTGAACAAACATCAAGACCCTTATACTTCTGTGCTATCCATTCCCTGAAACCCAAATTTTTCTGGCTTATAGGTTATATCATATTTGAAACCTGAAATTACAAATTAAATTATAGCAAGCAAAGTGAAAATACCAAACAAAGGGAATCCAAAAATCTAATGTCACCTGGTGCTTCTAATTTGTCACTGTCATTTTCTACCTTTGACAGTTATCCTATAGCATACAAACAAGTTAAGGATGAAGAACTTGATTATCTAGTCACAATGAAGAACATACCTTTAAGGATGGAACGGCGGCGACGACACTGGCCCTAGCCATATCTCAGCATGAATGTCTCTGGATGCTTAGAAGTTCAAAACATATATCCTCCCTATAAAGGTTCAAAATATATCCTTATACTACTCCCTTGTTCTCAGTGCAAAGAAAACCAGGGTACTATATGCTTCAAACAGAATCATGCGTCACCAAGTTCACAAAATAGACTCAGCTTTAGTGTAGTCTCAGCTTTGATCTAACAATGCACATCACCAGCTTCAGTTAGTGATTACATTCTGCCTTCCCATGTACTTTGTTGAAAATCAATAGCTAGATAAGAGAACAAACATTAGATGATACTCACTACGCACTGCCTTCACAAACATACCCTCATATACAGAAAGGTGATGCCTGCAGTTTGCTGACAGAGAAGTTCCTTCCAGATGGATTCTCTGGAGAAATTAACTGCACTGCTGATGCATATATATAGTGAGCAATTAACTGTATTGCCTGATGCATATATATAGTGAGCAATTAACTGCATTGCGTGATACATATATATACAGGAAGAGAAGGTGTTGGCAACAGCGAGCGAGGGTGTAGGAGTTGAAGAAGCTGCTGCTGCTCGACGTGCTGCGGCAGCTCCTCGCAGGATGCCCCTGGAGCTCCCGCTAGCCTAAGGTCCGCGTCTTGAGGCTGATCTGGCGGCGGCCGGTGACGTTCTAGCTTTGGCGCCTCGAGCCTGGAGCGGCCGGTGGGCTTTACCAGGGTCGCGCAATGGCTGGGCGAGCGGCGGGCTTCAGCAGAAGGAGCTGCGCGAGGGGAGCGTTGATTGGAGCTGGTTCCATCATGGGTTGTTGGGCTTGGGGGCGCGTGCGGTGGCGTTACGGCCAGTTGCGGGTGGGCATGGGCGCAGGCGGCAGCGGCGCGGCCAGCTACGGGCGGGCACGGGCGCAGGGTGGCGGCGACGCGGCCAACTGCGGGCCTCGTCTGATTTAACGCAAGCAAAAGTTTCGAGGTCGTGACATTTTGTTGGACCGTGCCGTCCTTGAGCTTTCGGTGAACCAACTCAGCAGCGGCGGCGGCATTCCGTCTATCACAACGCATCATGTCGTCCGACAGTGTGCCACCCCACATATATCCAGTGACATAAGAAGTTCTCAAGTCATGGTCATGGCATTAGTCCATTTGCCGAGAGCTGACGACTTTCTGCACTTCAGAAGACAACAGTGCAGGTGCACGGCCTTCTCTCGTCACTTAACAACTTTCACAGGCACATGCTGGGCTGGGCAGGTGCTTGATCCTGATGACCTGATCCGGTACCTGCGCCGTTTTGGTCAGCCGAGATCGAGTCAAGTCCTCCTAATGTCGTCGTTTTGGCCACATGGAGCGACAGTGCAGAGATGAGAAGCTCAATGGTGACACGTGTTTAGAGCATTTTCGCTGGATTGAGTATCCTGTTTCTCTAAAAAAATTATATAAGAATTTCATAAAACTAAGCTACAAGTCATAAACGAGGGCTACCGCAGCAGATTTAAAACACACTATCCACTTTATTACGTGGGACCTTAACGACAGCAATCTTTTCTCCCTCCTTATTGCTGGCCTTTTTTTTCGCTTCAATCCCCTTTATTGATGGTTTTAGGGAATGAAGATTGATTTTACTCAATTTGTGTAGATGCTCTTATAGGTAGACAATCATGATGTCTAGTGAGAGTAAAATAAAAAACAATTACCAATAAACCCTTAATAATAATAAAAAATTATAATCCACACCTTCCTCAGTTATTTTCTCATGCATAAATATTTAATCTTTAAATTCTTTGACCAATAATTTAACAAATAATTTTAATTATTATACTATAAACTTGACATGTTTAGATTTTAAATGTACTATCCAAATATCATAAATTTATGAATCTAAATAATATAATATAACACAAATAAATAGTCAAAGTATAGTTTTGGAGGAGACCGTGTCATGTCTCGTTATGCATTATAAAAGATAATGGAGGTAGTAAATGGTAAAAAATGTAAACGGGAGAAAACATAAATCATGAATTCGAGTTACCTTGGAAAGTGAAAGAGCAAATTGACCAAAGCTGTTTGGACTATTGAGTTCAGGCAAGGCATTCTTTATTCCTTGCCACAAAACTAGTCATGTTAGAATTATCAGGTGAGATTTCCTCCCAGTGTTACAGTGACGAATTTGTGTTCAGAATAATTCCTGTGTCCAACCGATTATATTAAACAAACGCATAGATTTTAGTTTCTATTTGGGTCCACATGACGAGTTGCTGAACTACTTTGCGCTGGACGACAGCTGCATCCATCTTTATTCTTTCTCCATCCGCAAGCAAAGAGCTGTTCTTTTCCGAAAGCTAGTCATGTCCAAAGCTCTTACCTGAAGCTCACTACGCTTGGAACATACCTGCAGTTTCAACCACTTGGAACTGGATCCCCTCACCACAGCCACACACCATACACCAGTTTCCTAGATTGGAGAAGGTGACGGATCGGAATAGAACTGCCATTTCTGAATATCCTGAAGCTAGCAGATAACTGGCTGCCAGAGGTAACTCTTCTGAATTATACATGCTTATAATTGCAGTTATTAGTTGCAACTCTGGTTTAGTTCTCTCAATAACAAACATCTATGATATATGGATGAACATTTGTGTTCTACTATACATGGGTCAGAGAAGAAGTATTTGGTGTGAGGTGCAGAGATGTGAGCTTCTTCAGTTAATTTGGTGATCCTTTCTAAATTCACAGAAGTTCGTCATGCCTAGAGAGGTACTCTTTTCCCTCCTCATAATACAGATACATACAGTACTCCTGAAACAATGATCGGTATGCTCAATGCTCAGCGACGTTTTTTAACTGCTTGTCGATCTATGTATATATTAGTTATACAGTAGTACTCCCTCAGTTTTGAATTATAAGACATTTTGGCTTTTCTAGATATATTGGTTTTACTATGTATCTTGACATATATATACTATATATTTAAGTGCATAGTAAAAACAAGGTATGAAGAAAAGGCAAAACATTTTATAATTTGGAATAGAGGGAGAAGGAACTCTTGCATGGGGCTGGCTCTCATGTTAACCTCTAGGAATGCCCTCGTGCATCAGCTGGGGCTCCTAGCTTGCAGCGTCTCTACAAGAAGTATTATGTGGTTTTATTTAGGGAAAGAAGATTGATTTTACTCAGTTTTGTGGAGATGCTCTTATGGGCAAAGAATCATGATGCCTAGTGAGAGTAAAAAAAAAAAGAAAATATCAATATATCCTTAATAATAATTTTTTTTATAAACTGCCTTCCCCAGTTAGTTAGTAAAAAAATATAAAAGGAAAAAACATAAATCTTGAATTTGACCTTGGAATGCGAAAGAGCAAACTGACCCAAGCTATAGGTGAGATTAGGTGAGGCATTCTTTATTCATTGTCATTTTAGAATTATTAGGTGAGATTTCCTCACATTTTTATTGTGATGAATTTGTTTTTTTAATAATTCCTGTGTTGAACTGATTACATTAAACACATGCATAGATTTCGGTTTCTCTTTGGGTACATATACATGAATTTGTTTGCTAAGTTGCTTAGCGCTGGACGACAGCTGCACCCTTGTTTATTCTTTTCTCAAGCCCCAAGCAAAGTGCTATGCTTTTCCGAAAGCTAGCCACGTCTAAAGCTCTTACCTGAGCCTCATTTCTTCACTTGGAACAGACCAAACAGAGCATCTGCTAGAAAACACGGAGGCCACATACGTACGGACATACCAGCAGTTTCAACCACTCGGGGAAGGTGACGGATCCGAATAGCTCTGCCATTTCTGAATATCCTGAAGCTAGATTGCTGGCTGCCAGAGGTAACTCTTCTGAAATATACATGCTTATAGTAGCTGTTATTAATTGCACCGTCCTTTTGGTTTAATTCTGTCAATAATAGGTAGCTATGCTATTTGGATTAACATGTTTATGTTCTACTATATGTGGGCCAGAGAACTCGTATTTGGTGTGAGGTGCAGAGATGTAACTGATATGAAGAGCTTCTTCACTTAATTTTGCTAGTCCTTCATATACATTATTCACAGAAATTCGTCATGCCTCGAAAGGTACGTCTTCTCTCCCTCCATACAGATACAATACATACACAGTACTCGGGAAACATAGATCGACATGGTCACTTATATGGTCAGCGAGAACCGGCCCGGACAATTATTTGAGCTGCAGTCTGCAGATTTCTAGCTAGACCTCGGATTGGGTTCCAGCCTGTACTCCTTCAATCAAGTCATTACCTACTATTTCAAAGCTGTCCGATCAATTTTCTAATTTCAAACAATATTTTGCTTTTCAAACTTCCTTACCCGGACCAATATGACTGCGTGTCGCCAGCGGACTCTAATTCAAGAAAGCACTACCGTACCGTCCCTCCCAATGTATGCATGTGTAAATGACCCTAGTTTTTTTAGAAATGCGTTGACGCTAGAATTACTCAATGCAACACACCAGTAGAAGCTAGCACACTCAAAAGGTCGTAATCTAATATAGAACATGAGAAAAAACAGCGGAATCGATCGAACCGACCTACATACTGGTAGGACCGACTTTTTTTTAGGAAACAGAAGGAGCTAGAGGCTCCTACTGAGAATGCATTAAAAAATCATAGCGTACAAATACAAATTGACCAAACTCTTACTGAGAATGCATTAAAAAACCATAGAGTACAAATACAAACTGATCAAACTAGTCAGGAAGAGGATAGGAGAGGACAAGAGAAGAGGAGAGAACTAGGGAACATCCAAAAGAAAGAGAAGAGCCAGCAAATCGGTAGGACTAATTTTGGACACGTTCTTCGCGGTGCAGCTCCAGAACACTCCTCGGAAAAACCCATCCGAGGGATGCACACAAAGGATCTCTTAGCACCAGCAAGGCCGCCTAGGATGCCGCCGAAACTCCTCAAGAGCAACAACGAACAGCTAAAGGGGTTGAAAAAGGGTAAAAGTTAAGAGATAAATGTGTTTTTACGACTGGGCAGATGGGATCTCAATCGGCTGTGATAATCTCATATATATATATATACTAGCAAACATGCCCGTGCGTTGCAACGGGAGAAAAAAAAACTATTAAATATTTATGTTTATTTTTTATATTAGCAATGTGTTGATATAGAGTTATATAGAGCATAAGCCAAACTGGCACTCACCACATAGTCTATGATCAGTTGACGATGAACATCGTTGGAGTAGTTCTTGGAGCAGTTTTTGATAGACGAGCCCCCTCAACCCGCGTATATGCTCCGAGAAGTCCTCTCGCTTGACGTCATTCATCTCATTGAACCGCTTTCATCATTGGGGATAATTTATTCAGCATGGTCACCTTGAATATATGGCGTGCCAAAATTGCTATTACCCAACATCAATGTACGCATAGAGTAGGTCCTTAAGCTTGAACCATGCTCACCCTTTAGAGAATAACAATAACTTCTTGTAGTCGTCGTATTGGTCATCGCGCTTCAAGGCATCATGATCATCACCTAGACTGCGTGCCGCCCGAACGAGCATGTGAAAATCTTTTTAATAAGTAAACGTGTAAGCGCGTAAGCATATAAGCTACTGCTACTACTACTGGAGAGAATTACGTGTTCGTTCTACTACTGCATACTGACTTGTGCTCCTAAGCAATAATATGAAACTCGTATGGTACATGCCGTGATCTCCGGTCGTATACTATGACGAGTTGAGTTGGTGTGCTTTTTTTGCATGCTGACGGAACCATGCATGCACGACGGTGGCGCCGCCTACGCCCATGGCCGACGTCGGACGCAGGTGGCAGCACTGACAGGCAGCTTGTATGGGAACGAGTTGGCGTACTCGAAGGAGATGGTCTGGCCGCCGAGCAGCGGGGAGTGGGCGACCGTCGTTGATGAGGAAGTAGTCGTGGCGCAGGCGCCAAAACATATAGATTTAAATTAGATTTTGCCCCGCCGTGGGTTATAATACCTGGTTTTACTAAGAACATCTCCAGAAACTCCCTAAACTTACTTCTAATACTTGATTTTTAGCAATTTAAGAAAAAAAATCTCCCTCCAACAACTCCTAATACTTACTCCTGATATTTACGGGGTTCGGAAATCTCCCTTCCGCGCTACCTCCCATGGCCGGCCATGGGAGGTAGCGCAGCTGCTTGGGCGTGTGCACGCAGAAGCCATGGCGAGCAGGATCCAACGCCGCCAAGGCACGCGAGAGGCAGCGGCCTGGAAATTTCTCGCGTAAAAAAAATAACGGAAAAAGTATGTGGGAACAATTTGTTTTAGGACTGTATAATATTAGGAATTGTTGGAGTTGTCTTTCTTTTTTACTCCTAATACATTTTAGGGAGTTGATGAAAAACATGTAGTTTTTAGGAGTAAAATTTTAGGACTTTCTGGAGATGCTCTAAGGCCCATAAAAATACTATGTTTCAATTAAATACTAAGGCCCATAAAAATACTATCTGCAGTATAGGATTTGTACCATATGGAAAATTAAAGAGAGATCGACTCAGTTTATTAGGTGGCTATTGTCTATGTATTATGTAAGCAAGCATAAAAAAGATAGAACGCTAAGCTTTGCTTAAAATTAAAAAAAAATATAAAATCAATGAGGTTTTGCAATTTCAAACTAAGTAAGAGATAAGTGGTGATTTTATTTCATTCTTCTTGAAAGAAGAGTTAGTTAGAGAAGGGCCGGACCAAAATTCAGGGGGAGAAACGCTTGCCTCTTTATTAATAGGTATAGATATATAAGGAGGGTGGTCTTATCCGAGTAAAAAACAAGTTCCAAATATAATCTCCAAGTTTCCCACATCTAAAACATACCAAAAACTGATTTGGAAACCAACTCGGTTTGGAATACATAGAGAATCCAACTTAGGTATTCTTGACCCAGCTACGCCGGTTTCCATGGACTCAGGAAGTGCCACAGGGTGGCTAACAGGGGACCCGACTTAGCCGGTTTGGCCACCCGACTAAGTCGGTTCAAGCGGACTCAGTATTGCGGCTTGCAGCTCACTTCCCTCTCCGTGTGTTTTCTTGATTATTTTGTCACCCCATTTGGCCACCAACACAAATATATGATGCATATAACTTGTTGATGACACCTGTGATCCACCATGGAACACCTTTGCATAGCACGAACGCCCCGAGACTAGGGCAAAAGCGGGGAGTCGGCTTTAGTCAGGTCCCTGACCTGGCTAAGCCAACTGGCCAGTAAAAATTCTGGGCAAAAAGATTTTGAAATTCATAATTAATTGATTTGGACACTAAATGAGGCAAACCGTATATGTTTTTTATCAGCTCGATGAGAGGAATGCAGTGGTGTAGTCCATTCAAGAATTTGAAGAAGTTTACAAATCTGACTTGGCCGACTCCTAGAGTCCAATTCCTAGAGTCGGCTTAGCCAATTCCGACTGTATTGGTCCCCAAAAAGTTATTTCCTTCACTCGAGATCTAAGTGTGATGATCCAAGTCTGCCATCTGACTATCTCGACGACCGAAACATGATGGTGGAATCCATTATTCGTCTTGAGACAATTTTAAGTGCCAACATATATATGCCCCCATATTTTTAGGTGAATTATATATGAACATGAAAACACAAATCAAAACCAAAAAAACAACGATGCCTATCTCATTGGCCATTTAGTAACTAAGGATGACACATACATCGATCATTTTATCCTTAGGGCAATACATGTATCAACCATGGCTTGGAGAGCACTTAGCCTTGCTTGCCAAACACTTGGAAAGAATTTTTTTTTAAATACCTCCCATTGATTGCTTTTGGGAGACTATCACCTTGTAATGTCTCTATCATATATGAGTTGCCAAATATTGATTTGATCACTCTATAAGGACCCTCCCAACTCGGTGACCACTTGACAAACTTATTGCCTTAGTCTATTTAGTGAAATAATCTATAGCAAGCAAGACAAAACGATGTCCCTGTAAAGATGGGGGGTTTATTTGGCCAATAAAATCTAGCCTCCAATCATGAAATGGCCACAATTTGATGATAGGATGAAGCATAGTAGCAGGCACAAGTTGAATATTCCTATACTATTGGCACTCTTCACAACCTTTGCAGTAACGAAAACAATCCGTCATCTTAGTAGGCCAATAGAAACTGGCTCTATGGAATAACTATTTCATCTTCAGGGCTAATTGATGCGTACCACAAATACCTTTATGAACTTTACATATGGCCACTCTTGCTTGATCTGATCCTAAGCACTTAAGTAACAAATCTTTAGCATTTCTTTAGTAAAGCTCATCATTCTATAATGTATACTTGAATGCACTCCGCTAAATACTTTTATCAATTTAAGTACTTAGACCACATAAATATCTCAATATAGGAGCTCTCCAATCATCCAAATTGGTCCAACATCACTAGGAATCAAATTGGACTGATTTGGGGCTTTTTAGATGGTGCTGGCCAAAGGGGAGCTGACTAAGTTGGCTAGGGGAGCTGAATGAGTCGGTTACTGAGTAGGCTAAGCCGATCCTAGAATAGGCTGAGGTAGCCGATCCTAGAATACGCTGAGGTAGATTTGGAGTAGACTTAGCTGTTTCTAGAGTGAGCTGAGCCGGTTCTACAATACCTACACACAAAAACTAAACTTTTCTTGCATCAAATTTTCTTGTATATGAAAATTATGCCCACTGACACCAAAGTTGGATGCCTGTTGAGCTATCATGTTAGCCACATAATTTGCATGCGTTGGAATATGCTGAATTTGAAATTCACAAATGTAGCAATAATATTAAGGCACTTCTCACGATAAACATTTAGTGATCATGTTAAACATTGAAACTCACCAAAGAACTTATTATACTACTAGCAAGGAATCACCATAAGCTTCAACATGTTTAACCTCCATAGAGCTTCATATTTAGCTTGATTGTTAGTGCAAGGAAAATCTAATTGGCTTAACATCTTAATTTTAGTATTGCTATGAGAAATAAGAACAAAACAACACCTTGGCCATCTCTACGAACTGTTACATGAAAATGCAACTTCCATAGAGTAAAAGTAAGGTAATCGATTTCATCTACTAAATCAATAATGCTCAACAATAAAATCAATAAGAACTTGACCCTTCATTGCTCTCAACCGCTCAAAAATCATCATATTTAATTAATGCGTATGTCCATTTGCCTATCCTTCTGCTAAGGATGTAAATGTAAATCCTACCCTTATGAGCATCTTTGAAGACTAGATCGACAAATCCCTGTCTCGCTATCAATGGGAACATTGCCTACTAATGAAAGCACAAAGCTATTAAATTCTAGAAAATTCGCTCCAATGAGGAGTTAAACCAAAGATCTAAGGTGCTAAGACTCTTTGTAACCATGAGGTTACATTAACAGAAAGTAATCAAGGATGGAAAGGATTCAGGGTCATAGGGGAATAATGAAAGCCCGTGATTCGGTTAGATCGAATGATTAATAATTAGGAGGAACCAACTTAGAGAAACTTCAGTTGTATAACTAAATTATGGTGGGCTAGGAACCAATTTCATATAAAATTTTATGGGAACGATGGTACTTCTAGTATTAGTTTTTCCTCAGCCTAGCCCACCCATGCAAGCCCCCCTTCTCCAACCACCCACTCCCTAACAATGCAACTATAGACAATTTGGGACTCCATCGACTTGTACATGGTAGTAGAGGCAGCTGATGATTGAGGGGTGGGGGGCAGTAGACGAATCAAATCAGCAACAACACATAGTGATGAGAGTCAAACTTAGGGGTACTTCTAGTCCCTAGGAAGGTATCTCTCGATCGATTGTTCCCCTTTACGATCAACCAAGATCGCCTGGAGGCTCGAAAGCTATATACCCCTCAGGTAAGCGTGCTTGCACCCATCAGATTGGGATTCAAGAAGAGCTCGAGCACGCTCATGGGCACTGCTTGGGACTTGAGGGCTCACCCGAGACCCTGGTTGCCGAGCGATTGTAGCCCAAGCGTGACTATGCTAGCGATCGGGCTCAGGAGTAGTCTTCCGAGCATCTAAGGCCATGACGAGTGCTCGAGCCCCTTGGCGTCGTTCCATTCAACCAATACAAGGCGTTGTCGACCATTTTATCGACAGAGTCATGCAACTGGTGTGATGCTATAGCACAAGCAACCCTGCCAGCTCCAAGGGCACTAGGGCCCACTCGTTAACCCCTTGGCCAGGGCTCCTTCATGAGTAACGAATCATCGAGAAGGCCCACCCGGTGGAGGCAAAACCATGATAGATAGCCCCTGATGGCCGAGTGTTAGGGGCCACAAGGACGTCAGGCAGGGTCCATAGCCGCTCTGACTCCACGACAAGGCCAAGGCCTATCCATGCCGTGGCAGCGGCCTCCTATGCCCAGTCCATGAAGACCATAGATTGAAACCTCCAAAGCAACTTGTACCAGACCTTCCTCGGTATATAAGGGGAGTGTTGGCTCCTAATGAGGGGGCAGAGTTAGAATAGACAGAGGAAGGCCAAAGTAGGGAGCCATTCTATCCCAGAACAAACGAGTGGAACAATAGAGTGTTCCTCCCTTTGGCAACAAGAGAGAGGGAGATCCTCTTACGCACCTAGGAAGAAATCTCACCACCTATGCGGTATAGGATAGCATCAAGTGGTCCCCTGCCAAAGTCTCTTATAACCCTGATTTGGTCGCTCCGAATACGAAGAACCACACTGTTAGACGTAGGGCATCAATAACCCAGATCAGAAACCGTTGTATCTCTTATGTCCTGGAGTACCTAAGCCTCTAGAGACGCACACTTCCGATGAATAACTACGATGCATGCCGTGGTTACGAACCCACATCACATATTGTCTGGAGGAAGCCACAACAAGGACTAGGTGCCCGTGTTTATGGTGTTGCCGCATGACACTGCCAATGAACTGAATTGCCTTTTACCATACAGTCTGGTATAAACTTGTTCCTTGATAATGGAAGGAACCAAATGCATACATCGATATATAGTAATCCTTAGGGAATTTTAGTAATTTAGGCCATGACTGTACAGAGTGGGAATCTCATTGCCCACGAATTCTTTGGAGATGTATCATCTTCTAAGTGCAGTGGTGCAAATACCGTCATTCGGCGATAGGCCCTTTTAGGTGGGCACGCGAGAGACAGTATGGGCAGTGGGGCGGGCCCCTAAAGGCGCTCTACGGCAAGCCCCTGCAGGCTGACGGTGGTGAGGCAGGGATAGCAGGCCGCCCCCTATAGGGTAGCCAAGCGAGGTCCTCCTACTTCCATTTGTGTAACTAGGAAAAAGTGTGGAAGATGTTGACCAAAATTAGTACTCACTGTTATCAAATGACTAACTAGTACCCTAAGTATTACATTTAGAGTTTTGCTCCAATAGACCTCCTGAAAAATTGCAAAAATCTTAAAGTAATTTAAGAATATTTTTTAACTAGATTTTTTCACATATCTAATTAGGGCCAAAACAAAGGTCGTGTCTAGCCCAAGATGATATTTGTGGATATCATGGCAATGATAGCACGCGTACCTCCACCGCACCCACATCGCATATACCCTAGCATCTTCGACTCTTCGCTGTGCAGCCTGTACTCAACACAATGGCACCATCGAGTAGGTCGATGCCAGAGAATCCAAGGTCTAACTAAGCCGGCACGCTCTTGCGCCACTACCAGTTGCATGTCGTTTGCTGCCTCTCTCCACTCCGTGCCCCTCTCTAATTTGGATGCTGGCTATGTCGCTCAAGGACTCTATTAGATGCCTCTGGTGATATGCCCACCAAACTTCATAGGTCACGCAACAAAGCATGCACTCCTTGATCCCCAGTGCCCTTCTCACCTCTCACAGTGCATTCACCGATAGCTGCTGGTCTCAGATCCTCGAACGTCGCTACTCTTCATCACCATTAACACACGAACATAGGAGATAACACACCAGAAAGAAGATCCAAACAATAGGGTGGACATGGGCAGGCATGGTCTAGTCTTGGGCAGAGCTGAGTGAAATTAGGATCCATAGTAAAACAAATTAAGAAATGATTTTATTAATTCCCAAAATGCTTGAAGATCCCCACGGTTCCAGTTCAAAAAAAATGCTTAGAAGGTCCGTGTGCAAACTTTTTTGGAAGGTCTCTACGACTAAAGCAACATTTAATCTATTCTTTTTTATATCAAACGGTTAAAAAAATTCTAAAGGGGACCAGTTCCTACCAAACACAAACACAGTGACAAATCTCTTGTTGTTAGCTTATATATACCTACGCATACACATTGATTATTATTTTAATATTTAAATTAAGGGGTCCTGTCTGTATAGTTTGGCCCTAGGCCAGCAGCTACTCTGGACCATATCGGAATCACGACCGTAGGCGGAACAAAGATACGTAGGAAGACACCGTTAGTTACAGTAGTAATCACACGGAAATGAAGATTTGTCTTCATTTTGCTTAATTAAATCATATTCTTTATTAATCCGATCCTAAATTCGCTTCAAGACTGAGCATATATATATTTATTCGAGGTAATTTGTTTTGACCATATTCATATGGACGCAAATGCTGCCACCCATAGTTCAGTTTGCATCGATCAATCAGAGCTCTGCTCTAAGAAGGCAGCACGCATAAGCTGCCACCCATAGTTCAGTTTGCATCTTGATCGATCAGAGTCCCTAGCTGGCTAGCTCTGCTCTAAGAAGGCAGCAAACACAGTAGTCTCCCTCAGAGTGCATAGAATGACACACTTGTTATGTTCCCTAGAAAAAGTTACGTTATCCCCTCAACTATAAAGGGTGGACAAGCCCCTCAACTATTGAAACCATCTATTCTATCTTCTGAACTTTTCAAAACCGGTTAAATTATCCCCCGAAGCGGTTTTAAACGGTGGTTTTGCTATAGTAATATAGTTTTATCTTTATCTTTTTTATTTATTTCGGCTGAATCGTTAAAAAATCATAGTAAATCATAGAAAATTATAATATAGAAAATCTAATTTTGTTGAACTCCACATCAGTAGATCTACACATTGAACATATAATATGATTTGTTTTACTACAAAGTTTTTTCTATAACTTTATATCTATGTTTTTGTAATTAATAGGAATAATTTATAGTTGTATTTGTATGGTCGAATTATGGTGAAATTTTTATGGTGAACTTATTATTATATGCTTGAACTGTACCAAAAATTTTATACTCATTGGATCATGTATAACTTAGTTATAGATTATTTTGTGTTTGTGCTTAGCTTTATGCTTGTTAAAATAAATAAATTTATAACTAAGTTATACATAATTTAATAAGTATGAAATTTTTACCAATTCAACCATACGATAATTAGCCCACCATAAAAAATTTGACCACAATTGAACTGTTAAAACTATGGCTGTAAATTATTCTAATTAATTACAAAAAATATAGATCTAAAGTTATAACAAAAAAAATTATAATAAAGTATACTATATTATATGTCCTTTGTGTAGATCTTCTCATGTGAAGTCTAACAAAATTATCTTTTTCTATTTTATAATTTTTCTATAATTTACTATACTTTTTTAAATATTCAGCCAAAATAAATAAAGAAGAAAAAAAAGACAAAACCGCGTACTATTGTAGCAAAACCACCGTTCAAAACTGCTTCAAGGTATAATTTGACTGGTTTTGAAAAGTTCAGGATAGAATAGACAGTTTCGTAGTTGAGGGGTTTAAGTAGTCCATCCCTCATAGTTGAAGGTGTAATGTAGATTTTTTCTATATTCCTCTGTACGTCTTCCGGCCTAGGCTGGGTGTGTATATATAATTAATGATAATCAAGCAAGAGGCGTGTATTATATATGTCCATGATCGTCAATTTCCTACTAGTTAATGTTTTTTTTTTTGACTGGTCAGCACATAGATTTAATAACACTATTGACTTAGTACACATCAAAGGAGCTCAGTGATAACATCCCGTAATACTGACTAATAATCACACGCTGGGATCGGGCTAGGTTTCAGATTCATAGCCGCACCACCTGAGTCAACGAGGAGAATTCATCATTGATCTTTGAGGCGAAGTCCTCATCAACCTCCATCCTAGTGCACAACATTGGGTTGGAATAAGGCGGTGTACTGCTGCAGTTGCCTCTTGATCGCCCAGCTCCATCTCCACAAAATTGGTAGATGGCTGTTCTGTTGCACGAGCAGTAGCAGCTGATGGCTTATCTAGCAACGTGTTGGTCTGCTTCAGAACATGGATGTGGCAAGGATTCTGGGCCTTGTAGCAGCAGCTCTTGCAACACTGGAATGGAAAATGGGCACCGGGAGCGGGCGACGTTACCACACTGGATGAACTTGGGCTTGTTAAGACCCCGAAGGTTTGGCTTGGGCATTTCGAAGGCAGCGGCTGGAAGAGGAGGTGGCTTCTGCGGCGTCCCATCCCATTGCTGTTAGCCACCACTGGCGCAGGAGCAGGAGCAGGAGTAGCAGCAGCCAGCAGGGGAAGGCGAGTCACCAGCCACCACCTTTGGCAACGGCGGCAGTGGCAGGCTTCACGTCTGGCAAACAGGATCCATATGGCGGCAAGGGGTCAGCTGCTGGCCTGTCAAGCTTCGCTGGAGCCCACGGGCGCGGAGGCGGACGCAGCCGCGCAGGGCTGGGCGGCTGCCGGTCGCTCGCTTCCCTGCTTGTCGCGCAGACGCGTCGGGGCGGGGGTTGCGGACTCGCGGTCGATGTCCTCTACTAGTACTGGTTAGTGCCGGCACAACCAGAACTTAACTGCGGCTAAGTACGTACGTGTGCAGCACTGCAGCTAGCTATATTATGCACAAATAAATCGAGTTAACTAGAACAACGGAGCACTTAGTAGTATATTTGTGGACTCTCAAGTCTCAACTATATTTAATAATCTCATCATGCCAAAAAAAAAAGATAACGTTTTGAGTGTTAGTCTCACAAGTTTGATTTGATTTATAGAAAATATATATAATATTTATATGTCTAAATAATTTTGTTAAAAAACTAGATCTAAAGATCTTTCCAATAATACTAATTATAGTACTAATCGATGATATTTATTATTTATAAAATTACCAGGCAGTCGTTTTCTCGAAAAATGAGAACGACATTCTTGTTGAGATGGAGGGAGTAATGCAGTATCTTAGTCGCGGTGTGTATCTCAAGTCTCAACTATATTATATATGGACATTAATTATTAGTCCGGCAGCCTGCTCCGTAACATCATCGGAATCGTAAAAGTACGCACGGCAGCACCCTCACCCTCAGTGTGCATAGCCAAGAGGGCAAGAGGCGTCTTCGTCTTTATCTCCCCTGTCGCGTCTCTGTGTTTACCATATACTCCCTCCGTCCCATTAACTCTGTCGTCGGGAGCAGCAGCGGGAGTGTCTTCATTCTCAGATTCTGACATGTATCTATCCATCCCCTGCGTCCATGTACAACGAATGATTGATGAACCTACAAACAAGCTAAAACGACAGAACTAATGGGACAGAGGGAGTATAGCCAAGTAGCGTGTACCTACTAGCTGACATCAAATAATTTAATGGTGCAGGCTTTTAGAGGGTACAGAATCCAAGATGCAGTAGAACAAATAATCCCTTACTTGGAGGATACTGGAAGGAATGCACATAGGGCTATCTACTTCGATGGATGGGATGGACTGGCTGCTTCTGCTGTGCTCAGAGCTATAGCAGATGACCCTCCACCATCTCTGAGGAACAAATTTGATAGAATCATCCACATTGATTGCACCAGATGGAAGAGCCGGAGGGCACTCCAGAGGGTAATCGCTGAAGAGCTCAAGCTTCCTCAGAGTGTAATGGTTGCTTTTGATAGGGAGGATGACGAGGATGATTACAGTGGGATAGATGAAGGCTCTAGAATTGAGACAGTTGAAGTTGGAAGAGTGATATTTGGATCCTTATCACCATACAGATGTTTAGTTGTATTTCACAATGGAAGCACTGATATGGTTGACTTGGTTGATTTTGGAATTCCACAATCATTGTTTGCCGGTAAGGTAATATGGACCTTCACAGGAAGGCTTCGGGTCAACCCAGAAATAAAAGAAAATAAGGTAGACAGTTCACATCTCTGTATCTATATGAATATTGGCTGGTGGTTCTATAGTGACCCTCCTCAATTAATATTGGTAGAGGCTACAGAAGTTGTCAAGCACATGCAACAGAAGCAGAGCATCACCCCAGAAATAGCTGCCAACTGTATCACATATATCTTGTGGTTGCATGAAACAGGCGGCGGTACCATGGACTACAATTGGGCTGCCCACGCATCCAACTATTGGGTTTGCGATGGCATCATCGGACGACAAGGTCAGTTAGATGATAAATCCTGGGAGGTTTCCATCGCTCTCCATAAACAAGTGCAAAGAATGGAACTGTCCTCTAGTCCAGTAAAATTTCATGGTCATGAATACACAGATGTTTGGAAGTCAGTTGCCTGTACATCTGACAATGGAGAAAAGGAAAACTTCACAGCACCATCTCGAAATTTAACATCATTTTTTGTTGTTTTCAAAGATGGAATACGCACAACTTTACCATATGAAATGTTTCAACAGTCGGATAGACTACGTGTGTTGAAACTCTCTGGTTGTAGATTCAGCTTTTATTCACCTCCTTTCCATTGTTGCCGAAGCCTAAGATTCCTTGGATTAGACCACTGTGAAGATCAAGGGCAGGAAGAGGAGAACAAGCAAGGGAGACCAACAATGATGAAATTTTTTCAGAACCTATGGGTGCTTGATATAAGCCACACGGATTGGGAATTTGATCTATTAGATCATACAGAGCAGATGTCATCAAAAATTAGAGAAGTTCATATAAAGAAGGGAAGGATTTGGTGCAACCACCTTGCTTGGAGACAACTGCAGAACCTTCACAAGCTTCGAGTAATTGAGCCTACCAGCTCTTGGGAGACAGGCAAAAAAGATGAATTCACAGATATGGAGAAGTTGGAGCTCCTCGATCTGTCTGGTAACAGTACCATACAAGTTTTGCCAAGCTTATCTTCTGCAAGTGGACTCACAACTCTGGTCGTAGATGGCTGTGTTGAGTTGGATCATGTAGGCCCAGAAGGACTCCCTCCGGCACTTGAAACATTCAGCTTAGATGCAAGGTCGGACAAACTTTCGAAGATATCTTTGTCTGGTTGTGCACGTTTAGAGAACTTCTTGTTGCGTGGAGAACTGCCAGGCCTTGAGGAGCTCAACCTATCGGGCACATCAGTGAGAAGAGTTGACCTCAGCGATAAAGTTGTTCATGTGCAAGGACTCAAGAAGGTCTTCCTAATGGGCTGCAAGCAGCTACGTGCAATACTGTGGTGGCAAGAAGCACGGCAACTAGAGGTTCTATGCATCGGCACCATTGAAACAGAGGACACACGTCCCCGTTACTCTGTTTCAGACCCCTCAGACATCCAGCACAGAAACTGTGTTATCACAGGAGATGCAAGGTTCATTCAGTCATTGTTGAATATAGAATATGGAACCATGATAACTAGTAGCCATTACCTGGACCTGCACATGCCACCTACTAGTAGTAGCAGCAAATCCAAACGGCCAAACACGGATAAGGTTATCCTCAAACCATGCTACTATACTTATAGTGATGTCTTGCCAGAGGAGGCGTCTACTTGTGATAATGAGATGAAATGGCCTGCCCCGTTGAATCGCCATATGGAAGTTGGTGAAGGTATCAGACTCACGGATGTGGAGAGCGACAAGGGAATCAAAGCCATTTATTATGTGATGTTGAAGTGCATTGACTCCTTGCACGTGCATGACAATTCATGCATCCTTGCTGTGACACCCAAGATTCCAAGTGATCGTTCGTGGCAGGTATTTGTACTCAAATGGTGCCGTGTGGAGAGGTGCCCAAGGTTAGAAACAGTGTTTGCTGCTAGTTTTTTCCGTTACATCTTTGAATCACTGGAGACTATTTGGGCGTCAGACCTCCCCGCAGCTGCCTGCATTTGGAGCAAAGGATCAATTATTAGGGACTACGACCGATGTTTTCAAGCACTAGAGAGCATACACTTGCACAAGTGTCCCAGGCTCAAGTTTGTCCTCCCGTTGTCACGCAGCACATACTTGCCCAGATTGGAGACTCTCCACATCACTCAGTGTGGTGACCTCAGGCAAGTCTTCCCATGGGATGATGTCGCCGTGCCTGAACAACATAGAGGAGATGTGGTCCGTGTAGTGAAGGAATTCCCCAAGCTGAAGCACATCGTCCTGCACGATCTCTCCTGTCTACAGGAGATCTGCGAGGCCAAGATGCATGCACCCTTGCTTGAGAGCGTCAGCATCAGGGGCTGCTGGGGTCTCAGGCGCCTCCCAATTATCGACCATGGAAGCAACAACCACCGACCAGTCGTGCACTGCCAGGCGGACTGGTGGACGAAGCTGGAGTGGGATGGACTGCAGTTGGGCCACCACCCATCGCTCTACGAACCTTGCCATTCATCGGCCTACTACAAGAAGCGCCACCTCAGGGGCACGGTTCTCCGGTGAAGACACATGAATCTTTTGTTCAGGTATGTATGTATGTATTTATACGGTTGTATGTGCTGCCTAGCTTGTTTTTCTCTTCACCATTTCACGTACATGTATTTTGTCATGCATTTATACCTTATTATCAATTTATTATTTTTGTGTTGGCTCAGGGGGTGCCCATGCCCTTCATGCATCATGGGTTGCAACCTTCAATGCCACTGCAAGCTGTTGCTGCTGCAATATGGATGATTAAGGATTTGTTGCTTCACTGGTTCGTGTACTACTGTGTTTGCAAGAATGTTTATTTCTCTCATCAAGAATAAGCTGGTGGTTCGACGTTGTATGCATCCACCAAATTGGTTGTCTGTTTTAAGACTTAATCTGTATGCGTCTCTCGTCGAATCTCATCGATCAAGAGATGGATATTACTGATTGGTTTGTGGTTGTGTGTGTGTGCGCGCGCGCTTGAATTTGAAATAAGGGGGATGCGATGTCCCTGACGTGTATTGAGCTTGGATTGCTCAAAGACTTGCTCAAGGAAACGTTTGTCTACTTTGTGATCAAACTCTGTATGCAGTAAAAGATGGCTTTGATTGATTTGCATGCATGGACTCCGCAAAGTTTTTTGTTTGCATATTTGTTTCTCAAGTAATTATTTCCTAATGTGTATATCCATCAACCCCTGAGTTTGAAATGCATAAGTGTTTTAATATCAGAGTGCTGGGGGAACAATGTAACATTGGATATTGTCTAATCTGTTTTCCTCTTCTTTTTTTTTTCTTCCATGCTCTGGTAAGATGGAATTCTATCTACTCAAAGGTTCAGGACTTCAGGTTACTTGTGTCCTGTAATTGGCCCATTCCCATGAAAAATTGCGGCTAGAATTTTGACCCGGTCGTTCTTTGCTCTGATCAGCAGTGGTTCAGTGGCTTGTGATCAATTTCGGTCTCATATATGTACATAACTGCACTGATCAAATCCCAATTCTACCACCATTATAGGCTAATCACAACAGTTAACACACAAGTACCGACGATACAGGAAACTAGATTTGTGACCTCAGCTTGACCGTTGCATTAGCTGAACATGACCATCATTATGAAGTAAAGTAACAATTGCATATAACAAGATATAGCATCTCCAAAACATATAGGACCAACAGGGGCCTATTAGACTCCAGCACTTATCTGTCATTACTGCCAGATAAATGAAAATAGTGATATATTCAGATAGATAGCATTCCTCGTCTCCACAGTCCACACCCACCAAGAAAAACGAGGCATCCAGCCAAAATATAGTTTTATTGACCTAGAACATGTCCAATTTGGCCCTGAATTTCGAAACAACAGCGTTACAGCCTCTTTTGCATTGATCAACAATTCAGAATTACAGCTCAGTCATTGCACAAATGCTAAGTTCAATGTTTCAGCATCACAATCACAACAGTTTGACTCCAGCTTCTCTGACTGAATCTATCACGGCCTTCACTTTCCCATGGTACTTTTGTTCTCTCTTCATGTGGATGGACACTGCAGGTATTCCCTTGAGCAGCAGGCGTTCACCAAGCAACTTTCCAATCTTTGCAGCTGCTGCGACGTCACGGGTCGACTCCATGTTTGGTCTCAGTAGCTTCTCCTGAGAGCTTGCAGAACATGCAACCGTTGATGTTGGGGTGTGGATGACCTGAGCAGATACATACTTGTTTGTGAAATGCATCCTCAACAGGTAGGGCTTGAGGAAACGGGTGACTCTAGCTGCCCTTTCTGGTGGAGGGATCACCATGATTACAGGTCTCTCTGCTGCAAGTTAACAGGGGGCAACAAAGGCTTAGTAAATCACTAAATTGGTAACACATCATGGGTGCTTAAAACAAGGATGCAAACAGCAGTGGCGGAGCCTGAATCACAGTCAAGAGGGACCCAAATTGGTCAGATTATTCATATAGTTTGTGGTCAGCTAGTACATGCTAAAGATAGATGATACAACTACTGATTTATATGCACATTTTGCAAAGAAGAAAGCTTAGAATATCTAGCTCTCTAGATGGGCAGTTTAGACCTTCAATCATATACATATATAAACTTTAATTAATCTTTGATAGCAAGGGGGACCAGAGCCAAGTATGGCCTCAACTAGGCTCCGCTAGTGGCGAACAGTATGACAGACTATAGGATAAAGGCAAAAGAAGGCGTGAATTGGTTTTCAACCCATGTTAACAGGGTGAAAATGCTTGAAAATGTTAAAAGGTTTAAAGAACGAAAAATAAACACATATAGCTAGAATCTAAGGCACAGTTGGATATTTGAACTGGAGTAGAATTAGGAAACAGTCGTGTTTACAAACTATCCCTGCTCGCTAATCGTTGTCATTCCACTTCAAGCGAATAGATAAAGCCATATACCAAAGAAAACAACATTTTTGATCTGTTACGTAATTGTTTGGACATATTGCCAGGATAGTGACCTAGTGATCAATTTAGGAAGCACAGAGAAGCTTATTCGACGAATCTGCCATGTAGGAAAATAAATCACAACATCTACAAAACTCAATCAGCCTTGGCCTCAGCAGAAGGGTGCCTGATATGTAGGCTAAAACAACAAGAGCAGATTTAATGGTATCTAACAGATGGAAGGAGCTCAACCAGAGTATTTGTTTCATGCATTACTTTTCTTTCAATTTTAGCCAGATGAAAAAGGAAACCGGGCCACGAAACAGAGTTCGTGCAAGGTACAGAGTACAAGAACGTTCGGCTCCTCATGCTCAGTGTCCGTGTCCCAGCACTTGCTCATGGCAGACATCACAATTCCCCAAAGCATGACAGCTTAGAACTGAGCTCACAGAGGAGAGGCATCTCTACCAGTTCATTCATCCATGCATTTGATTCGATTCAAGGAGAGAAGCGAAAAATAAACTAAAGAACAGCGGATCTAATAATAATAATAAACACAGCACAGGGGGATGAAGAGGAGAAGCCGGACCTGTTAGGAGGCCACGCGGCTGCGCGGCTGGCCGGGGACGCAGCAGGCGGAGGCGGCGGCGGCGCGACGAGTGTGGCGTGACGGATCGGAGTCGGAGCAGGGTTTCCAGAAGGAAATCGTTGGGCCGAGCTGTGGTATCAACCACACCGCTGGGCTTAATGGGCCGAGGCCCATTTAAAACCAGCCCAGCTTGAGACCGAAGCCGAAGCTGTGGTATCAACCACGCCGCTGCGACTGCGAAAGAAACAAAACGAAACCGAAGCTGTTTTCCATCGCCGTTCGAAGCAAGCGGCGGCGGCGATGGCGGCGACAGCGGCGGACGGGCCCCCCGGTGGAGCCGCAGTCGCTGAAGAAGCTGAGCCTCCGGTCGCTGAAGCGCTCGCTGGACCTCTTCGCCCCCGCGCACGCCCTCCTCTTCACGCCCGACACCGAGAGGTAACCTGGTTTGCCTCCTCCGTTTCCTTTCCTCGGGAGGCACAAAACCCTAGCGGGGATTCTGACTGCGTATTCTCTTGATCTCGCTGCGGCGGCGGTGGTGGCGCAGCAAGAGGATTCGTACCGGGTACAAGGTGAGGGCGGAGTATGGCGCCGTGAAGGACCTGCCGCCGGAGCAGGGGCGCGGAGGGCAGGGCAAGGGTCCTGCGCAGCCGCCGTCGACGGCGTTGGCACTGCCAGGTTAGCTTCGCTCTTTTCTTCTTCTTCCCCGTTCTCATTGAAATCATACTTTCGTTTTGCTGTTCAATGTAGGAGAAATCTTTCTAGATCGTTTAGAGTGGTAAGCTAGCAGCAGGACTAAGAATTCATGAGTTTACCCTATTTTTCAATTGCTAGTGCAATTGAGTTACTCACAGAATTCCAGAAAACATGACTTGTATTGCGAAATCTATAGTTTCTTTTCCCCTTAAATTAAATACCTTAGGCACATGGCTTTAATACTGCCTACTAATAGTAGAAGGTAGTTTGTACCCCCGGCTTAAATTGAACAAGAACTATTGTTGACTTACTCATCCAAGTTACCTTCAGTAACTCAGCTTGGGGTTGGGTAGCACTTATCATCTAGTACAGCTTCAGCTAATTTCCTTGCCTTCATCAAATGCAGTCATCACTACAGAAGAAAGTCTTACACAGAAAATCATTGGGATTATAAATTAGTTTATCTCAATTGCTATTCAGTTGTGATTTGCATTAAGAACCCAATCATAGCATCTAAAATGGAAAATGCATTGCGAATGAACTTTTTGGTTCCCCTTCTCTGCATATGTAAGTGTTTCCAAATTATATCTGCAATGAAAATAAAATAATATATAGTTCGGAATCACAAAAAGCTCTATGAAACATGAAGCTTCTCTCCACACCATTTTCTGATACAACTAATCACCAGTGTAGATTATGTCCTAAATGGTCTGGGACAAGTAGGCCTTTACCTTCAAAGTTAGTTTTCATGGTTAATCCAATGAGTAACTACGGCTCCAGGGCACATATGAACATATAATGTTCAATTAGAACCATACCTTTTCAGATTTTGTTTCACGCAATCTTTCTTTGGAGAAGGTTGGATATCAAGTTCTCCTGTCAATATAATTCCTAATCATGCAGCTCATTTTTCCCAGAAAAGGCCTGACCTATAGGATTCAGTGTCCTATTTAGCATTCATATATAATGTCAGGACAGGAACAAACCACAGATGTTTAGAGGGTTGACATTTCTAGCCAAGTGTATAACCAAAATCTGGTATTCCCAACATTCTGGACTTGATAAATATCTCCACAACGACACCAATGAAATTAGTTTAGTATTTTGCAAGCCTTTGTGGACAATCATGCACCCTGATAACTAAAGCTAAAAAATTGAAAAAAAAATTAGTTTATTAGATTAGATGTTTGCACTTTTTTTTTTTTTTTTTGCATTTCATTATCTGATCTTGCAATTATCTTGTCAGGAACACAGCATACAAAAGATGCTCACAGAGAAGGCACTAGTAGTGCCATTGTCCCTGCGCCACTTATGCTGCCAAAAGCACCGTAAGTGCATTCATATTATGTTGTTTGTTATTAACTAGTTAATGCTGTTTCTCTAACTAGCTATTTTATCCATATGTTTCTGTTCAGTGATACTACCATACCTGGCAAAAAATACAACTCTATCAATTCCTGGATCATCTGACAGGTTTATTCCCTTGTATTTTAATCTGTTGACTCTATTGTACTGCATGGCTTGATATCAGCATTGTTTCCTGAGTTGTAGATTTTGTGCGGCTTAAATTTTCTGTTGCATAATTGAAGTCAATTGTATGTGCACGTGTGCACCAATATTTTTATAAAAAAAGTGCGTTGTAAGCTCTCAAGAACACAAGCAAATCCCTTGATTTCTGTTCAATCATAATAATAATTTTTTCATGCACCAGTTTATATATTTTACTAGTGCTGATATCTTGGGATACCTCCCAGATTTTCTACATCTGCACTGATGGAAAGGATACCTAGTAGATGGCCACGGCCTACATGGCATGCTCCTTGGAAGAACTATCGGGTACTTTCTCTTCCCAGTGTGGTGCTACCTTTCGAGTTCATTATTTAACAGGTTTGCACATTAGTGCGAAGTCAGTACAAATTTTTCATTGTGTTTCAGTATTCAGGACCAAAGTCTCTATACTGCACTTACATGTACTTCTAACATCCAATCTAACCGGTCAGCCAAAACCACTGACCCTGCATCTTCTTTTTTGCATGTGATTTAAGTACAATAGTATATTTGTTTATGGTAGCATTCTGGTTCTCATGAATTAAGATATCGTTTTAATTTTGTTTCACAAATTATGTCTTGTACTTTAATTTACGCAGGTCATCAGTGGTCACTTGGGATGGGTTCGATCTATTGCATTTGACCCAGGGAATGAATGGTTCTGCACTGGTTCTGCTGATAGGACAATAAAGGTAAATTTCATTTGTCCCACAATCGTGAACTGAAGGCCACACTTGTTACTATGTTATGAACTGAAATTTTCATTTCCCTTCTCTTTGCACTTCGTTAGTTTGTTAGAAGTTGATAGCAACTTTGATACTAGAGCTTTAAAAGTTAAAACATCTGTCACCGTATATTTTGTTTAGATTGTATACACCAAATACTGCGACCGTGAATCGTAATAATCTACTCTTTTGGTGGGTTATATAAATCGGCTTCGGACATGACCCGTAACTGGGCTGTCCCAGTTGCATTCCAAACCTGACAATTGGGAGAAAAGTGCATATATTCCGGCTGTTCCTTGTGGTTCAGCATTAGTATTATTTAGCTTTCAATCTTTGAGTTATCAGGATGACCCTATTTGAATATTTCTTTATCTTTCATACCTTGGCCCTTTGTTTCTTACTTTTTTCTTTTTTCTTCTTTTTTTATTTTTATTTTTATTTTGTAAGAACATCTAGTATATGGATACAATGCAATTGACTATCACCCCCTCCTGGTATTTACTTAGTGTAATGTTAAGCCAACTGTTCAATTTTGTCACTATGCTTCCTTTTATAGTCCGCTCATTCGTCCTGCAACTCGTGTCTTGCTGTAGATATGGGATCTTGCATCAGGAACACTGAAGCTTACACTGACTGGTCATATTGAACAAATTCGGGGTGAGTTTGTCTTTGTTTTTGTGAGTATGATCTACTCAGTTTTTGTGAGTATGATCTACTCAACATTCTTACAGTAAGATTTGTGCCCCAGTGTAAAACTTAACTGACTGATGAATGTACTGTACATTACTGTAGGACTTGCTGTCAGCCAGCGTCACACTTATTTATTTTCTGCTGGTGATGACAAACAAGTAAAATGTTGGGATCTTGAACAAAACAAGGTTAGTTTTACATATTTACTTTTAAGTATGGCATATTTTTTGGGACGTCCTGGCGCCCGGACGTCCGGAACTATATGGGCGTCCGGACGCCCGCGTCTGTGCTCCACTGGGCCTGCCTGCTGGCTACTCTCCGCGCGCCTCACTGGGCCTGCCTGTTGCCTGCACTCCCGCAGCAACACAGGGCCTTCCTGCTGCCTGCAGTCCGCACGCCCCACGGGGCCCTCCTGCTGCCTGCACCCCGCGTGCCCACGGGGCCTGTACCTGCACTTCGTACGGCCACACAGGAGGCCCATGACTACCTCCGCCCCCCCACCTGGACATTTGGGCCTGCGCCTGCCCCTGTCTCTTTCGCTTCCTCCACCTGGATGTCTGCGCCTTGTCAACGACGATCACCAATTGTAGCTGGCAGCTGTGGCAAAAAATGTGTCCTCGACAGCAACAAAAATCGATCGACATTTGAAACATCAAAATGAAATATATGCAACATCCGACTGAATACAGACGAAACACCCGAAAACATGCTTCTGAAACATACATTTATGCCATCTGCAACATGTGTAACACCAAGATCTATTTTTAAAAACATCTAGACAAAATATTTACAACATACGACTAAAACACCTGAAACACTTAAAACATAAAGCTTGCAACAAAAATCTATTTTATCATTGCAACATATGCAACACTTCAGGATCTCCTTTTACAACATTCAGGCCAAAAACACTTGAAACATATATTTGAAACATTTGAAACCCTTGAAAACATACAACATCTTGATCTGCGTTTTGCAACTCAGATTCACTTTTGCAACATCAAGACAGGGCACTTGAAACAAAAATCTAAAATTTCTGAAACAGTTGAAACAATGTGTTCACTGCATGACCACGACCTACCTGGCGGAGGAATTGCAGCAGAACGGCTGGTGGGGGGACCTGCCTGTGCCACGACCTAGCAAGCGCACCATCCGGTGACGTTCGGCGGTGTCCGGCAAAAATGTCGTCTACGAGCTCGAGCAGAAGCGCAACGTTGTTGGCCCCTGGCGCTGCCGCATGGAGCACGGACCTGATTTGGATGTGGGGAGGAGATGGGGCGCGAGGCGTGGTGGAGGAGATGGAGCAGGACGTGGGAAAGCAACGTCGCAAGCGGGAACGAGTGAAGGAGGAGGAGGAGCAGCGAGAACGACGGGAAGGCAGCAGCCCGCGCGCCGCGCCCAGCCGGAGCAGCCGCCATGGCTCCGAGCAGGAGACGAGCGGATGAACGGATGGATTACGAAGAAGAATGAAGCCTGGGCACAGCGACCGCCCGCCCGCGCCGGCCGGAAACTCCAGCAACCAACCAGCTGGATGCCTACCTGGATCTCGCGTTCAGGTGCTCGCCCGAACCCCCGCGCGCTGGCGCCGGCACCGGCGAACCGACGAGCGAGCCTGAAGCTGAGCGGATGAAGCCAACGAGAGGATAAGATTGAGAATGAGTGGTTGGGGCAGCTTTTCTCTTTTTTTTTTAATGTGGCGCAGGTGTCGTGCGGAGGGGAAAGTGCGGGCAGCTGGGTGGCGCGTGTCCGGCCGTGGTTGGACGAGTCGGACGTCTTAATCTAATCCTTACCGATATTTTTTGTGGCATTTTGACTTCTCTTGACATCTGATCTGTATTATATGTTAAAGGTTATTAGGTCTTACCATGGGCATCTGAGTGGTGTTTACTGCCTAGCTCTCCATCCAACAATTGATATCTTACTGACTGGTGGTCGAGATTCAGTTTGCAGGGTATGATCCCTCTTGCAACCACACCTTATGAAAAATCTCAGCGTATGCAAGGCTCATTTGTTTTTTCTTGCGTTATATACAGGTGTGGGACATCAGAACAAAAGCACATGTTTCTGCTTTAACAGGGCATGACAACACTGTCTGTTCAGTGTTTGCTCGGCCTACGGTAAGAATGCATTTACACCTGTCAAATTTACAATTCACCACAATATTTTCTGCCAAACAGTATACTTCATTTCATGGTGTGGTTTTATTGGAGTCACTCCCTCATAATTAGCCAATGGACTGTTTGAATCGGTTCTGTGGATACTTTGCTTCCTTGAAAATACTAGCAATTGGTTGTTTTAGTAAAGTTTAGTTCAATGATAAAAGGCAAATGAGCAACCTTGATAGACCTCCTATGCCATCAGCAGTTTTATTACCATTTAAGCTACGCCATTTTAAAATGTATTTGTGCCATGGCAAGTACTCTGGTCTGTCACTCTGTCCTGCCTTACAGTTCATTAAAAAACTTATTCCTTGCTTTCTCTTGTCTCAGGATCCTCAAGTTGTCACTGGTTCACATGATACGACTATTAAATTCTGGGATCTTGTAGCTGGTAATTCATCTGTCAAATGGAACTCTGTATACTGTTGTTTTTACGTATATATTTTATTAGTTGTTTCCTCCTGCAGGGAGGACTATGTGTACCCTTACACACCATAAAAAGTCTGTGCGAGCTATGGCACTTCATCCAAAGGAGTAAGTTTTTATCCATGATTGGATTTTCAATATTCTCTACAATGTTATGGACCTTTATTTATATAGCAACCCTTTTTCAGGAAAGCATTTGCATCAGCGTCAGCAGACAACATAAAGAAGTTTAGCCTTCCCAGAGGCGAATTTCTGCACAACATGCTGTGAGTCTTTCATATAGTTAATTTTCATTTTCACATTGTAACTCAGCACATCGTGGTTCATGCTTACTGCCACATGATTAATATCAAAAGCCATACCTTATAATGGTGTCAGAAGGAAATGCCTTGTAAATGTCAATACATGGTGTTGGGTGCCATGATCCACAAGCCCAGAAACCGTGTTTCTGTGATTTTCTAAAATTTACCTCCTTTTAGCCTTTTGTACTTACTGTTCCCTTCCTGCCTCAATAATATAAATTTGAATCTGCAAATTTTGCTAGTTCCCTGACATGAACATGGAGACTTGGAATCATACTTCCATTATTTTCCCAAGTAGATACTAAATTTAGATTCTAATAGAAACCAATTTAGCCTGGCAAGGAAACCAAATCTCTTTATTGCCTTGTAGCTTCTTTCTCCCTCCTTTCTCTCTTTTTAGCTGTCATCCAGTTATGCTTTTAAATATGGTGTCTCTGACATTCTGCATTCTTTGTAATGTATAGAGGAAACTCATTCAGTCCCTCTTTGACATTGCATTAGGCTCTTGCTAAATGCTGGTTACATGCCACTGAGACACCTCATGTTTTCATTATGTTCAGGTCGCAGCAGAAAACAATTATCAATTCAATGGCTGTAAATGAGGATGGTGTCTTGGCAACTGGAGGTATGTTGTATGTACTGTACAAATTGTCATGTTTGTTGTAATTGAACATACATATGGTCTTATTAAGAAACTTCGATTCACAATGTTTTTAAATACAGTAATAAATTGATTGGAAATATCAGAATCATTTGGGCATTTGTTTTGAAAGGTTGAATAAAAATATTATAGGTTTTTTGGGTTATATAACTAAGTTGAAAATTATTAGTCAAACTAAGCTAAGTTGTGGAGACGATGTGGATGTGCAGAATGACATGCATTGATAACTTGCCATTATTTGAAACCTTCTGTGCAGGGGATAATGGAAGTCTGTGGTTTTGGGACTGGAAGAGTGGCCATAACTTTCAGCAAGACCAGACTATAGTCCAGCCTGGTAAGTTTTAATTTGCATCATGCAGATGCCCATTGATAGGATATATAACATCTCTGTTTTGGGTCTCTACAATGTTTTTCCTCATATGATGTGCTTGAGAACACCAGTAGTTTCAGAAATGCTACTCGTGGCTTAGATCAGCCTAAATTTTATCACTTGAGTTCTTGGTTACTCCATAGCAACTAGCCAAACTATTCCAGAGGTCGATCATCTATAGGTGTTACCTAGATTATGTTATGTCTGTTGAAAAAGTATACGATTTGAAATAGTCATCTCATTACTGGTATCTCGCATTTCCAGGATCGCTGGAGAGTGAGGCATGCATATATGCCCTTTCCTATGACGTCAGTGGATCAAGGCTTGTGACTTGTGAGGCAGACAAGACTATAAAGATGTGGAAAGAGGACTTAACAGCAACACCAGAGACTCATCCCATCAATTTCAAGCCCCCAAAGGACATCCGAAGATATTGATCGGTACTCAAACCCCACAAGCTAGCAAGCTAATGGATCGTTGGAGCCTCCCCAATTGTACCCAACCCAACTTGGTGCTTCCCTGAGCCCACCTGTACACTTGATTGGAAAACTAATGGCCTAATGGGTGACTAATTCTACATTAGCTGTATGATACGTGCATTTGCAGCGGTGGTTGTATAAATGCTGAATTTGCTCCAGTTGACGTGGCCCAAATTCATTTTTGAGCAGTAAGCGTTTGGTTTGTACCATCCCAGTGGCATTCTGGTGATTGGAATTCTGTTGCTTCACTTCATTCATCGACGTCTGTGCCTGCAGGGACGTGCTTCTGACTGCTGTGAATGCTATTTCATGTTTTATCTTGCGTTTTGATGAACAAGGTTGGTTGCATCGAGATTCAAATTCTTCTTAGGCGGGTTATTCAATTTTCAATCAAATATAAGTAGTATGTAGCATCACTAATTTATGGCGGGACAAGAGAAGTTGTCATGGTTAAGACAGCGTTTTGCTGACCGGGCCCCGGGTACGGTAATACATCATGTGTGTTTGCACGCCAATCCGGTTACAGAATAGTGGTATCGTATCGTTTGAACATGATGGCTAGTCCATTCGAAATCCCGTCACCCTGGCAGGCAGCAGATGGTATTTTATGTCAGCAGGTGGTCAGCAGGTGGTCGTGAACACAACACAACAAAGCCGGCCACAAGGCTTTGCCGCCGCCGGCTGCACCTGCACACACACAGCGGATTGAAAAGCATAAGGCACGGCACGGACAACGGGACAAGAACGAGCTGCCGGCGGGCGTCAGTACATTCGTAAGCAAAAGGTTGTGTTCTTTTCTGTACGTACACTACTACTATTCTGCCACATCACATAGTATTGTACTTTGCTTGTCACGTACTGTAGTACAACCGAGGATGATGCATAATGCCATGATTGTTGTTGGGATACATACACCACACATGTATATATAATATATGATATAATATATACATACACATACCCCCTCCGTTTTAAAAAGAAAGTCGTTTTGGATGTTCGTGCCATAAGTTTGACTCGATTTGTAGAAAATATGTGCAATATTTATATCTTCAAATAAATTTATTTAAAAACTGAATTTAAAGATCTTTGCAATGATACTAATTATTGATACTAATCGATAATATTTATTATTTATAAAATTTGCTGGCAATTGTTTCTTTAGAAGCGAGAACGACATCATTTACGTCAGTGTGTGCGTTAGCAAAAGCCAAAAGGACTTCTGAATTCAGCAGCAACAGTGGATCGAGGCCCAATGGGGGGAAAAGTCCTGACTCTGGAAAAAGAAACAAGCATAATTCGATCCAGGTGGGGCGATGATGATACGGTCAGCATGCAAGTGGCAGTACAGCGAGAGTCTTAGCCCTGCTGACAAACTAATGCGCTCATCACCGTACTATAATCATCTCACCATTATACTACATCCATAATAACTCTAAAATTCGATGACATCATTTGTCATGGAATCCTCGCTATTATGAGATTCCATCATCTCCTTATTAGCCATCATGCATATGCAGGCCATAAGTAAACAAATCCACTTTAAAACAAATCAAACAAAATTAATAAATCAGCTCCGGTCGTATGACGATGGATCGGAGCAGATTTTTTTAATGTGATATACGTACAAGATAAATGTACTTCCTTCGTAAAAAAATAAATGTCATTATAGTATTTGTGCTGATCAAACTTAAATTATTAAGTTCGACTATGAGTAATATTTATATCTCCGAATAAGTTAGTTGTGAAAATATTAATTTTTTTATAAATATTTGATTAAAGGTAAAGTGTTTGACTTCTCGAAAAGTGAGAACAACATATTACTTTAGAACTAAGGGAGTATATATAAGAATATGGACGCATCAAAGATCTGTTCTCTAAAGAAGATAATACCTTTTGGCTTGACACACATGACTTTGGTTGTTTGGCCCCTACTCTTATGACATGCATAAATTTGTTTGTTTCTTTCATTCTTTACATCGTGTATATGCATGCCACTATATCATGATTGCTACTGCTTCCATTATAAATGATAAGTATTGCTTTCGTTCTAAATTATAAGAAATTTACATGGTTTGTAGATATAGTGCACATCTTTTTTAAAAAAAAAATTGAAGACAGTGTACTCTTGTCCTAAGATATAGCTTGTTTTTATTTCTTCTAAGTCAACCCACCTGATATTTGACTAAAATTACAGAGAAACATATTAACTTCTACCGCATCGAAAAGGTACTTCCTCCAATGCAAATTGTGTAAGCATACGTTGTGCATGAGATCACATCCTTATTTGTTTGTTGTGGTGCTTACTTGCAAGGACAAGGGATAGCGATCAGACCAATAAATCAAACCAAAATTAGAGCCCCGTTCTCTCTACTTGAAAGTTCTATTCTTGAAGTGTAGCTGCACCCATTTTGCTGCCATTAATTCATTTGTTGTTATATGGAAAAATCTGAAGGGCTCGAACCGCAAGTTCTATAAGTAATGATAGTTGAAATTTGTTTCATTTGTGTTGTTATCCGACCTCCCCTTCCAGCCATACGTCAGTGTGTGCGTTAGCAAAAGCCAAAAGGAATTCTGAATTCACAGCAGCAGTGGAGCGAGCGAGGCCCAATGCAAAAAAATTCCTGACTCTGGAAAAAGAAACAAGCATAATTCGATCCAGGTAAGGCGACGATGAATGATACGGACATACGGTCATCAATTGACAGTGACAGCGACAGTCTTAGCCCTGCTAACAAACTAATGCGCTCATCACCAGACTATAATCATCTCAGCATCATATACTACATGATAATAACTCCAAAATTCGATGACATCATTTGTCATGGAATCCTCGCTATTATGAGATTCCATCATCTCCTTATTAGCCATCATGCATATGCAGGCAAAAAGTAAACAAATCCACTTCAAATAAAATCAGACAAAATTAATTAAACAGCTCCGGCCGTTGACCATGGATCGGAGCAGATTTTTTTCTGTAATATTTTAAGATAATGGTGTACTCCATTAATCTCAAAAGTGTGTTCTATGGTATTTGTGCCGATCAAATTTTTAAATTAAACTAAATTTGTATTTTAATATTAGCAACATTTGTATCTTCAAATAAATTTACTGTTAAAAGTATATTCAATAATCTATCTAATGATATTAATTATATACTATAAATATTAATATTTTTCTTATATATATTTGATTAAAGTTAAAAGCATTTGACCTTTCGAGAAGCAAGAACGATATTTATTTTTTAGGACTAAAGGAGTATATAAGAACAGGGACGCATCAAAGATCCGTTGTTTGAAGAAGGCAATACCTCTTTTAAATTTAGATTTTCTAGATACATACTCTCTCCATCTCAATTTATAATATATTTGACTTTTTTTAAACCAAGTTTGACCAATCGTCTTATTCAAAATATTTTGTAAAATATCACTTCTTTTGTCATGACTTGCTTTATCAATAAAAGTTCTTTAAGAATGACTTAAATTTGACAATGTTTGTACAAATTTTTTAAATAAAACGAATAGTCAAATTTAAAATAAAAAGAGTCAAACATCTTATAATCTGAAATGGATGAAGTAGTTTGGTATTTAGATATATTGCATATCTTTTTTGGAAACGAAGATATAGTGTACTCCATTGTCCTAAATATAACGTGTTTTATTTCTTCTAAGTCAACCCCTAAAATTATAAGGAAACATATTAGCTTCTACCGTATTGAAAAGGTACTCCATCCATTACAAATTGTAAGCCTACGCCGTTTTTTTTTTTTTTTTTTTTTTGAAATTGAACATATGATGATTGCTATGTATAGCTCGCCAAGCAGCTAATATAAAAAAATCCAGGACAAAAAAGATTAAATAAATATAATTTGTTTGCTTTAAGATCCATGTAGTTTTTCGAGAAAGGTCTACCGGAGCAAAACTCAGTACAAAAATAGCAGAGTGGGTGAGTATATGTGTACAGATCGAGCAGGAAAAAGAGTTTTAGACCGAAAGATTCTGAAACTCCAATAATATCATTGTTTTAGAAATACCACCTTTGGGAAATTACAAAGTTTGATGTTTTTCAAACCACCAATGGGATTCACAAACCAAATTATATATTTTACAAAACTCTTTTGTAAACAAGAAAATGTACTCCTTTGTAAACAAGAAAATGTATTGTATCCAACAAACTTAATGACTAATGGCGTGTGCTTCTAGTAGTGCTTAGCACATGCTTAGGTTGCAATCTGAAATTAATAAGACCTCGTTTAATTAGCAGAACTCACCCACACACAATTGTTTGACTCTAGGCTTCAGCACTGTGTAGTGGCCACTGTAGCACGCTAACGCCATGTGACGAAGCCGGAGGTAGATCATGGACGAGTGCCAAAAGATTGACAAAATCTGTCTAGCGTGCATCTCGAGAGCATAGTTATTATACAATAAATTTGTATATCTCGTCATGGATGAGCACATGCATTGTGACGTGACGATATGAAGCTTGTTTTGAGCGTTACGCTCTGGCCAATGGCGAAGGATTTCAATCGACGCTAGATCTCGTTGTCAGCGGTGAGTGCGTTCAAAGCCTAGTTTAACGAGTGATTGCATTTATCTCTTTTCTTTGTCATTTTCACTGCGACTTTCAAGCTTGGGCACGCATTGGACAATCGATCGAGGAAAGAAGATGACCGAATATTTTTTTTTGTTTGATATATATATATATATATATATATATATATATATATATATATATATATATACACTTTTAATTTTAGAAGTTGTTTTGTGTCATGTTGTTCATGTTGAATATGAGCCTTTGTTTTTCTTAACATATAATACTACTATGTATGGGATCCTCTTCCGAGTGTCTGTTCACATTAAAAAAAAAATTTACTCCCTCCGTTCCAGAATATCTGTCGCTTCGCTTCCCGAGAAACAAATGCCAGCAATTTTTTATAAATATTAAATATCATCGATTAGTATCATAATTAGTATCATCGGAAAAATCTTTGGATCTAGTTTTTTAACAAAATTATTTGGAGATATAAATATTACACATATTTTCTACAAATCAAGTCAAACTTGTGACACGCATCCCACGGCGACAATTATTTTGAAACGGAGGGAGTAGGCTTTATATAGTTTGCCCGTACCCTAAAAAGAGGAAGGAGAAAAGATGAGAAAAACAAAAGAAGATGATGACTACCTTCTTTCTATCTATCTGATCTGATGATCCGTGCGGTCCATGGTCAGCGTCGATGGGTGGGTGATAGATAAAGGCATATGATGTACAGGGGGGGACACACACCTGCTGCACAGTGGTGACGGCGGATCTATGGCATGCCGCCTGTGCCTTGGACCAAGTTTGTTCATGTTCCATCGCAGCAGCTTCGCTTGCATTGCACCACCGTGCGTGGCGCGCGCCGCCGTGGACCGTGGTGCACTGCACCTGTCCGCGCCACTACTTTTGTGTGTGTCACGAACGAAACGAGGACGTGACAGTATGTGTATGTAGTACTGTGGTACGCATGCGGCATGCAGGAACCAAAATCAGCAAAGAAACGTGCTGGTGCTGACCTGCTGGGCTGGTTCGTACGTCTCGTCTCACCAACCAAACCAAAGTCCAAAATCCAATCAGAATCATATCACTCCTCCTCTTGAGTCTTGCCTCTTGGCTTCGCCGTCGGCCGTCGGCCGTCGCCCGCGTACGTATTGTATTTTGGCCGGACTCTGGTGAGGAGACTGGCCGCCAACGCTTCGCCTTCGCTGCTACAAATACATACACTGGCCACTGGCCAGCAGGCACGCAGGCCTCTCTCCTCCGCTCCTCCGACCCAATCACCAGCACACTGTGAGGGACAGGGAGGGAGACTGGGAGAGGATTAATTAATGGAGAGGATGCTGGCCGGGCTGATGCGGAGGAGGGGTGGCCTCCTCCGCCACCACCAGCAGCTGGGACCGGGACCGGTGGCCTCGCTGCAGGCCGCCGCCACTGCGGCCTCTAGCTCGCTCTTCTCCCACCACCACCACCAGCAGCAGCACACGACCGCCGCGGATCCGGCTCCCCTGTCCGGGCTCAAGATCAGGGACTCCGCGTCCCAGGTGTGTCGTCGATCCATCTATCGCAATCTTCTTTATAACCAACCTCATCGTCACAGGCCGGCGGCTGCTCCTGCTCCAGATTATTTTTTCTTTGCTGCTTCCGTTCCGCGCTATACATCATGTCACCATAGATACATACTACCTCATATCAACTCTCGTTTCCAGTCAATCTTTTTACCCTTTTATTATCTGACCACAGTATGTATGGCAGCTGTGGTCTCGTTATATTTATTGGTGTGTCACTTTCTCTTTATCCATTAATATGTAGGTATACGTGTGTATGTTGTGAGTTCAATTACATACCTAGCACTAGTATAGTGTGATTCTGTTTATGCTTTCTTTCTTTAGTTACCTACCTCTGCATCTGTCACCACGCCACATCGAACAAGACGATCTTGCTCTTCACTCTTTGGACGACCATTATAGTTTTATTTAAGAACTATTTCACAAACTCTGTTCTACGATGAAATAGCTCCATAAAAAATTTAACCTTTTTGAAGCGCTCTTTTAAATACTCTCACTCACCTCTTTTTTTCCCTGTAAAGCAAAGTTTGTAAAGATGTACCTGTTTGCCTAGAAAAAAAAAATAAAGCAGAGTGTCCCAAACAGCCCTACATATATTCATTCCCTCCATCTTCTTTCTAAGTGTATACTCCCTCTGTCCCATGGACTTTGTCGTTAGAAAACCGTGTCCCCCTCACAAACACGCTTCCCGGACGACGTTCTCCGTGGGACGGAGGGAGTACTCCTTTATCTGATGAACTGTTCGTTGCTTTTGTTAATTAATTAATTTCTCCTCATATATGTATGTATATATATTAAACAATAACTACGTACGTACAGCTGATTGGGAGGACGCCGATGGTGTACCTGAACAAGGTCACCGAGGGATGCGGCGCCCGGATCGCCGCCAAGCTCGAATTCCTGCAGCCGTCCTTCAGCGTCAAAGACAGGTATGTAATAGGTCCGTCCATCGTCGTCTCCCACAGCCCACCGGCAGCAGGATCTCTATTTAATTTAATTTGTTTTCTGCTAGCTTCACTGTCAATCCTGTCAGTATCATCACTGGTGGGGACAGACACATTTTTGTCCGGTGCACGGTCTATTGGCAGCATCCCATTTTTTAGTGAGTGGCTGCCGGCCGGCATCACAGCCACAGCCACGGAGACCTCATCACCTTGCTCTGCTTATTGGTTGGATTAACGTGGGATAGATGACTTTAATATTGTTGATTGAATCTGATGAGGGATGGGTGCTACCGATTCACTGACAAATACTAATTCTAATTTGTGAGCTCCATTCTACCAACCAACATCCATCAGCCCTAGTAGTCAGCACACAGTTTATTTAATATAGAGGTCCAAAGAGATCAGATATTGATTGGATACTGCACTTTCTACTTTTGTATGCATATACATATTTTAAAAATGAATTTTATTATAATATTCCTGAATAAGAATACACCCATCAAATCATTCGATGCCTTGACTCATAAATTCTTCTTTTTTGAATTCTAAACTAAAAGTTTTTTTTTAATTATGAACAAAACCATATCAGAATAGTAGGTTGATATTCTTTATGAACATTATAAAAAAAAATAAATATACTATTTTGGTCAAATCCAAGTTGGCATTTTAGTGAAAATGTCTGAAATGTCTAGTTAGATGAATAGTGTTTCAGTTAATTCCAAATTTTAAATATTTTGTTTGTTTTTTACAGTCATATATGAACAAACACATACAAAAAATAGTGCTCTTATAGGAAATATAAGACTAAATTTTAATCAAATATCTGATAGATGAATTAAACATATATACTTAATATTTAAATCTATCTTTCTTTTTATTGTATTCCTTTTTCAAGTAATAGATGAATGACAGCACGTCTAATCTAGTAGAAGTGTGTCTATTAGATGTCATTTTATTCTATTGATACTTTCAGTTTTTATGTCCATATCTGTATTCGAAAACCAAAATTCAGATACCTTTGTAGCCACCTTTCAGTTGAATACAGATATTTCAAATAGTATTATTTTGTCATGTATTGAATAAGATGATGTGGATTTTCCAAGTCCACTTTCCATCGAGTCGCTACACATTCAGTCACCATTCGGTGCTCTGTTTAATTCAACAGTAGACTAACTGAATTTCAAAGGTCAACATTGTTATGCATATCTAACAGAAGTAAGTAGTGATGAATATGGGTGAATAGTTATTCTCCATAATGCTAATGGGCATGGATGAAGGGATAAAGAGAGAACCCAACCTGTGGTGTATGAAGGATACATGGAATGGAAATATGCAACAATGATGGATAGTGATTTTTAACGGGGACCATTGTGTTATGATGGGGACCGATATTTGGTGTCTGAAGTAAGAACACTACCGGCGGTAACATCCGAGAGTGCTTGATGCAAGATGAAAACAACATCTTATCACTTTCGGCAGATGATAGCATATGGGGATGAATGTCCTGCCTGCCCATAAAAGTCAAGGAAAATGAATCATGGGAGCTCAGAGTCAAGATTACACCAGATTAGTCCAGTTTCTTTTTCTTTCCCTTTACAAAGGAGTCCACCTATCACTTTCAAAATTGGATGAACTATTGCCCCAAATGCCGCAGGATACAGGGAACTTGGATGTTAATGTATCGAGTAAATATGGAAATCACTAGAGCAGGGATATGACTGCATATGTAACGACTTAGAGAAAAATTAAGGGTTGTCACTGTCTGATTCTGTTAATTTGGTTGAGTAATAATCCACAAATTATATTAGCTGTGATGGCATAGTAGTGTAATAACTAGGTAGATGTAAGTATGCACTACAGTTATGGATAAAATTTAAATAAATTCACTGAAATGCTAATATGTTACATCCCATATACCAGTTGATATTTGTTTCCCAAAGTCAATGTTCAACTGCTAGTCTGTTTTATATTTTTCTACAAATTGATATGCTGTTGAAGATTTTACTTCATCTGAAAAGTACTTGCTGCATCCTTCCCTTTAGCTGGTGTAGTAGTTCATGAGAAACTGCATGGTCGGTCATGTTGGCATAACTCTGATTATGATCCATGCATACATGGTTAACTGTAAGATGACTGTAAGATGCCTATTTTAAGAGCCAAATCATTAATCAGAATGACACATTTACTTGTGGTACTACGATTCAACGACTGATCTTAATACTTTTTTCGGGTGTGTTGTGAATTGTGATCCAGACCAGCAATTTCAATGTTGGAAGATGCTGAAAAGAGGGGATTGATCACTCCAGGAAAGGTCAGTTATCACGAACAGTTTATAAAAATTATCTGTAAAATTAATATCTAACTAACAAATAAGAGGAAATAACAACTTTGACCAAAAAGACACCCTACTTCGAATTTCAGTAGCATCAACTTGACTGCATACTGAAATAACATTTGTGACACACACTAAATAAATCATTTGTTCAACAGACCACACTGATCGAACCTACATCTGGGAACATGGGCATTGGCTTGGCATTCATGGCTGCCCTAAAAGGGTACGAACTCATTCTTACAATGCCATCATACACCAGTCTTGAGAGGAGGGTGACCATGAGGGCTTTCGGTGCAAACCTGGTCCTTACCGACCCAACAAAAGGGATGGGTGGGACAGTAAGAAAAGCAGCAGAGCTTTATGAGAAACATCCTAGTGCATACATGCTTCAGCAGTTTCAGAATCCTGCTAATGTCAAGGTACTCTCCCTTTCTTCTTCTATAACAATTTTGCCTGATCTGGCCATGAGTTTCACTTTGTAGGGGGTAGTATTTAGTATCCAGGTGTTGCTGTTTCTTATGAGTTACTGACTGAATCTGACAGGTACATTATGAGACAACGGGTCCAGAAATATGGGAGGACACACTTGGACAGGTCGATATTTTCGTAATGGGGATCGGGAGTGGTGGTACTGTCACGGGTGTCGGCAAGTACCTCAAGGAGAAGAACCCTAATGCAAAGGTACTATGATAGACCAGATAGAAAAAGCTCTCATAGCTAGATCCTCATAAGGTTGTAAATCTCATAGCGTGTACATGGAAACTTGCAGATCTATGGAGTTGAACCTGCTGAGGCAAATGTTCTGAATGGTGGAAAGCCAGGTGAGCTTTTGGCATTTCTATAAAAGAACTACTTTTCCCCCATTGTGCATGGCTTTAATATCTTCTAATATTGTTTACGGAACCTAATTGCAGGGCCACACCTCATCACTGGAAATGGAGTAGGGTTTAAGCCAGATATTTTGGATATGGATATAATGGAAAAGGTTCTTGAGGTAATGCTGAAACTATTTGTAGTCGATACCCTTTCAAACCAATTGTGTTATGCTAACTGAATTGGACATATGATAGGTGAAAAGTGAGGATGCTGTTAAGATGGCTCGGGAATTGGCAGTCAAGGAGGGTCTTTTGGTAAGTGAGACAAATATAATATCTTTTTTTTCTTGAAAATGCAGGAGAAGAGAAAAGGGCAAGAGCCCGAACAACCCTACAGACCCCTCACACACACACACACACACCCAAAAGACAAATAAGTAATATATTAAAAAAAAGTGAAAGATATTAGGAGAAAACCTGATAAAAACATTCAAAAATCTAGAACTTCATCTGAGGCAGATATTGTGGAATTTAGTAGTGTTTATTACTGTTGTTTTTGAGGTGATGTGGTGCCTGGATGCTGCATCATGAACCAGTTTTGAATAAAGAATATGCATAGACGCTGAATGGGTCAAATATTTGCAGGTTGGGATATCATCAGGAGCGAACACTGTTGCTGCTCTTGAGCTAGCAAAGAAGCCGGAAAACAAAGGAAAACTCATTGTGGTATGTGACACATATTGAATCCTTTTACATTGCTTCACAGTGTTGACATAAAGGCAATTTCAGAGTACTGACCAGTGAACCATTGGTACAGACTGTTCTTCCAAGCCTTGGGGAGCGATACTTGTCGTCCGTGCTGTTTGATGAGTTGAGAAAGGAGGCTGAAGCCATGGAACCAGTGGCAGTGGATTAATTTGGCCAATCAAACAGGGCATGGAATCTGGATATTTGGTGCACAATAAACTCTGGCAGATAGTATGTTACAACTGCCAATTGTACTTCAATTATCCTCATCCAATTGTTATCATTGATCTGTCATCTCATTTGTGAACCTTGTGAAAAAAAACATAATACAAATGTTGAAAAAGAGCAACTTTAGTCTCCAGACACTGTGATGGTCATTTCTTGGCTTCTGGGTGACATGGCTTAGTTCAAACCAGCATAATTTTGCACCAAGTAGTAGTCACAACTCACAACAGCAGGTGATTCAGCATGTAACTCTTAATATTGGACTTTGGAGGCAACGCAAGACTTGAATACTCTCATAAAGTATCTCAACAGTGCATTATACATTTTGAATAGAGTCAAATACCTGCAACTGGTAAGCTCCTCACCAACCTTTCCCTACAAGCTAATCTGTCAGGGTTGTTTATTTTGTTGCTACAACAGATGAAATCATGAAATCCTCAATGTGATGGTATCACTGCCTCTTGAAGATCATGTAGCTTCTTATGTCATCCTACACAACCATGAGAAAATAAAGGCTACATGAGAAGCCTAAAATAGCAGATCAGAAAACATGTCAATTTTGAGGCATCATCCTGCCTTCTGGCACCATTCTGTCGATGTATTCTATCAGGTGGCCAGATTATGTGTGTGATCCTCCCTTCCATCAGACCCAGAGGAACCTGCAGCTTATGAAATTAGAGCTTATACCAAAACTACAGATGGCTTGAAACTGACTCTTGTGTACTGCTGAAACAAATATGATAAGTATCGCATTTTGTTTCTAATAGATTAAATGCTGATAGTTAAACTGTGAAACTTAGATAGGAAAGTTCTTTCCAATACAAGGTTTGTTAGGTTTCAACTTACTAGTTCTAATTAAACAAAGAAACTGAACAAACGAAATGGGTATTTTTACATTTTTTGATACTTTATTGAACCAATTCCAGATATTCATGAAATTTACTTTAGCATGCATTTCTCTGCAAGTCCAGGTGCATTCACAGCTAATGATGATAAAGAATGCTTCGCGTAAACAGAGGAATGCGATAATAAAGATTCTAATGCGAGACCATGATAAAGCCAAGATAAAACCTCACTCATGATAAAGACAAGACTTAGTTTGTTCGTGTCCGGTGCTAAAACTTTCAACTTAGTAAATGACAAAAAGTATCTTGTAGCAAATATCATTGTACCACTGTATTGCTCTCTGTCCTCTTCCATTGCGGGGCAATGATTTCTTGCTCCCCTATTCTACCAGGATAATTTTGCAGCCCAAGAAGTGTATCAAACCACATGATTTCCGCACTGAGGTGTGAACTCATCCTTGGTTGAATTAACACGGCAATAAAAAGCATCAAATTTATGGCCCCCTGTCATACCCAGTTTTAAAGACAAAACTGAATACAAAACCATATGTGTGCTTGCAGATCAATCACACACATATAGGGACAAATCACATGGAGTATCAAGCTCGGTGCCTTTATTACATCACGAATAGTACTTTATTATATAAATTTATTCAAAGTCTCGTGAAAGCGAAATAAGATAACTAGCACTCCGATAGACTCCAAAGCCACAGGGGCGTCAAGCGGTGAAGCACAAGACTAGTAGTCCTCATCGAGTCCACATAGACACGATTATACATTACTCATCCGGGATTTTCCAAGTAATAAAAATAAACAAGCGTAAGTACATGTCGTACTTAACAAGAATAACATGGGGTTAATGAGGCTCAAAAGGTCGACACGGTTTCTGGAGCGGTTAGCAACTTTTATCATATCTCAATTTTAGCATAAGTGAGTAGCAACAAGTAGCATAAATCCCAATTAACCATATGATCATGTAAACAATGATTAAAGTATAGCAAAAACAGTAATCAAGAATTTTTCATTGCATAAACCATTATTCTATAAGAAGTCCAGGCCGCTCGTGACCGTGAGCACGGCTGATATATCAGTTTTAACACTCTGCAGAGGTTGTACACTTTCACCGTGAGTCGTGATTCCCATATGCTTGGGTTAATTACTCCCAAACTACCTTTGCCGAGGTGCATAGCGGGGGTTTCACTATGAAGTCTTTAAAAGGTTCGTCTAACAAGTTAGGGCCGCTAGGTTTCCTCGACAAGCGGACATAGAATCCCCCTTCCAATTGGTTCACACCGCAGCCGGCAACACAAGAGGGACGAAGCCACGCTATGCCCATCGTGTAAAGCCCCTTTTGCGCCTTTTCGGTAACCTCTAACAAACTAGAGGAGGGTCCTCATACTTGACTAAAGCGAGCCATATAGCCCCCACGGTTGTACTGTAAGTCCCGGGTGGTCACTTACAGATAAGTCCTTAGTGAGGACAAGAGCAAACAAGTACTCTTCCCCTTCAATTTTCCGTTGCTAAAAAGTGAGTTTTAAACTTTGTTGCATATATCATTAATCATGTTATAGATCATAGTGGTTATTTCTTAAGCACTAGCATAAGCTACCCAAATGCATAAACCCCACGGTAGTCAAGGTACAAGATACAATTGCTAGGAAATCCTTAGTGGTAAACAAGGAAGACACATGCAATATAAATTTAATGATTAATGGTGAATAGGTAACAAGGATGATCCCATGCTATACTTGCCTTGCTCAACGAACTCTTGGTGATACGGCCCGTCAAAGAACTCCTGATCACCAACGTATTGCTCACCGTCTATACTCCACAACAAGCAACATACAAGCATCCAAGCGCAATCATGCATAGCAAACAAGAGTATAGATTAGAACAGTACACCAATATCTTAAAATAAAGATAAAAAGTTTATAAAACGAATCTACGCATCGCTAGGATCACACAGACGTTTGGATCACCAAAATCAGAGCTAAAACGGTCAAGATATAGATTAAACAATATTTCATATAGAAAACTTATTAATTCTATTAAACAATAAAATTAAAAGTTGGAAAACATGGTTAACAGTACTGTAGACATGTAGATTACTCAATTACGAATCTAACACAATTTGAACGGATCAAATCGGAGTTAAATTGAAGAAGTTATACTTAAAAGAATCCAGTGGCAAAATTGTAAATATCCTGAAATTGTTTTTCGAATTAAAATAAATGAAATTCGGTTTTTAAATCTGAACCGAGGACTGCGGGTTTAAATCTAGAAAAAGGGGGGTTTCTTTGCAAATGTAACGGCCGAAGGGAATGCGGAGAGATCGATCCATTGTATCAAAGATGGACGGCTCAGATTAGATCCAAGGGAGGGAGAGAGAAACGGCCGGCGCACAGTAGCTCCGGCAGCGGCGCCATTGCCGGAACCGAGCGAAGCTCGTCGGTGCTAGCCAATCGGGCGATTCCGGGCATCATTGGTCGAATCAAAAGCACGGTCGCGTAGATTGAGCGACGGCGAACTCACCTACGAGGTTCGCGGGGCTTGAGAAGGACCGGAGACGGCGTACGGCGAAGGATGGCGGACGGCGGCTCCTGCAGAACATCGGCGGAAGTTAGCGCTTGACCGAGGGCAAGAGAGATGGGAGAAAAGGGTGCAGCGGCATCGCGACGTCGTTGCGAAGCTCGGCCGCAAGCTTACGGCGGCGGAGAGACGGCGCAGAGACGGAACAGCGGCGGCGGATGCTTGCCTAGGGTTTCGGTGGTCGCCGCCCGAGCCCGAGGCGACGGACGGCCGCAACGGGCGGGGTGGAGGCGGTGGTGTGCGGAGGCCCGGCTTTTATAGCCCGGAGGCCGCTTCATCGATGGAAAGGGGCGGATTGAGCTCGGGTTCAAAGAAGGAAGGCGGCGGCTTCCGCTTTTGGAAAGCGCCCGGAGGAGGAAGAAGGAAGCTGGGTGTCCGGCTGACGTGCGGGTCCCACCGCCGGCGCCAACCAGAGAGAGAAAGGAGGGGCGCGCTCGGCTTGGGCCTGGGCTGCGTGCGGTGCTGGGCCGCGCGAAGGAGAGGAAAGGAGGGAGGGAGTTGGGCCGTGCGGGCCAAAATGGGAGAGGGAGGGTTCTCCTTTTCTTTTTTTTTTTCTTTTATTTCAAACAGATTTGAAAAGCAAATCAAAAACCAATTTGAATTTGAACAAAACCACTCAATACAAAAATTACTATGCACCAGCATGAATGCATAAAACATGTTTCTACCTTATGATGAATTTTAATTTAATAAAATTAATTATTACTCTATGTTTAATGCACTCACACAATTGCATAATAATTCAATTTCACCTATTTTGGAAAAATGCAATTTTAGGGTGTTACAAATTCTACCCCCCTTAACTAATTCTCGTCCTCGAGAATTGGATGTGCTTACTCGAACAACTGCGGATATGACTTCCTCGGATCATCCTCTCTTTCCCAAGTTGCCTCATCTTGAGTACCGGTTCCTTTGTACCTTGCACATCTTGATAACTCTGCTCCTAGTTACTCGTTCTGCGGTCTCCAAAATTCTTCTTTGGAAATTCCTCATATGTTAGATCATCACTAACAGCAATCTCCTCTAACGGTATTTGTTCCTCGGGCACTTTCGCAAACATTTTTTTATTTGAGACACATGGAACACATCATGCACACGACAATGCGTGCGGCAACTCCGGTGGTAGGCCACTTCTCCACGTCTCTCTAAAATCTTGAAAGGTCCGATATATCTCGGGGCTAACTTTCCTTTCATATTAAACCTCTTCACACCTCTCATAGGTGACACTTTTAAATAGACGTAGTCACCCACTTTAAATACCAACTCTCGTCTCCTAGTATCAAAGATAACTTTTTCGACGAGATTGGGCCACTCTTAAATTATCTCGATCATTCTCACTTGCTCTTACGCATCCTTTAGAACATTAGGTCCAAATACTTGACTCTCCCCTGTTTGATTCCAAAACGGTGGTGTCCCGCACTTGCGACCATACAATGCTTCAAACGGTGCCATCTTGAGACTCTTCTAATAACTATTATTGTATGAGAACTCTGGATATGGCAAACTCTTATCCCAACTAGTACCATATTGTAAGGCACATGCCCGCAACATATCCTCCAATATCTGGTTAGTCCTCTCAGTCTGTCCGTCAGTCTGAGGATGATAGGCTGAGCTAAAGTTTAACTTCATACCTAGTGACTCATGTACACCCTTCCAGAAGTGTGATGTGAACTGAGAACCTCTATCAGACACAATCTTCTTTAGAACACCATGCAAACATACTATCCTCTCCATGTACAGCTCTCTAACTTTGGTCCATGGTAAGTAGTCTTGACCGGTATAAGTGAGCAACTTTAGTCAATCGATCCACTATTACCCATATCGAATCATACCCTCTCTGAGTCCGTGGCAATCCAACTATAAAATCCATACCAACTTCTTCCCATTTTCACTCGGGTATCTTCATTGGTTGTAGCAACCCTGCAGGTCATTGATGCTCAGCTTTGACCCTCTGACAAGTGTCACACAAAGCCACGTATTCTGCCACATCTCTCTTTAATCCATACCACCAATACTTGTCCTTCAGATCCAAGTACATCTTAGTACTTCACGGGTGTATAGAATAAGGTCGACTCATGGGCCTCTCGCAAAATTGCATCTCGGATAGCCTTCAATTTGGTACACAAATCCTCTTTTCGAACCATAGAGTCCCATTGTCATCCGGGACGAAATCTCGGCGCTTTGCCGATCACTATGTTCTCTGCAATCTCTTTTAGTTTCACATCCTCAAGTTGACCTTTGCGGATTTCTTGCTCTAGAGTCGGCTCAACTACCAACTCCAATTGTATTATTGACAAAGCCTAGATTGAGATGTTCAATTTCAGCACACAACTCCTTAGGCATGGGTGTTGTCCGAATCTCATTTGCATAACTCTTCCTGCTAAGAGCATCAGCTACAACATTGGCCTTCCCGGGGTGATAATGTACTTCCAAATCATAATCCTTAATCAATTCCAACCATCGACGTTGTCTCAAGTTCAAGTCTGACTGAGTGAAAATATATTTCAAACTCTTATGGTCGGTGTAAATGTCACTCCTATGGCCAATAAGATAGTGCCTCCATATCTTCAAGGCATGAACCACTGCTTTGCTAACTCCGTGTCGTGAGTAGGATAATTCAACTCATGCTTCCTCAGTTGCCTTGATGCATAGGCCACTACTCTTCCTTCTTGCATAAGAACACATCCCAGACCAAGACGAGAAGCGTCACAAAAGATGGAGAAGTTCTTGCTCAGATCTGGCAATATCAACACCGGGGCTGTAGTTAATCTCTTCTTCAACTCATCAAAGCTAGACTGACATTGGGCAGACCACACAAATTTAGCATTCTTCTCCAATAGTGCAGTCATAGGCTTAGCAAGCTTAGAGAATCCTTCAATGAATCTACGGTAATAACCAGCTAACCCAAGGAAGCTTCGGATCTCACTAACATTAGTAGGTGGTGTCCAATCTAATACATCCTTCACTTTGCTAGGATCCACTGCAATGCCACCATTGGATACAACATGGCCAAGAAAGGAAAACTTCCTTCAACCAGAACTCACACTTACTTCGCTTAGCATATAGCTTGTGCTCCCTGAGCTTCTGCAAAACCAACCTCAAATGCTCAGCATGTTCTTCCTCATTCTTGGAAAATACCAATATATCATCAATGAATACCACAACAAACTTATCCAGATACTCCATAAACACCTTGTTCATCAAGTACATAAAGTATGCAGGTGCATTGGTTAGCCCAAATGACATCACTGTGTACTCATACAACCCATACCTTGTAGTAAATGCAGTCTTAGGTATGTCGGTGGCACGAATCTTCAATTGATGATAACCAGAACGAAGATCAATTTTAGAGAATACACAAGCACCTCTCAACTGGTCAAATAAGTCATAAATTCTAGGCAAAGGATACTTGTTCTCGATGGTCACCTCATTGAGTGATCGATAATCAACACACATTCTCTCGAGTCTTGTCCTTCTTGTTAACAAATATGGTGGCGCTCCCCAAGGCGAAGAACTAGGGACGAATAAAGCCTTTCTCGGAGACAGCTCTTTTAGTTGCTTCTTTAACTCTTCTAATTCAGGTACCCCCATTCTATATGGACGCTTAGCTATAGGTGCGGTGCGGGGTAAAAGCTCAATAATAAATTCAATATCACGGGGTGGCATACGGCAAATCATCGGGAACACATCCGGGAACTCATCCACGACGCGGTCCTGGCGGCTACCATCTCCATTCATTTGGGTCACGGTGGCGGTTTGCTATGGTTGAACTATTACATCAAACGATTCTGTCCCCCACTTGGCGTTGTCGATTTACTACCACTTTCTCTTGACCTTTGAATCACTACTCGATGTTTCTTCATCAGTCCATACCGAATAAGATCAATCCCAAATTGTTCTCAACACTATAGGGCAAACTTTGAAGTCTACCCCCCTTATAGACAGACTAGCTGCCGGACATTTATCTTTGTCGACATGCTTCCACCCGGTGAATTTACTATGAAGTTGTTTTTTTGAGCACATACTTGGTATGCCATGCATTTGGATAAAAAATATGCGAAATAAAGGAATGCGAAGCTCTAGAGTCGAAAAAAACGATGGCGGGAATGGAGTTGACACCTGAGCGTCACCGAGCATGACCTCACGGTGCTTCTGGGCGGTTTCAGTTGACACATGATTCACCTTCCGGTGTTGTTCACCGAGGGTGCGCCTTCCGGTTGTTGTTCGGTTACGTAGATGCGGGTTACGCTTCTTGGGGCGTGATAAGACATGTGACGGCTCACCGTAGATATAACACCTATTGGGGGTGTTAGGTGCACTGCTCTTCACGGGGGTATTGTTGGGGTTTCTAGGACGAGGCGTCGATTGCCATTGCTGCTTGTGGGGCCGTCCACCGATTCTTGTGGATGAATCGGGGCGGGCTGATTCGATTGCGGTTCCACGGGGATAAGGACCTTGGTACCTTGGCGGTTGCCCACGATTGGTGCGGGACCGAGTGTTGCTTCGAACCACGTCCCCGCCACCTCCTCTTCTTGTGGTCCAGCTCCCCGGCGTAGGTTACCCACCACTATTGCTCGGTCCACCAGTGCATGGAAATTGGGGTAGAGAGTAGATGAGAGCTGCAACCTAAGATCATCATACAACCCCTTCAGGAAGCGTCCCTCCCTCTTCACATCAGTGTCAACATCCTCAGGAGTGTAACGAGATAGCTGAGAAAACCGGTCACGGTACTCGCCCACTGACATGGAACCTTGCTTGACCTCCGAACTCCTCCTTCTTAACTTCAATCTCCCCTCGGGGATGTGGTGAGCTCGAATGCCTCCTAGAACTCCCGCCGGGTGATCTGGTTTGGGTGGGGGTGGCCATCTTGGGTACGACTCCCACCAAGTTTGAGCTGCCCCCTGTAACTGTCCAGAACCATATCGCACCTTCTCATAGTCATTGCATTGTGCTATATTGAGTCGCTTCCCGACCGCACGAAGCCGGTCATCGGCCTCAAGTGGATCTGCGGTATGAGTGAACACCGGAGGGTGACCCTTCAAGAAATCACCACGCTTGTCTCTAGCAGGGGGGGTGGTGGTGGCGGTGGTGCGGTGGGCTGGTTACGGATGTGTTGCACCAAGGTTTGCAAAGCAAGCGAGTTTGTGTTGCAAACATACACGCTCCATAGTAGGCGCCGGGCGATGGCGGAGGTGGTGGTGGCGGTGGATAGTTGCCCATACCCCTACCACCTCTACGTCCCCTAGCTCCTCTGCCTCTTGCTGCCATCTGTTCTCCAAAAGCAAATGCTCAAGTTTAGCATATTCCCAACCAAACAAATCACTTATGCAAACAAACACTGAAACTGAAAATTTCTGGGCGTCTTAAAACGACAGCAGGACAGTAATTCTATCATAACTCGAGCTACAGATATTCAAATGAGTCATGGATTATATGGTTGGAAATCTTAAGAAATTATCTACAACTTTCGTTCAGGTGAGATTTCTAGATTCTGACGTTAACTGGGAATAAAACAGCGAAACATTTATTCTGTCCAGAGGGGCTGTCAGCACAGAAACCTTCCACTGCGACAATTTTATCTCTCAAACCAAAACTGATAAAAAGGTGGTTCCAGCGGCATTTGAAAGATACTGAAGTCTAGATACTCTCATAAAAATTTCATACTTTTTGCACGAACAGATTGGTGGGTAACAACTAAAGAACACAGACTGCTCCAGAGATAGATTTCAGCAAAACGATATAACCGACCCAAACTTAAACATTTATTATTCTAACTTAAAAAAAATTCTTAAATATTGGGACTTGTGGACATGCCCACAATCTCCCAGCACTCCATGCAAAAATCCAACTCAAACATAAGCATAATGATAATCATCCACACACTGAAAGTTCACACGCACACACTAGACTCGACTTGACATGACTCAACGCACGATACTATCGTATTATGATAAAGATGGACTCCCACTCCTAGTATATCCTATCATAGAGTCTTGGACGGTGGAGTTCCTCCCGGAGGTCATCTGCTTCCCTTTGGCTTCTCTTGCGTGACCTTTGTTGTGCCCGCAGCTCAGTCTTGAGTCGCGCGTTGTCGCGCATCAACTCATGAGCAAAGAGGACTAGCGATCGAGTGGTAGGATCCGCATCCTGGGGATTCAGCATCACCCATCCCAGCTCCTCATCATAACAAGGAAGGTAGCGGTCCTCATCCTCCATCATGTCCTCATAGCGCCTCTCATGGTATACAAGGTAGGCTTCTAGAGCTGCGTCTTCCATACTGGCCCGAAGAGTGGTACGTCCAGCCGTATGCTTCAACATCGAGTCCACTTGGAAAGCTTCTGCCTCCTCATTCCAGATGTAGACAACCACCTTTGCCTTCCAGTAAGTGCTCTCAAGGGGGTGGATGTTCTCCTCGCAAAAAGTACTCTCATCGCGAGGCGGCCATCATAGTAGCTATGGAACATATCCATAAGATGAGCATGGTAGTAGTTGGCATGATCTCCCTGCTTGGAGTAGAGCCTCTTGGTCCATCCCATGGGAAGATCATCTCCTCCTGCTGCGCCACCCTAGGGTGGTGGTGGTGGATCAGCTCCAGCAACGTCCTCTTGGTGTTTCTCTTCATCATCAGAGATATCTATGATCACCACTTCCGGTTCTTCTTCTTCAGGCTCCACTTGGTGCTTCGTCATGACCTCATCTTCCTCGACGATGACCTCGTCGCGGGGCTCCATCGGGGCGTACTCTGCACGGGGTGGGTAGTAGCCTCTAGTGCTAATGCGGCGATCTTATGGGCACGTGTCATCTACGTAGAATTAGACCAAGATTAAGTTAGAATTAGAGCCAAATAATTTTGTAATAGAATAAGATGGGAAACAGCATAAAAATTTAGCAAATAACAAGATCAAGATAGTAAGCATGAAATAAGTGAACAAGAGATGCTAAAACGACCATTGCTAACTAGGCTTGCGTCCTACAGTCGACACGACTCTCGATACCAATTTGTCATACCGGTTTTAAAGACAAAACTGAATACAAAACCATATGTGTGCCTAGAGATCAATCACACACATATAGGGACAAATCACTGGAGTATCAAGCTCAGTGCCTTTATTACATCACAAATAGTACTTTATTACATAAATTTATTTAAAGTCTCAGCGGAAACAAAATAAGATAACTAGCACTCCGATAGACTCCAAAGCCACAGGGATGTCAACTGGTGAAGCACAAGACTAGTAGTCCTCATCAGAGTCCTCATAGACACGATTATCTGTTACCCATCCAGGATTTTCCAAGTAATAAAAATAAACAAGCGTAAGTACATGTCATACTTAATAAGAATAACATGGGGTTAATGAGGCTCAAAAGGCCGACACGGTTTACTGCGGTTAGCAACTTTTATCATATCTCAATTTTAGCATAAGTGAGTAGCAACAAGTAGCATAAATCCCAATTAACCATATGATCATGTAAACAATGATTAAAGTATAGCAAAAATAGTAATCAAGAATTTTCCATCGCATAAACCATTATTCTATAAGAAGTCCGGGCCGCTCGTGACCCAGTGAGCACGGTGATATATCGGTTTTAACACTCTGCGAGAGGTTGTACACTTTCACCGTGAGTCGTGATTCCCATATGCTTGGGTTAATTACTCCCAAACTACACTCGCCGAGGTGCATAGCGGGGTTTCACTATGAAGTCTTTCAAAGGTTCGTCTAACAAGTTAGGGCCGCTAGGTTTCCTCGACAAGCAGACATAGAATCCCCCTTCCAATTGGTTCACACCGCAGCAGCAACACAAGAGGACAGAAGCCACGCTATGCCCATCGTGTAAAGCCCCTTTTGCGCCTTTCGGTAACCTCTAACAAGCTAGAGGAGGGTCCTCATACTTGACTAAAGCCGAGCCATATAAGCCCCCACGGTTGTACTGTAAGTCCCGGGTGCTCACTTACAGATAAGTCCTTAGGGAGGACAAGAGCAAACAAGTACTCTTCCCCTTCAATTTTCCGTTGCTAAAAAGTGAGTTTTAAACTTTGTTGCATATATCATTAATCATCTTACAGATCATAGTGGTTATTTCTTGCAGCACGAGTCGTGCGCTCGGCCACCCGGGTTCGAACCCGGTGCCCACCGTATTTCCGTGCACAATGCATGGGAATGGGGAGAAAAACTCCCTTTCTCAAAAAAAAAAGCTACCCAAATGCATAAACCCCACGGTAGTCAAGGTACAAGATACAATTGCTAGAAAATCCTTAGTGGTAAACAAGGAAGACACATGCAATATGAATTTAATGATTAATGGTGAATAGGTAACAAGGATGATCCTATGCTATACTTGCCTTGCTCAACGAACTCTTGGTGATACGGCCCGTCAAAGAACTCCTGATCACCAACGTATTGCTCACCGTCTATACTCCACAACAAGCAACATACAAGCATCCAAACGCAATCATGCATAGTAAATAAGAGTATAGATTAGAACAGTACACCAATATCTTAAAATAAAGATAAAAAGTTTATAAAACGAATCTACGCATCGCTAGGATCACACAGATGTTTGGATCACCAAAATCGGAGCTAAAACGGTCAAGATATAGATTAAACAATATTTCATATAGAAAACTTATTAATTCTATTAAACAATAAAATTAAAAGTTGAAAAACATGGTTAACAGTACTGTAGACATGTAGATTACTCAATTACGAATCTAACGCAACTTGAACGGATCAAATCGGAGTTAAATTGAAGAAGTTATACTTAAAAAGAATCCATTGGCAAACTTGTAAATATCCTGAAATTGTTTTTCGAATTAAAATAAATGAAATTCGGTTTTTAAATCTGAACCGAGGACTGCGGGTTTAAATCTAGAAAAACTGGGGGTTTCTTTTGCAAATGTAACAGCGAAGGAGTAAGGAGAGATCTGATCCATTGTATCAAAGATGGACGGCTCAGATTAGATCCAAGGGAGGGAGAGAGAAACGGCCGGCAAGACGGTAGCTCGGCGGCGCCATTGTCGGAACCGAAGCGAAGCTCGTCGGGCGCTTAGCCAATCGGGCGATTCCGGCATCATTGGTCGAATCAAAAGCACGGTCGCGAGATTGAGCGACGGCGAACTCACCTACGCAGGCTCAAGGGGCTTGAGAAGGACCGAGACGGCGCACGGCTAAGGATGGCGGACGGCGGCCGCACGAACATCGGGCGGAAGTTAGCGCTTGACCGAGGGCAAGAGAGATGGGAGAAAAGGTGCGGCGGCATCGCGTCGCCGCTGGCTTCCGGGCAAGCTTACGGCGGCGTGAGAGACGGGCGCCAAAGCAGACGGAACAGCCGGGCGGATGCTTGCCTAGGGTTTTCGGCCGCCGCCGAGCCCGAGGCGACTTGACGGCCGCAACGGGGGGGTGGAGGGCGGTGGTGCGGAGGCCCGGCTTTTATAGCCCGGAGGCCGCTTCATCGATGGAAAGGGAGGATTGAGCTCGGGTTCAAAGAAGGAAGGCGACGGCTTCCGTTTTTGGAAAGCGCCGGAGGAGGAAGAAGGAAGGCGGGGTGTCCGGCTGATGTGCGGGTCCCACCTGTCGGCGCCAACCAGAGAGAAAGGAGGGGTGCGCTCGGCTTGGGCCTGGGCTGCGTGCGGTGCTGGGCCGCGCGAAGGAGAGGAAAGGAGGGAGGGAGTTGGGCCGTGCGGGCCAAAATGGAGAGAGGGGAGGGTTCTCCTTTTCTTTTCTTTTTCTTTTATTTCAAACCAGATTTGAAAAGCAAATCAAAAACCAATTTGAATTTGAACTAAACCACTCAATACAAAAATTACTATGCACCAGCATGAATGCATAAAACATGTTTCTACTTTATGATGAATTTTAATTTAATAAAATTAATTATTACTCTATGTTTAATGCACTCACACAATTGCATAATAATTCAATTTCACCTATTTTGGAAAAATGCAATTTTAGGTGTTACACCCCCCCCTCCTGCAATATCACTGAAAAACAATCTGTGCAGTTTTTGGCTAGCAAGAAGACCACAAGATGGTGCTCTTACGCATTGCCAAGTCAGTTCCAGCCTTCCAGGTGATAGCATTGGTGTGTGTTGTAGACTTGTAGTTATGTAGTATTCTGTTGCCAGCTTGTGCAGCATTCTATTGCGCTGTTAGGCCACTGTAATAATATCCAAATAAAACATGTGCAGCCATGTTGTTCGAAAAATGGAGTTCATAAAATTCCTTCATAGGGGGGCCAGGGCCATAGACCATCGTTAGAATCCTTACAGGGCCGTCGGGTCACAGCTTTGGTCGGCATTGTCCCCTTCCACCCAGAAGTGGCCGTCGGGGACCTGCCGGATCTCCCGCTTCTCCGGGATCTGAATCCAACCCCCCCGGCAGCGCAATCAGCCTCTGGACCACCCTTCTTCGATGGTCCGTCGGCAGCCTGCAAAAGAGACGGCATCAGATCAGCGGGCCGACCCCATCCATCGAATCAAATCAAGAAAATGCCAAGGAATGCGCCGCGACTGACGGCGGCGGACAGCAGTTGGCCTGAAAACAACGACGTCGCCGCGGGAGGGGTCGTAGTCGTAGCGGGAGAGGTAGCAACGGCGGTCCAGCAGCCCGACGTCGCCGTGGGCTTGGATAGTGGGGAGCACGGAAGTGCCCTTCAGAATGCAGAATTCGATGTTGCGGTCTTTGACGACGACGCCGGCGGCCATGGGCCACCAGCGGGAGAGAGAAGCTTTCACTGAAGCCATGTCTGAGAGACCGGTGGGATGAGCTGCACGAAGCCAGGCACGGTCGCCGGCGAGGGTTCAGAACTCGGGATCCTGAGTGGTCGGAAATCAAGGAACTATATTATTTCAGTAATTCAAGTAATAAAATGCAGCAAACAATCCTGTAAGCCGAACTCTTTTTTTTTTTTTAAAAAAAAAGAGGATTTATATAACAACTGTCTGGGTTTTCCAGCGCAATGCAGCTTAGATCCCTCTACGAATACTGTATGTATTAAATTACCCCGTGTCATTTCTGGAACTTTTTGACAGAAAAAAAATACTGAGAAAAGACAACTTTTACAATGTCTCATTTCTTGGCTTCGACGTGGCTAATTGTTTCGGGCGGCCTAAAATGTGGACGAATGACACAGTGAATCCTATTTTAATCGAACGCTTGGCTTCAAACCTAAATCTCTTATCTACCAGACTACCACCTAAAAAACACATTTTCATACGCATCATTGGTGTTAAACTGTAATCCTTTCTATACCAAAGGTAATTATGTGAGTGAGCATATGAACATCCAAATGTTAGCATTGCTTATACTAATCATTCCCAAATCGTGAAGGTGGCCAATAATGAGCTAAAGTATCTCCAACAATTTGGTATTTTAACTTGCTATTCTTATTTTTTAGAAAAATCATAAAAAAATCATCTCCAACAACTCCTCAAATCAACTCCTCATTTATCCCAATTTGCTATTCTTTCCTCCCACGCGCGGATATATCCACGTAGGGGACGCGACTTTGCCATCGAGCTTTTAAAAAGAGGTGGAAGGGTGTAAAAAAAATTTTGTTTTACGTTTCAGGGTTTCTGATGTAAGTTTTCAAGAGGTGTAAGGATATAAACATAATTTTGTTTCTGTCTCGGGGTTCCTGATGTAAGTTTGATCTGTGTTTGCCAAGTGAATTATGTCAAACTATTGGAGAGGGACTCTTTTTTCACTTGCCATATATTTTAAAGAGTTATCAAATCATAAGATTTGCCAAGTAAATTTTTTAGCAAACTCTTGGAGATGCTTAGCTATGTGAGTTTGTTAGTGAAGGGGGCAATGTAGGATGCGTGGTTGTCGCCCGCTGCTGCTCGGTGAGTTAGTTGGCTACGCTCATGTGCTTGCCCTATTTTGCTTGATGACGAGTGTGGCCATAGATAGTTATAGAGATAGCCTACCAAACACTCATCACAAGTGAACAGATCCTTTCAAAGTTACAACGTCACATACTAGTACAACATAATCTACATTATGTGCTCAATTAAGTGTATAATAAGAGGGAGCGACTAACTTTATGTCGATCTGAGAGGAAGGGTAAATTGATCTTTTTATGTTAATTAGCCAAGACTTAGAATATGATCGACAATGTCGTGAAAGAGATTAAAATTTATGTACATTGGATTAACAAGATCTGAGTTTTTATATGGCAGATAGCACATATAGAAATTCCCCAAATAACCACCTGAACATGATTTTTTTTATCGGTGAACATGAAGTTTTAACGGAACACAGCAGGAAGTCAAGGACCAATCAAAACGCTAAGACAAATTTAATTTGTTGGGCCTGGCACCCACCCCAGCTAAGCCACCCAGTAGGGCCGCCACAACTGAAACCGGTATCAGCCACACAACGACAGGTTCAAGTCTCCACTGTCGTGAGCTCTTGGCCCAATACAACAATTACGCAGACATACAGTTTTGCCGCTGGGTGCCTGGGTGGGAGCTTACAACAATTCAGATATGCAGAAAGCATCAATCAAGTAGTTCAATTCACAGCCACCCAGGTCCTCCATCACCACACCACCTCACGTCCTCACCCGGTCCATTACAGACACAAATAAGTACGTAGCTTATACGTACAACAAATCAGATGTAAAGTTGGCGGATAACTGAAAGCGGGCAGAGCGCGATCTTCTCCCCATGCTGCACCGCATACTTGGTCGCGTGGAGATGGCACAGCGCTGCGCCAGCCACGTTCCACACAAAACGGCATTTGGTGATGCTCCTGGTAGACCTTGCCCGCTCGTAGACGATCCTGTAGATCGCGCACGCCTCCATGAACACATCCGAGAGGTTCCGCGGACTCTCCTCGAATTCTTCGGCACCGTAGAGCAACTGCATTGCACGCAGGGTTAATTTATTGATTGATCGTGATGATAGCCGATCGGCCCTGAAGCTACCTTGCTTTATTTCCTTTTTGAGGTTGAGGTTGCGCGCATGAAGTAAGGAGATAGGATGCTTACGTATTTGTAGCTTTGGTAGAGCTTCTGAAACTCATCGTTCTTTTCTTCTTTATCCAGCTCAAAAAGTTTCCTACTCTTTGTCAAGTACTCTTGGTAGCGTTGCTCCCATAGGGAGGTGCACTCTGGGGTTGCCTCCAACTCATCGAAGCATGGCAGTGTCGTTATCTCTGATCACATAAAACAGAAGAAATAGAGACATAAGAAAATAAGTTGCTTCAAATTCCTTTTTTTTTAAAAAAAAAAAAAAAAAAAACTAGCTTCATATGCTATTTAAGAAATTAGGAAAACAAGAACATCTGATGTGTATCAGGAAAAATTAGCTAGAAATATAATTCTACGCCAGCATATGGTTCACTTTGTACTAAATATTGGCTGTGCCACATCCTCAGACGTAGAGGTTGGAAAAGTTAAATATTACAGTCTAATACCGTTCACTTTGTTTAAGTATTGGTGCGTACATCCTCAGATGTTTTTTTTTTTTTTGAAACAACGTACATCCTCAGATGTAGGCACTGGAATATTAACTATTCCATTATCTGTAAAAATCACACTGGACCCAGAAATCACATGAACATGCAAAGCAGTACTGGTAGAATAATAAAAAAAAAAAAAACAGACCAACCTAGAAGAAAGCTAAGCTAGATCATTTGGTTGAAGGTGACAGTGGAGTGCCAACTAGAAGGGCCAACTTACGAATTTGTTCATCACATTGTTGCGATATTACTCTGTCAGTCTCATCGTAGATTCTGCCCAAAATAGATGTAGAATGGTAGGAATCAAATCCTTTCTTCTCCATGAAGTGTGGATATGCTTGTACTCTCAGATTACGATCAACATTTACCTGTTTAATGGGCACAGACATGGCAAGAAACAACTGTTGAAATAGAGCATGCTGCCACAACACTAATAACCGAGTGAAGTGAACTTTGGTCTTTCTATTAAATATATAACCAACAGGAAATAATTGCATTTTCAATTTATTTTGCATATCTTTTGCTGGACAGACCAAATATAAACAAAAAGGAATAAAGGTCACTTTATACTTGCATGGAAGCCTAGACCATATCAAAGCATAAGATTGTAATTAACCTTGTGCCCATCCAGTGCCAAATAATAAAGGTCAACTAATTTAATCATCTTTGCCACAATTGATTCCTTTTCATCTTGATCAACTTCTTCTGTTAAAAACCGGTCCATATATGCTAGCCAACAATCAGACGATAAACCAACTGCATAACTGTAAGGAGAGAAATTCAAACATGTATCCATCAGATCAACACAACAAAACCAAACATTTGTTGCAGAGAAAACAAATTATAGGTCAGAGACAAGTGATGAAGCATTAAAATGGATCTCAGCACGAGGATATTCAATGTTCATTATTCTAGGATGTATCCTCACATATTACATAGATCACTTTAAAAATTGTATCAATCTTTACATCAGCTTGTATGCCAATGATGTTGCAACTAGTTTATAGTTATGCAGGTGATTCATATTAACGATATGATGATGGAAGTTTTGACAATCATAACAAAGCAAATTTGGAAAAGGCAGCAATGACATCTTTGGGTGCCCACAAGCCATATGATAAGGAATGCATCCAATGTTAGGTTATAATAAGGACACTATATATCCAATTGATAAAATGTATCCAGTGCCCTAAGTTGAACGGCACAAATAAAGGCAGGGATGGGAACTAATTCATTTCACCAGTCTGCACTACATATTGGACTGACAAAATGCATGCAATACATAAAGGTTAATAAGGAATGTGTTGGAGTATGTGTATTAGGCCCATGAGGCCCATGTATGACTCTATATGCTACCCTTCTAGGGTTAGCCCTAATTAATCCAATTATACAATTGAACATGGTATCAAGCTAGGGTTTCACTCCCTCCCTCCCTCCCTGCCCGGAGCAGCCACCGGCCGGTGCCACCGCCGCCACCCTGCCATGGCTAACACTCCTCCCCCTCCTCCAACCTACTTCTCCTCCTTCCCCCCTCTCCCCCCTCCTCCTCTTCGTGGGCCCAGGTCGCCACCACCGCCCCGCCCCCCCAGTCCTGCTAAATCGCCCGGTGGCCCAGGCGGGCAGGGGCGCAACGCGGGCGTGGCGCGCCGCCGGCCCGCGGCGCCCGTGGCGCCGCCGCCGCCCCCGCCCGCTGCTGCCGCCTTCCCTGCTGCAGCCGCCGCCTGCGTCCTCGCCGCCGCTGGCGGCCTGCCTAGCGACGGCGGGCGCGCTGGCCAGCGCGCCGCCGCCGTCCCGGCCCCTGACCCAGCGGCTGGCGCGGGCGTGCTGGCCAGGGCGCCACTACCCAGGCTGCCGCCGCCCAGGCCTCCGCCGCCCAGACAGCAACCGCCCAGGCCGCCGCCCGTCCATGCAGCAACCGCTGCAGTCCCTGGAAGCGAGCGGGGCTCGGCACCGGCGCTGCTGGCCCCCTCCTTCCTGGCTCAACCACCTCTGCCCGGCGGCGTCCCCAAGTCTATGCAGCTGGTGCAGCCGCCCGACTCCACACTCGCGGCTGCCCTCGTCGCTGCCGGGCTGCTGCGCGGAAGGCCAGGGGGCGCGTCTGTGCGCAGCTGCCCTCGCCTAGGAACGGGGGGCGGCGCTGCGGCTGATGCATTGGGTCGTCGCATCGCCGTGGCGGAGCAGCTCCCGTCTCCCCCTGGGTCCTACGACGTCAGCGCCACCTCCTTCGACTCACCGGCTCCTTGTGCATCGACTCCTGCACAGCTCCACTACCAGGCCGGTTCCGTCCAGCGCATCCGGAACCTGGTCCCTGCCGCCACTCCTCCGCCGCGTCCGTCCACTCCGCCTGCGTCGTCTCTTCGTGGTCCTCCTCCCGGACCCGGCGGGGTGGGGGGGCCGTGGATTGACCGCCATCGCCCGCGGAGGGAGGCGTGGTGCCGGCCCCGGCCGTGGGCGCACCGGCTCCGCAGGCGCACCCTGGCCCTCTTTCCACCACATGTGGCCATTTCAGGCTGCCGGCAGCGAGCCTCGCACACCGGCGGCCATGCTCGCTGGCGCCGTCCCAGCAGCTCCTCCACTGTCGTTGCCGTGGCCTTCACCTCCCGGGGCCACTCCTCCGCTCTCGTCTCCGTGGTCTCCACCTTTCGACACCTCGCCCGGGCTTGTCGGTTGGGACCCGGCGGCCCTGGCCCGCTCCTTTGGCACCATGGCCCTGAAACCACCAGTCGGTCCAGACTGGATCGCCGACTCGGGTGCCACTTTCCACACCACTCCCAACCCTATATACTCTCTTCCGTTTACCCTCTTTCTTTCTCTCACCCTTCGTCCATCATGGTCGCAAATGGTTCTTGTCTTCCTGTCACATCCGTGGGTGCCGCTGACACTCATGGCTCCTTTCGCCTTCCTGATGTCCTTGTTGCTCCCTCTATGGTTCACAACCTTCTTTCCATTCGTCGTTTTACCGCTAACAATTCCTGTTCTGTTGAATTTGACTCTTCTGGCCTTACTGTGAAGGATTTGGCTTCCCGGCGTCCTCTTCTCAGATGTGACAGCATGGGGCCCCTTTACACCCTTCGGTTTCCGGCTTCTGCTTCGTCTTCTTCCCTTCCGCCTTGTCCGCTGCTTTTGCCACTACTACTGCCTCCACCACTTGGCACCGCCGCCTCGGACATCCCGGCCGTGATGCTCTGCTGAAGCTCAGTCGTAGCTCCGACATTCAGTGTACTCGGGCTCACGATGAGCACTTGTGTCATGCGTGCCAGCTGGGCCGTCATGTCTGTCTTCCTTTTCCTACTTCTTCACATGCGACCCGTATTTTCGATCTTGTCCACTGCGACCTGTGGACCTCTCCTGCCATTAGCATTTCTGGCTATAAATACTATCTTGTGGTGGTTGATGATTTCTCTCATTATTCCTGGACTTTTCCTCTGCGTGCCAAGTCTGAGGCATTCACCACCCTCCTTCACTTCTTTGCCTGGGTGTCCACTCAGTTCGGCCTCACCATCAAGGCCGTCCAATGTGACAATGGGCGTGAGTTCGACAACACCACCTCTCGTGCTTTCTTCCTCTCTCACGGCATGCAGTTACGCATGTCGTGCCCCTATACCTCCTCCCAGAACGGTAAGACTGAGCGCATGATTCGCACCACAAACGACACCATGCGCACCCTTCTGTTCCAGGCTTCACTCCTGGCTCGCTTCTGGGCCGAGAGCCTTCACACCTCCACCTACCTCCTTAACCGTCTCCCTTCCGTTGCCTGCCCCGCTCCCACTCCACACCACGCTCTCTTCGGTACCCCTCCCCGTTACGACCACCTCCGTGTCTTCAGGTGTCCGTGTTACCCTAACACCACTGCCACCGCTCCTCACAAGCTGGCTCCCCGTTCGACTCAGTGTATCTTTCTCGGGTACTCCCCGGATCACAAGGGGTACCGTTGCTTTGACCTCACCTCTCGTCGGGTCCTCATCTCTCGCCATGTGGTCTTTGATGAGTCCGTCTTCCCCTTCTCCACCACCTCTCCACCCACTTCCTCGTCCGACCTTGACCTTCTCTCCCTGTTTCCCACTGACACGGTGGCCCAACCACCTTTGCCGTTGTGTCTTGCAGGTACTCCTCCACCGTGCCCTTCGACGGCTCCGTACACTGACTTGCCGCCCTCCGGTGCTGCCCCTGGCCCTGCGCCTTGCGCAGGTCCGATGGCACCGGCCTCTGGAGCTGCTCCTGACCCCACGCCATGTGCGGGTCCGGAGATGTCGACCTCAGCACCTTCGTCACGTTTTACTCAGCGGTGCGCGTCGACCCCCACGCCATGTGCGGGTCCGGAGACGTCGACCTCAGCACCTCCGTCACGTTTTACTCAGCCGGTGCGTGTCTACCAGCGCTGCGAGCGGACAGCTCCACTGCCTCCGGGACGCTTTGCTTAGCCGGTGCGTGTCTATCGGCGCCCGCGGCCGGGCGGCTCCACGCCTCGGAGCCAGCCCCGCCGCCGTCGCCGCCACCTCCGTCACCACCGGTACCTCAGTCACCACCGGTGGCCTCTTCTCCGCCGGCGACGCCTACACCACCACCTCCGCCGCCACCTGCTGCCCGTGTCGAGCAGCCGGTGTACCACCCGCCTCTTCTTCACCGACACCAGCGTCATGTTCACCCTATGGTGGTGGGGCGGCGGGCGGTGTCCTGCGACCACAGGCTCTCGCGGCGAAGCCCGGCGAGTTGCGGTCTCTCTGTACCCTCTTCCGTTCACGCGGCCTTGGCGGCGGATCCTCACTGGCGTCACGCGATGGAAAAGGAGTACGCGGCGCTCCTCGCGAACCAGACGTGGGATCTAGTGCCTCACCGGCAAGTGGATCTGGACACACAAGCGCCGGGCTGATGGTACCCTTGATCGGTACAAGTCTCGCTGGGTCCTCCGGGGTTTTACTCAGCGTCCTGGCATCGACTACGATGAGACGTTCAGTCCAATAGTGAAGCCGGCTACCGTCCGCACAGTTCTCTCACTGGCTCTCTCTCGCTCCTGGCCGGTCCATCAGCTGGACGTCAAGAATGCCTTTCTCCACGGGACTCTCACCAAGACAGCCTGCGGGCTTTGTTGACTCTGCTCGTCCTGATATGGTCTGTCGGCTCAACAAGTCTCTCTACGGCCTCAAGCAGGCCCCTCGAGCTTGGCACTCTCGGTTTTCTGCCTTTCTGCTGACACTGGGATTTATGGAGACCAAGTCAGATACGTCTTTGTTCATCTATCACCACGGCGCTGAGACTACCTATCTGCTGCTCTATGTTGATGACATTGTGCTCACAGCCTCCAGTCCGTCTCTGCTACGCCGCATCATTACCTCTCTTCAGCAGGAGTTTGCTATGAAGGATCTTGGAGTGCTCCATCACTTTCTGGGGGTCACAGTTGAGCCTTGTCCCACCGGCGTCCTTCTTCACCAGCGCCAGTACACTCTTGATATCCTGGAGCGAGCTGGGATGACTGACTACAAGCCCTGCTCCACCCCAGTTGACACTCAGACCAAGCCGTCAGACGCCGAGGGCGCCCCAGTGAGCGACCCCACCATGTACAGGAGTCTTGCAGGCGCACTCCAGTACCTCACCTTCACCCGACCGGACATCACATATGCCGTTCAGCATATTTGCCTTCATATGCATGACCCCCGAGAGCCTCACCTCACTGCTCTCAAGCGACTCCTCTGCTACCTCCGAGGCAGTGTTGACTACGGCCTGCTCCTCCACCGGTCTCCGTCCACCGAGCTCGTCGTCTACACCGGCCGCCGGCCCCGGGTGGCTGTCCGGACACTCGCCCGGTCCACCTCCGGCTACGCAGATCTTCTGGGCGGCAACTTGGTGTCTGGTCGTCCAAGCGCCCGGCCGGTGGTCTCCGCTCGAGGCCGAGAGGCGGAGTACCGCGTATTTGTTGCTAATAAGCGTGGCCGAGGCCTCTTGGCTCCGACGGCTCCTCCTTGCCAAGCTCCACGGTCCCCTCTTACGAGCACGCTGCTGGTCTCTGCGACAACATCGGTGCGGTGTACCTCTCCACCAACCCGGTTCAGCACCAGCGGACCAAGCACGTGGAGATTGACTTACACTTCATCCGCGATCTGGTCGCCATCGGCAATGTTCGGGTTCTACACATCCCGACCACCTCTCAGTTTGTCGACATCTTCACCAAGGGCCTCCCATCCTCGACCTTCTCCGAGTTTCGCTCCAGCCTCAACATCACCGGTGGCTAGTTGCGTCTGTGGGGGGGCTCGTGTGTGTGCTTCTTTTCATGTCCAGTCTAAAACTCTGCTGCGCCGGTAGTTCAGACTCCGGGGGGGAGGAGGTGTTGGAGTATGTGTATTAGGCCTATGAGGCTAGGCCCATAAGGCCCATGTATGACTCTATATGCTACCCTTCTAGGGTTAGCCCTAATTAATCCAATTATACAATTCAGCAGAATGGCATTATAAGCATGACCGTGCCTGGTTTTTTGATACCTCATCATCCTGCAACTTCACCTTTGCTTTGCAAACTAAGCATGCATGTCACATAATTGACTGATATCTTCAAATAAATTCAAGATATGTACTACAGTTCACAATAAAGAATGTTTATATGGTTTTCAAAATAAAAAGTAGTTATAAACAAATGAAATCTAAATTTGTGCAAAGCATACTGATCAATTCAAAACCAAGTAACATCCCATGAAAGCTATGATATGGTTAATAGTTGAAGAGATACAATACTTGGGTATAAACATAGTTGTCAAGCATTCATTAAATAGCACTCTTTCAAGAATCGATTCATTAAAATCCCCAGGTCCCCTTGGCTGCTGCTGAGTCTCGTTTGGTTTTAATAGTCCAACCCAAGGTTCACTTCGCTTCTCGAAAGCCTTTAGTAACTGAAACAACATATTTTGCTATCAGAATTGCAGAACTCCTTTTGACAAGCTAATAATAAAAACAGTAGCAGTAACAACAACAGCAACAATAATAATGCATATTAATGTGCAGTAAAATGCTCTGTGGTAGCCACAGGGATTTAATTCTCTGAAACAAGAATACTAATGTAATCTTTAATTTAAAGGAAATGTCTAACTAGTCTTCCTTGCCCGATAGGGACGACAAAGAGGCAACCAATCAGCAACCCACTGCTAAAGAGTTATAATGTGGCTCAAGGTGTCTCAAGGCAAAGCTGGCGGTGTAGTGGCCAAGGTGAAGCACCAGGGCACAGGAAAACGATTGGCCAGGTTGGGAGGATGCGCCTGAACTTGTAGTTTGTTATCATAGTTCTAAACTTTCATCTTTAGGAGGAAGTTGACATAGGCAGCACGATAATATCATAAAGGTTGGTTTTGAAAGGAGATGCCCATCAACCAATAAGTTTAAGTGGCAACAAGTTGCTCCTAGGTCAGCGTGAGCCTACACCTGCTTCATTGTGATGTGATGCTTTTGTCACATGAGTGGACGAGCACGCTGCAGTCCATGTTCAACATTAACTTATAAGGGTGGAAAGCAAGATAAAGTTACTCGGGCATTTAGAATAATCTCTATAGGACTCTCCCTCGCCATCTTTCTTTGCTCTCTAGATTTTATAGGTCTAGTGATTCCTCTTATCATCGATCTCCGGTCAACAACATTTTTTCTTGGTGGTTCCCTCACTGCTTGGACCAGGAATCAAATGAGGTTGAGTTGCATGCTATGGCATGTATGACAACAGAGATTAAGTGTACTGTGCATGCTTGAGGATTTTGGTGTTTTTGTCTCAGTGCGGGCTCTTCTTTGCCTAACAGTATAGGTAGAATTGCCCGAAATCCCAGGAAGCACTAGCTTACAAGTCATATTGGTGCTGATGGTTCTTATACAGCACAGGTATAGGGTGACATTATTGCTCTTAAGTATGTGCCCCTCAGAGCTTCAATTGGCAGAATTTTTCACGAATGCACAGATTAGAGCTTAGCACAGTGCACCATTGCCCGCACCTGTATGCATATATATTCAGGCCTAGAACCCCCATATTGGATACAAGTGCTATTCATAACATAAACACCTAAGCAAATAAGTTGGAAATTAACTCTGATGGAGACAATAGGCTGGACAGATCATAACTGCTACCATATCATGTGGATTAGTTGAAACACTAAGCTTCATTAGCTTCTGAGCAATCTTCAGTTGGTGATTTGGTCTGTGACTTGAACCGGCTGATTTTAGTTGATTTGCTGTGAGAGAAAATACTGTTGGTTATGGTGAACATTTAGCTCTTTTTGCGTGGATGCAGCCACAGCCACAACGCTGAATATAGATCCGCCCCCGCACGTAATTGTGTTCCTAGGCCATGTAATAAAGTAGTGCATATTATGGCTGTGCAAGGAAGTGACTCCTTGGTTCCTCGGTGGAATTCCATTCCTATAAAAGCAGAACTACATGCTCATGTAGGACACGTGGTCCTGGACAAGTGGAGGGAGGGGCACGTGTTACAACTCTAGCATGAACAGTTATTGGTTAGCTGTGTAATTATTAAATAATTTGGCATCCAATTTGGTAGCAGGCATATTAACCTCACCAAGTCACCATAGATGATTGGGCATTGTGGGTCATGCAGCTTAATTGATTGGATATGGGGAAGCAGCAGGGAAAGCCCCCACTGTAAAAATTTATATATGCAAAGGAAAGAAAACTGTACAAACAAAGCAGCAAAGTCCACCTGAGCAAGGCACTGGAGCTAGACAAGAAAGTCTACTGGATGTAAAAAGATGGGTTTCTTTGCAGCACACAGTATATGAGCTTGGAGCTTTGGTTCTTTGTGTGACAAGTCTGTAACTTGGTGTCCAGAGTGTGGGGTGTGAGTTGGGTCTCTCTGACCCGTGTAACTTCTTATCTACCTTACTGAAATGACGCGCAGTTCTCCTGCGCTGTTCGAAAAAAAAAATGAGTTTGGAGCCAGGCTTCCTCTCTGAAATTGAACTTCCAGGAGGTAAACGAAGGGCGACCTCTGTCAAAGATGAAGTTATTTCTTTGCTACTTGTTGGAGTATATGTGTATTGGGCCCTTGAGGCCCATGTATGACTTGATATAGCTACCCTTTAAGTAGGGTAAACCCATAATCAATTGATAATTTCCAGCATGGTATCAAGCTAGGGTTTCTCTCTTCCCCTCCCTCCCTCCCTGCCGGCCTCCGGCCGCCCGGCGCGCCGCCGCGCCGCCGCCAGCCATGGCCGGCGAGCAGCCCCCTTCCCCTCTCCTCCTACTTCTCCCTCTTCCCCCGCTCTCCTCCTCCTCTACCTGGGCGCCGCAGGGCTTGGCGCCCGGCCATGGCCCTGCTCGCCGCCCGGCGGGCTGGCGGGAAGAGGCCGGCCTTGGCGGTGCTGGTGGCGCTTGGCCCACGCAGGCGGCGCCGCCGCGCCGCGAGGCCGCCGCGCAGCAGCTGCTGCTGCCGCCGGGGCCTCGGCATGCCCCCCTCCCGGCGCCCGATGAGGGCGAGGCGGCTGCTGCCAGGGCGCCCGGCGGCGCGGCCCCTTTGGTCTGGGTGGCGACCCTGCTGCTGCCGCCCGCCGCCGCTGGAGGTGCGGGGAACAGCGCGGCTGCTGCTGCCGCCGCTGCTGGAGGTGCTGGTGGCAGCGCGACGGCGCCGCGGACCTCATTCCCGCCCCACCGCCCCTCTTTCCCCAGCCCTACACCGCCCGGTGTCGCTGCCGACTCCTCCCCCCCAGCCGCCCTCATCGCTGCCCGTGCCGCTGCCGCGAGGGCCAAGCCCGTGTCGCGCGCAGCTGCCCTCGTCACGGGAGAGGGGCGCGATGCGGCGATGCGTTGGCTCGTCGCGCCGCCGAGGCGGAGCAACTCCTCGCCTACCCTGTGTATGCCGACGCCCGATTGCCACCTCTTCCGGCGCGCCTCCTCCTCGACCGCCGTCGTCGGGGTTCTACGGCATGATCCGGCCGACCCCCTTGTGGCGCAGCTCACTACCAGGCTGGGGGTGTCCAGAACATCCGCAACCTGGTCCCGGTCGTCCTAGAGCCGGAGTCGCCCTCCTACGCGCGCTGGCGGGACATGCTCCTCCTCACGCTTCGCCGCTACGCCCTCGACGACCACGTCCTCGCCGACACCTTGCCTGCGGCTCCGACCACAGCATGGCTGCGCCTCGACAGTATCGTCCTCTCCTGGATCTACGGCACGATCTCCCTCGACCTCCACGACCTCGTCCGCACCGCTCCGGACGCCCGCCGAGCCTGGCTGGCGCTCGAGGGCCAGTTCCTGGGCAATGCTGAAGACCGGGCTCTGCGTCTCGATGCGAGTTTTCGGACGTTCGTCCAGGGCGACCTCTCTATCAGCGACTACTGCCGCCGGATGAAGGGCATGGCGGACTCCCTTGGTGACCTTGGCTGGCCCGTGGAGGACCGCATCTTGGTCCTCAACGTCCTTCGCGGGCTCAGCGACCGCTACGGTCACCTCCGGACGTGGATCACACGCCAGCGGCCGTTCCCCAACTTCCTGCAGGTCCGCGACGATCTTGCCATGGAGGAACTCACTCGGGCGTCGGGGTCCAACATCGTGCGGGGCCTCTCTCCGCTCCGCGGTCCTCGACCTCCTCTGCTGCCCTTGCTGCCCTTCCACCGCCGCGCCCATCCCTCCGCCGCCGTCGTCCTTCCGGGTCCTCCTCCCGGGCCGGCGGGGGGGGGGGGGCCGTGGGCGGTCGTCGTCGTGGTGGCCGCGAGGGGGGGAGGCGTGGGGGTGGTCGTGGGGCCAATCCGGCTCCACCGCCGCCACGAGGTGCTCCACGGCCATCCTTCCACAACCCATGGTCGGGCGCATCTCCATGTGGCCCTTCCAGGCTCCCGATGGTGAGCCTCGCCCGCCGGCCGCCATGCTCGCTGGTGCTCCTCCAGGGTTACACCCAGCGTTCTCCGGCGCCTCGCCCGTGCCTGCCGGTTGGAGCCAGGCGGCGGCCTTGGCACACTCCTTCAGCACTATGGGCCTGACACCTCATGTCGATCCAGTGGATCGCCGACTTCGGGGGCTACCTACCACACTACCCCCAATCCGGGTATACTCGTCCGTTCACCCTCCTTCTTCCTCTCACCCTTCGTCCATCATGGTCGCAAATGGTTCATGTCTTTCTGTCACATCTGTGGGTGCCACCGGCACTCATGGCTCCTTTCGTCCTCCTGATGTTCTTGTTGCACCTTCGATGGTTCACAACCTTCTTTCTATTCGTCGATTTCTGGTGACAATTCTTGTTACGTGGAGTTTGACTCTTCCGGTCTTCTTGTGAAGGATTTTGCTTCCCGCGCGTCCTGCGCTCCGATGTGATAGCACGGGGCCCCTTTACACTCTTCGCTTCCCGGCGTGCGCCTCGCCTACGCCGCCCGTCGATTTGTCATTTGCTTTCGCCGCCACTACTTCTTCCACTACTTGGCACCGGCGCCTCGGCCATCCCGGGCGTGATGCCTCGATGCGGCTTCGATCGTAGTTCCGACATTCGATGTACTCGGGCTCACGATGAGCATTTGTGTCATGCGTGCCAAGCGGGGCGTCATGTTCGTCTTCCTTTTCATAGTTCTTCTTCTCATGCGGCCCGCATTTTTGATCTTGTACATTGCGACCTATGGACATCTCCCATCATCGGCATTTTCGGCTATAAGTACTATCTTGTGATGGTTGATGATTTCTCTCATTATTCGTGGACTTTTCCTTTACGTGCCAAGTCGGATGCTTTTCCGACGATTCTCCACTTTTTCGCTTGGGTGTCCACTCAGTTCGGTTTCACCATCAAGGCCGTCCAGTGCGACAATGGCCGTGAGTTCGATAACTCCGCCTCTCGTGCCTTCTTCCTCTCTCACGGTGTCCGATTGCGCATGCCTTGCCCATATACCTCCTCTCGAGCGGCAAGGTCGAGCGCATGATTCGCACCACCAATGACACCACACGCACCCATACATTTTCAGGCGTCACTTCTGCTCGCCGGGTGAGAGTTTACACACCGCCACCTATCTCCTTAACCGTCTTCCTTCCGCTGCCTGCCCAGCTCCAACACCACACCACGCTCTTTTCGGTACCCCTCCTCGGTACGATCACCTTCGAGTCTTCGGGTGTGCGTGTTACCCTAACACCACGACCACCGCTCCGCACAAGCCGGCTCCCTGGTCGACTCTACGTGTCTTCCTCGGGTACTCCCGGATCACAAGGGGTACCGATGCTTTGACCTTACCTCTCGTCGGGTCCTCATCTCTCGCCATGTGGTGTTTGATGAGTCTGTCTTCCCCTTCTCCACCACCAGCACACCCACCTCCACCCCGGATCCTGACCTCTCCTTGTTGTTTCCCACTAACACGGTGGTCGCGCCACCTTTATAGTTGCATCCTGCAGTCTTTGCTACACCGTGCTCTTCGCCGGGACCGTGCCCCAGCTTCTTCGCTAGTGACACCCGGCCCTGCTCCCCGGGGCAGGGCATGGAGGGGTCACCTTAAACGACCCGGCCCCCGCCATCGCTGACGCGGGTCCCGGGCCGTCGACTCCGGCACCACCTGCGGCTGCCGCCAAGCGGTGCTCGTCTACCTAGCAGTGCGGAGGCGCCCGCCACCATCCGCCCGTCACCACCCGTGGCCGGGGTCATCTACACCGTAGGCGGCTTCTTCCCCGCCCGACTCCGCCCCCCCGGGTTGCCCGTGTCGCGACGCCGGTGTACCACCCACCGCTTCTTCACCGACACCCGCGTCATGTTCACCCTATGGTGACGCGACACGCGGCTGGTACCCTGCAGCCCCGGGCTCTTGTGGCGATGCCCGGCGACTCGCAGGTCTCTCCTGTACCCTCTTCCGTCCGCGAGGCCTTGTCAGACCCTCACTGGCGCCGCGCGATGGAAGAAGAAACTGTAACCCTCCCGCCAACCAGACATGGGATCTGGTGCCCCGTCCGCCGGGCTCCAATGTCGTCACCCACAAGTGGATCTGGACACACAAGCGCCGGGCTGATGGCACTCACGAGAGGTACAAGGCTCGCTAGGTTCTCCGGGGCTTCACTCAGCGCTCTGGGGTCGACTATGATGAGACTTTCAGCCCCATGGTCACCGCACGGTGCTCTCACTGGCTCTCACTCACTCCTGGCCCGTGCATCAGCTGGACGTCAAGAATGCTTTTCTGCATGGTCTTCTCACCGAGACGTTTACTGCAGTCAGCCGGCGGGGTTTGTTGAATCTTCTCGCCCTGACATGGTCTGCCGGCTCAACAAATCTCTCTATGGCCTCAAGCAGGCCCCCAGGGCGTGGAACCATCGGTCCGCTGCTTTCCTACTGACACTGGGGTTTGTGGAGGCTAAGTCCGACACGCCATCGTTTATCTATCACCATGGAGCTGAGACCGCGTGCACTGCTGCTCTATGTTGATGATATTGTCCTCCAGACCTCCGCCCGAGTCACTCCCTACGCCACATCATCACCTCTCTTCAGCAGGTGTTCGCTATGAAGGATCTGGGTGTGCTCCACCACTTCCTCGGGGTCACTGTTGAGCCTCATCCTGCAGGGTTACTTCTTCACCAGCGGCAGTATACTCTTGCTATCCTGGAGCGAGCTGGAATGACTGACTGCAACCCCTGCTCCACTCCGGTTGACACACAGGGCAAGCTGTCAGAGACCGAGGGTACCCCAATGGCGAGATCCCTTTGCATATCGAAGTCTTCTTTGGTGCACTTCAGTACCTCACCTTCACCCGGCCGGACATCACCTATGCAGTTCGGAAGCTATGTCTCCATATGTATGATCCCGGGAGCCCCACCTCACTTTGCTCTCAAAGCGTCTCCTTCGCTACCTCAGGGGTACTGTTGACTACGGCTTACTCCTCCACCGGCGGTCTTCCTCCACCGAGCTGGTTGTCTACACGAACGCCGACTTGGGCGGCTGTCCGGACACTCGGCGCTCCACCTCCCGGCTTCACGCTATCTTCTTGGGCGCAACCTTTGGTGTCTGGTCGTCCAAAAGCGCCCGGCCGGTGGCCTCCCGCTCCATGCCGAGGCTGAGTACCGCGTTGTCGCCAACGGCGTGGTGTGGCCCTCCGGCTCCGGCAGCTCCTTGGAGAGCTCCATAGCCCTCTCCACCGGAGCACGCTGGTCTACTGCGACAACGTCAGTGCGGTCTACCTCTCCACCAACCCCGTTCAGCACCAACGGACCAAGCATGTGGAGATCGACCTTCACTTCGCGCGTGATCGGGTAGCCATCGGCGAGGTGCGGGTCCTTCACATACCGACCACCTCCTAGTTCGCCGACATCTTCACCAAGGGCCTCCCGTCTTCGACCTTCACCGAGTTTCGCTCCAGCCTCAACATCACCAGTGGCTAGTTGCGTCTGTGGGGGGGCTCGTGTGTGTACTCTTTTTCATGTCCAGTCTGGAACTCCGCTGCGCCGGTAGTTCAGACTGCGGGGGGGTGTTGGAGTATATGTGTATTGAGCCCTTGAGGCCCATGTATGACTTGATATAGCTACCCTTTAGGGTGAGCCCATAATCAATTGACAATTTCCAGCACTACTTAATTGTGGAAGGGATTTAAGGCTTGAGAGCCTTCCTGTGGGCAAATGATAGTGTCAAAGCTGGCATGAGCAAATCCTAGTCATTGCAGTGCCGAAATAAAAGATTCCTGAGAAAATGTATACAAAAAGAAACAGAAATGAACTGACCATAGGGTTTTTGGAGACCCAGAACTCGTCACCATCAAAATCACTGTTGGCCATCTCATCAGCCAATGATCTTTGTCCAGAAATAGGGAAAAGAATTGCATTTTTTGAATATCCTATAAAATTCTTCTCCAGTCCGCTAATCTGCCTTGCAGTTACCATATGTATATCACCAAAATGAAGTCCAGGATGTTTAAACACAAGCACATCTCCAGAATATTGGCCGCTGTCACTGTTTAGTAGGACATAAAGTCAGTAAAAGACAACAGTAAAGCCTGCTGTCAAATATTATCCATGCTCTAATAATTAATAACTGCATATTAATGTATGTTCTATGGTTTGGAGGCTAACCATGCCAAAGACTGCAGTTTTCAATATCTCCTGTGAAGCATAAAAACATTTCCTTTTTATGTGAGGTAATACCGTAATAGTAATCTTTCCACAACCCACTTCTTGAAATTCTTTAAACTATTATACTCACAACGGAAAATAGAATGCCATCAATATTTTGAATAACCAGATAACCACATCTATTTGTCCATCTTTTAAGTTCACACCACTATTTCTGCTTCTGTCTTGGATATTTTCCTTTTCAACCATAACCAAATAGGATTGACAAAATTAAGTAGAGAACAACTTAGCCCAAAGAGCTAGAGCTGGATAGTTCAGCTCCGCTCATGAAAAGCATGAGTTATCTCGTTTTATCTCGCAAGCTGACGTCTCCTCAGTGCTGGCAAGGATCTGCATCTAGTTCGATGCAGGAGGGGGGGTTAGCAATGGCTTGCCATGGATGAGGACGATAGCAGCAGTGAAGCATCAAGCATGACTCAGTCCTCGCCAGTCGCAGCGACCTCACGAACACCGCCTCGCATGCCTTGGCAGATCTCTAATTTTGGCAAAGACTTCAACAAAGCTGAGATTTGACAGCATGCAGATCTCAACCATAGTGTGTTGTGGGGCCAGGGGCGATGTCACATTGTTGTAGGGTGGTGCATGGCACCAGGTAAGAAAAAAAATGTAGAGCACATAGCTCATTTTGACCATTTGAAGCAGTTAAAATTGGCAATATCTTTTCTAGTGGCGGTGGAGTTTGTAATTGGTGATGGCCATGACACTTTCCTGGTCTGATTGATGGCCAGAGGGGCAAACGATATCTAAACTGGCCCCTAACTTGATCAAGATATTTCCTAAGAGAGCCATCAAACTGCAAACGGTGGCTCAAGCACTGGTGGACATTGTTCGGTGTCTGATATAAAAGGCACGTTGACAGGTCAGTCCTAAGGGACTGTATATATCTGGGAGCTGGTTGATGGTTTGATCTTGCGGCCAAGAGAAGCGGATCAATACCGCTGACCACTGGAAGCTCACAAAATCTGGGAGATACAGCAGCAAATCTGCATATAATGCCTTCTTAGGAAGGGTTCTTTTTGAGCCAACACCATCTACCTGCTACTCTATGTGGATGATATTGTCCTCACTGGCTCATCACCCACCCTGCTATGCCGCACCATCAGAGCAGGAGTTCTCGATGAAGGATCTGGGTTGACAGACCTCTATAAGTCTACCGCTTATCTATCTAGGATATTTATCTTAGTAGTTTGTGCACCTGTTAGCACCCTATCTATTCAGAATATGCTGTTTACTTTAAGCATCTACTTTAGTTGGTCTTATCTCTTGTAACAACCAGATCAATATGTATCCCCCAAATCCTGCCATGGTTTGTGGCTTAATGGAATAGAAAATCTGCCCCAAAACTGAGTCTTTGGCTGACATCGGTGACCTCCAACACTTCCTTGGGATGCAGATCCAGCGACAACCAATGGCCTATTCCTCTTGCTGTGCCAGTACAACATGCAAGAGATCCTTGATCACAATGGCATGGCTATGTGTAAGCCGTGCTCTACACCCGTTGACTCCTATCCCATGGTTTCAGCACTGGATGGTGCTCCGGTCAGTGATGCTACAGACTTCCAGAGTTTGCTCTACAGTACCTCAACTTTCATCCGACTGGATATCTCCTACTCCATCCAGCAGGTCTGCCTTCACATGCATGATCCTCAGGAGCCTCATCTTGCAGCTCTAAAGCACATACTGAGGTACATCCACGGGACTCTTCATCTTAGGCTCCACCTACGGCCTTTAGCACAGTCCTCTGATGCTGACAGGACTGACTATCCTGACACCCGTAACTTCACCTCGGGCTATGCCGTCTTCCTCGACGACAGTCTTATCTCCTGGTCCTCCAAACGTCAGAACACTGTGTCCAGGTCCAGCACAGAAGCCAAGTACCATGGTGTGGCCAATGCTGTGGCCAAGGCTTCCTGGCTGCATAAGTTTCTGTGTGAGCTTCACTCCCCACCCTGACGGGCTACCTTGATATGTTGCGACAACATCATCACCGTCTACATGTCCTCTAACCCGGTTCAACACCAACACACCAAACATATTGAGATCGATCTTCACTTTGTTAGGGAGCGTGCTGCTACTGGTGTTGTCTTAGCTCCACATGTCCCGACGTCATCTCAGTATGGAGACATCTTCACCAAGGATTTGCCTTCGACGGTCTTCCAAGCATTCATAACGTCTGTGTTGACGCTCCGACTGCCAGGGTTGCTGTAGGTGCTCGGGTTGTTGGCCTATTATGGTTACTACAGATTGATTACTCTTATAATAGGCAAGGACATCACTAATTTATTAACATAATCACATTATTTTCAAGTACTCCTGAATGGCAAAGTTGGCAATCAATAAATGGAGGATCATTGAAGCAATGAAACATACAGAGAAATGCATTGAGAAGGCACAGATGAAACGTACAGATAAATGCTACCACTTACAGTATCACACAAACTTCTTCTGGTTTCAGGGTTCCTGTAGGATCTGTTGTACCCATTAAATAATAACATTCATCAATAGGTAGCTTTCCTTCTCTGAATCCTTTCATTTCCTGTTTGGCCATGAAACTCAGCCTAGATAGCAAGTATGGTTCTTCTAGTGGAATTCCAGAATGAATCATGCGTTCCAACATTGAATCCTCCATATTAGCATATCCAGATGCAACTACATGAACCATATAAAAAGAGCTCCTCAATCAATGCACGAGCAGGCAAGTGAAAGAAAGATTATAAAATACATTATTAGAACATGTACAGAGTTATGAAAAATAAGAGCATAGGATCTACAGCAAAAGGAGGCACAAATAGAATAAGGAAGCACAAACTATAAAAGCACGCAATAAAAAATATGGAAACCCAGTGATTGGAAGTTTCGAAATTACGCTTCAGTGCATGTCTGAAATTATAGCGAGCATTCTCAACCCCTTCAATTGCATTATGTAGGAGTTCCATAAAATATTCTGCCTTAACTCCTCCATAGTGAAGCAACGCAATCAAGGACCTTGATGTTGATATTCTATTGGATTGATGGCTGATAAACAAACACAAACACTGTTAATATATATTTTTTTGAACCAAAATTTAACTTGTTTACCAAAAGAGCTTCAAATAAGGCACAACATGATGAAGACTATCCCCTTCCCCAACAGCATGCGTGTGCACACACAATTGGTGACTCTTTCACCAGCAGTCCCTAAATGCTACAATCAGGTATTTATATTTTGCTAGAGTGCATGGAAATGTCTCAACCTGCATAGTAGGTTATACTAACACAGCAAAACCATATGCAACTACCTATTCAAAAGTCTCCAGCAGGGCCCTGAAACAGGCCCCTAAACTAATTTGAGGGCTCATGTGAAAACGCATGTCCAGGCCCCCTATCTGAGCCCTCAAAATAAGTAGGCCCTCAAATCTGCCAACAGGGCCCTCATTCCTGCAAACCATTCCCCTGGCCACCATACGGTATTTGACAGGTTTCCACCCCATGCGCGCACTTTTTTTCTGTTCTAGTGTCCGGATGGCGTGCCATCGCCGTTGTCCGCCCATCTCCAAGTCTAGCGCTGCCCTTCCGCACAGCCTCGTCTTCTTTCTCCGTAGATCAAGTCCCTCGCTGCATCCCCTCCCTCCACCATCATTGGACCGCTGCTCTGCTCCGCACGGCTTCCCGGGCACAACTTCTCTGCCTGGAGGCCTCCCTCTTCCCCATCGGGGCTACTCTCACCTCCCCGACTCTCGGATTCGCAGACTCCTCTGTCCTATCTGGGCTACCCTCCCCATCCCGACGAGGCATGGTGGATCCTCGTCCTCCTCCCCGCCAAGGCCCCAACGAGCCCCCTCCTCAACGAGGCAAGGCGGAACCTCGTCCTCCTTCGCACTCAGGCCCTAACGAGCCCCCCTCCCCGACAAGCACCTCCTCTCTATCCAGCCCCTGACGAGGCATGGCAGATCCTCATCCTCCTCCCTCTTGGGCCCCTGATGAGGCTCCTCCCCCTCTCCGTCTAGCCCCCCGACAAGGCACGGCAGATCCTCGTCCTCCTCCCTGTCAGACCCTGGCAAAGCGCGACGCATCCTCGCATCCTTGTCCTCTCAGCCTGCGTCTAGCTCAGTCAGTAGGAGCTGTGAGGCAGAACAGAGAATGATGACTGGGTCCAACATGTCGGTGCTTGTTGGAATGGATTTAAGGGCCCTAATTTGAGGGCTCTACTCAAGTAGACGTAAAAAATCAAGGCCCTCAAAAGTAGAGGGCCTAATTTGAAGGCTCCTGCTGGAGATGCTCTAACTATCACAACACACCATTTTTTAACATCAACAATTGATAACAGTTACAATTTGAAATATCAGTAGAAGGCAAAAACTAACTGCGATGACCTTGCTTCAACCAGACTTTTAGTATATGAGATAATGAAACCAATTATGTTTTGCAACAATACAGAGTAAAAGGAACCAAAATAATTTCACCACCAAAATTGGCATAGAATGATTTTACAGATGATTTAGGGTTACAATTACAACCAAAGGCTGTATATGAAACCCCAAATATTCAAATGTGCTAGATAATAAGTATGAACTTTAATACATAAATCCAGCATTACAAAAACTCAAAATATTTCAAGACATACCTTGTGGAAACTATTTCCAAAGAACTGAGAGACTTCATATGGCACAACCTTGGGTCAGCTTTTACTTTTACCATTGATGGTCGGACAACAATAGTATTATTGCTAATCTGTAATGGAAAAGAAAGAATACTCAGTTTTAGGTAAGCTAAGAAGTAAGCATTGCCCCACTCTTCAAATGTATGTTACAAATAAATATCCAAGCATATACTTTGTTAGAGAAATGTCATAAGATCGGTTGGTTGGGGGGGGCAGATTTTCTTTCTATCCATGGCATTGAGAAAATTAAAGAAAAGTGATCAGTTGGGCTTGTAGAACAGTTCCATCTGCCTATCCTAAAAGAATACAAAGACTAAACTACTCGGAAATGGTACTTGATCTCAGTCACACTAGTCCCATGAGGCAACCTAAAAACCGGACACTATATAAGTAAGTGATCACTGTGTAGAAATATAAAAAAAAATAAAATAAAGAGATAGTTGAATCAACTATGCTCCCCAAACAACCATTTCCATGCCAAACCTACCAGTTGCTAAGTAAAAAGAGCTAGATTTTGAATGTAGGTAACATACACCCTTCAGTCATATATTGGTGACCGGAGAGAGTAATATCCAGATTCTTAGAGTCTTAATGCATACCCTTTTGTCAACTAGCAGAGTTCCCTTTACAGCATATCCATTATAAAAAAGACGGACCTGCATGAGAAGAGGCTAGAGAAAAGAACAGAATATATAAAGATAGAGAATAGGCACATCATTAATAATATACAAATTCAATGTTGAGAATGATGCCACTTCGAACTTGACCTCACCGTTGTTTCACCTCGATGCATATAATCCTGAAAAAGGGATAGAAACAATCAATATATTAACTGACAGTTGTATGAACCTTTTACCATAAACTACTGTATATTGAATGCAGGGGCATACATATGCAGGAGTGATTTCCACAAATGCTCCTTTATTACATATGTACTTCAATTTTGGAGGAATGGAGAGAAAAGCAGTTCACTGAACAACTTCAAAGCAAAAGAAATACATGACATATTGTGGTATGTATGGACATGACCAGCCAGCGGAGGCCTCAAGGCACCAGTGATAGTGCAATCCTAAGGCGTGAAAATAATATAAGGAGAAGTAGGGGCCTGCCAAACTTGAAGGAGCTCTTTATTCATGGGGCGGCAAACTTGATATGTGAAGAGGCAATAAAAAGGAACTTGAAACAAAGGAATATACCCAAAGAATCGTCCTTTGATAGGAATGCATGAGAAGCAGCTATTCACGTGCCTAAACATGAACACACTTTAGACCCTCTAATAATATCACTATTATTAAGCCTCATAAATATATATTTGTTTTCTTTAATTCTTTTTTCCCTTTTTGCTAGTGGCTCATGTAAGGTTTTAACTCTAGCCTACCGCAATTTGCTTGGGACTAATAGGGACTACGTCATTCTTAGTATGCATGTGTTGACTTGATAAATTGTCATGTGGGTTCAGGTGGGTAAGCAATACTCCCAGCGCAAGGATGGGCTGTTGTCAGACAAGCATCGCCACTGGGTATTTGTATGCCAACATACTCCGAACAATTAAGTAATAGGTTGAATCTTTTCATATCCTCTCTTCCCTGACCTTGCTGGCATGGACCGCCGATCAAGGCGTCAAAACTGTTGCCTAGGGTGAGCACAAGAACTAGTATTTCACAGCCAAGATGGCAGCTTGGCCATAGGCCGCTTGATTGTATTGATAAAGTGAACTTGTGATACACGAAGGTCTAGTGACCTTTCCCTCCTCTTATACAACTCAGGGCAGCAGCTTGCTTAGCCCCTACTCCAACTGCTTTAGGCAGTTTACCACTTACCCCCTCTAACCCAAAAGCTGTCTGAATAGCAGCTTGACAAAGGAAAAGTGAAAACTGAAACAAAATACATCTAAGCAGATGCGTCATCCTTCTTGAGCTGCTAGCGCCAAGAGAACACGCACCGACTCCATACGCCCCACCGGAGCAAATGCGTCATCGTAGTCGATCCCTTCCTACTGGACGATGCCGCACGCCACCAAGCGTGCCTTGTGCTTGATCACCGTCCCCTTCATTTCTCTTCAGCTTGAACACCCATTTGAGGGTGATGGGTCGGTGGCCTCCAGGCAGATCCACCAGCTCCCAGGTTCGATTCTGCTCGACGGACTTCAGCTTCTGCTCCATGGCCGCTCGCCACGCTAGATCGCTTGCAGCTTCCACGTGAGTAACTGGCTCGCCATCTTGGGTCAAGTGGAGCAGGGCATCGAGGTCGTGCTCTGCTTGAGGAGGCAGAGGCTGATCCCCAAGGATGTTGCTCATCCTACAGTAGCGGAGGAGTTCGCCATCGTGGTAGGCATCGAGCCGCTCCTAATCGCTGTCCAGTGGCGTGGCGAACTCGACGACGGTTGCTCCTCGCTGCGCAGTGAGGCAGAGGACAAAGCAGAGGAGGCACGCGGAGTCGATGCAGCCGGGGTCGATGGAATGGCTGCGGCAGGAGATGGTGGCGGCACAGTCTCCCTCGGAGATGGCGATGGTGCGCGTGTTGAAGCGAGTGAAGCAGCCGATGCCGGTGAAGAGAATTAAGTGGCCGTTGGCGAAGTAGCTTCCCCGATCCACGCGTACTCGATGGAGAAGTCGGAGATCACCGGTGTCAAGTCTCCATATTCCTCCGCTGCCCAATTCGAGCCGCGCCCCTCGTCAAAAACCACATCGCGCGCCACGCACACTTGCTATGTCGCCGGATCGAGGATGCGGTACGCCTTCGCTCCCTCGGTGTATCCAATGAAGACCCTTGCTTTGCCACGATCGTCAAGTTTGCTTCGCGCCCTCAGTGTATCCAATACTTGTGGCTGGCATGCCTCTTTGCTTCAGGAGTGCCCGCGTCATCGCCACCACGGATTGATTCCTTCACTCGACCAACGCCGTTCTGGTGCGGTGAGTAGCGGCGGAGAACAGGCGCCGGATGCCCTCATCCGCGCAGTATGCGGCGAATTCAGCAGCGGTGAACTCTCCAACGTTGTCGGTCTTGCAAGCACATGCAGCTTGCGATCGCTCTCCTTCTCTGCCATCGCTTGCACCTGCTTGATGGCGGTAGCAGCATCTACTTTGGTTTACAGGAGCACTGCCCACATGAAGCTGGTGGCAGCGTCCACCAGTAGAAGAAAATGCCGCCCCCGCTTGGAGTTGCTGGTGTGATGAGGCCGCATAAGTCACCGTGAACGAGCTCCTGCGGGTCCTCGGCGTGGTACTGGGCTTGTCGAGGAAATGGGTGCCTCCGCTGCTGGTGATCACACAAGTGTCACACATCTGCTCGACGTGGTCGATCGCCGGCATTCCCCACACCATCTCCTTGCCCATCCTGCGCAGAGCCTCGAAGTGGAGGTGGCCAAACCTCTCATGCCACCGCCAAGCAGCAGCAACGCCGCGCAGCAAGGCAGAGAGGCTAGGTGAAGAATATAGAGGTGATTGGGACTTCGGTGAACCTTGGCAAGAAGACGGCAGCGCTGGTCCAAAATTCTCAGCACCCCCTTGTCGATATCCACCTTGGATCCTCCTTCATCTAGCTGGCCAAGGCTCAGAATGGAGTTGCGCAGCGCCGGGATGTAGTAGACGTCGTGGAGAACTTTGTGCTCGCTGGTCTTGGCTTCAAAGACGATGGAGCCGACTCCATTGATCGCCACCGCCGAGGCGTCACCGAACTTGACCGAGCCGCAGACGCTGGTGTCGAGGTTGGAGAAAAGCTCGTGGTGGCCAGTCATGTGGTGGGTCACGCCGCTGTTGAGATACCATCCAGCAAGCTTTGCCCTCGCCGTCACTGGCGCCGAGCAGAGCACGCGCGCGAGGTTCGTCGAGGTGGAGGCAGTCGGTGATGGGCATGGTGCAGAAGGTTGAAGCTTGGACTTTTCCGACGCCGTCCTCTGCTTGTAGCTCGATGAAACCATGCGCCAGGAACAAAGCCGGCTCTTCATCCTCTGTCGCCTGAGTGACGTGGGCTGCACCACTGCCATCACGGCGAGCCTAGCGGCAATCTCTAGCCCAATGGTCCCTGCCGCCACAGTTGAGGCAAGAGTTGTCGCGGTTCGCCTTGCGTTCGCCACCAACAGCATCCTCCTTTCCTCCGCGTGTGGCCGCACCATCGCCAGTCGGATCCGCCTTCTCCTTCGTCTTCTTGCCACCACGCGGCTGGCGGCATCGCTCCTTGGCAGCGCCAGAGCCGCTAGCGGTGTCCTCCTTCTTCCCCTTCTGGCGGGCAAGCCACTGCTCCTTAGTGTACAACAGCTTGCCGCTGATGTTGACCGGCTCAGAGGAGGCCGATCCCTCGAGCTCGTCAAGCTTCCTCAACCTCCCTAACACCTCAATTGAGAGATTCATGAAATCGAGGAGGGTCTCAATCGACAGAACCAGCTAGGAGTACTTCGGTGCAGCGTGCAGGAGCTTCACTACTGCATGCGCCTCCGTCAGGTGCTCCTCACCATTCTGGATTAGCTGCTGCGGCAGATTAGTCAATCGAAGAGCAAAATCCTCAATTTGTTCACCGGGGAGCAAGGACAAGTGCTCTCAGTCGCTCCGAAGACGCTGCAGGGTCGCCCGGCGAATGCGATCGGCCGCCCGGCAGCGCCATGGCGATGGCCTCGGGCTGCTTGGCGAAAGGGCTTGTCGGCAATAGCGGCACCGAGATACAGGCGCACGGCGGCGGCGGGAGGGCCTCGAGAGCCCGCTGACCGTCGTTGAAATTGACATCTTCATCCTCGATCGCCTCCCAGAGTTGCCTCGCCTGCATCTTCACCTTCATGAGAGGACCACTGGTGGTAGTTCCACTTGGTGAGCATCAGCCATGGCGTTCCGGCTCCGGAGTCGCGGTAGAGCGGTATGCACCGCCTGCGACCGGCCGCGGCGCTCCCGCCGCTCTGCGGTGAGCGCGACTAGCGTCGCCATGGCTCCTTTGCCTCCATCTCCACGCGAAGTGCGTCAGCCGTGGCACAACAGCGAGACACCTCGCGCGATCGTCAGGGAGGGGGAGTTGCGCCAAAGCGGCAGGCGCCTAGATCGCTAGTCTAGTTCACAATGGAACCGGCGACGGTGGTGGCGGCAGTGCGGCATGCTCTCTCACTGGAGGTGGACATGGCTTCTACTCTCTAGGACCTCGCTCTAGATACCAATTGTTGCCCAGGGTGAGCACAAGAACAAGTATTTCACAGCCAAGATGGCAGCTTGGCCATAGGCCACTTGATTGTATTGATAAAGTGAACTTGTGATACACAAACTTTTGCTAGGCGCTAGGCGGAATCTAGGCGACGACCCTCAGCCTAGCGACTAGTCGGGATTAATCACGCCTAGGCATTCCTAGGCGTTTTCCTAGGCGTTAGTATATACATTTGTATATATGTATAAATGCTTTCAAAAAAAATTATATATGTATAAAAAAAAAAAAGAAAATAGAAAATAAGTGAACTTCAGTACACATGTGGGCCAAAAAGCACTATACAAAACGCCCATAAAACAGCCGAAGCCCATCCTAACCTTATCCCCAACACTGTCCCTTCGTCGTATGGTGGAAGACATCACCAGCGTCTTCGTCTTCGTCAGCGTCGCCGCTCCAAGCGTCCTCCGCGCCCGTCGGCGCCGCCCGCCCACCGCCGCTGTCCGGCTCCTCCGCGCCGTCCGCCGCCCCCATCTCCGCCTCCTCGGTGCCGCTTGCACCCTCCGTCGCCCCGTCCCTACTTCTCCGCCTCCTCTGCCATGGTCGGGCGCTGCTCCTCCCCGCTGGCGACCTCCGCCCACCTAGGGGTCCGCCGACCCCCATAGGCGGAACCCCTCGCGAAGCGACCGGGTCACGCCTAGGCGCATCCTAATCGTCTACTTTCAAAACTTTGGTAATACAAGAAAGTCTAGTGACCTTTCCCCCCCTCTTATACAACTCAAGACAGCAGCTTGCTTAGCCCCTTACTCCAACTACTTTAGGCAGTTTACCACTTACCCCCTCTAACCCAAAAGTTGTCTGAATAGTAGCTTGACAAAGGAAAAGAAAGTGAAAACTGAAACAAGATACATCTAAGCATTTAGCTTACTATCAAAAACTATGCCAATGAGGGCTAGGGCCTCAACCGTGCACTTCACACGACTACACTTTACGCTGAGTTCCTCCCACGAATAACCCACCACAACATAAAAAAATCAAAATACAAAAATGGCAACCATCTGAAGAACCCTCACATATCATCCATAATGTTAAAATATTGGTAATAAGTTTCTGTAAAGAAACTGGCAAGCACGGGGCCAAGCGTACATACTTTTGACTTCTTTCCCTTGATAATTCTGCTAGGGCATTTTTAGCCAAATTTTCAGATATGAAGCCAGTCCCATCAGTATGGATCAAACGCTTCCCATCTAACATAACAACTTTCCCATGTTCATCCTGAAATACCACATAGAAGATAAAATTTGCATGCTTAATAGGAATAAGACACTATTGGAGAGGAAGAAAATAATTACCCGGCAAGGTTCATCATCAATCAGTATAACGTCAATTGCCGATAAATCAACATCCAGTGTTAAAGTTTTGGAAAGTATCAAAGAAAACCTGTATCGCTCCAATCAAAGAACATATGTTTAAAACACTAGAAGGTGGTGGATGCATATCCATGTAGAAAACAACAACATCGTATTGTTAGTTCTTCTCAGCCACAACAATTGCAAGAACATAAAAAAAAGCAAAAGGAGTTAGCATAGTTCTTATTCATAATCTAAAGTATTGGCACTCTTTTTAGTGCACCACTTGTTGGCTATTGAAAACTCAACGTTATATCATTGTAGCAGAATTTGTAGTTCCCTACATCCTTATCACCAACCAGAAAAGGTATGTGCATTGCACTTGTGAGTTGCCTTTGGCCTTAGGAAGAGTCAACAGACATAGTTGGTTGAGCTTAATAGGTTAGATCACAAACCTTTTCATATAATTTGCCAGGGTGGGAGCAGTATGGATATGCATGAACAGTTTGCGGCACTCGTCAATTGTTTTGTGGGAAGGAATATAAGTCTCATCCCCCCTCCACCCAGACTTAGTGCAAATAAAATAGCACCTTACAGACGAACTGCATTTCTTGATATCCCCCTGTTCACCATCTTTCTTTTTCGTATCTTTAGCATCCTTGTAAACTGTGAAAGAAAACCAATGAAACCAATCTAAACTAGAACTTCAAGAACTGCTGCAGCAAAGCAAAATGCAAATAAATTAAGAAGTCCATTGCTTTTATCAGCCTGTTAGGAATCCCCAGTAAATTAATATTTGCACGCAACTCCAATGTTTCAGATCCAAAGCTTTATGATACTGAAATCATCCCTACCAACTAACCGAACCAAGATTACAAAAAGTGTGCTATTGCCACCAAATATAGCAAAATATGTATGGCATCCAGCTCTCATATTTACCCACATCGACAGCCAGAAAGAGTTTACAAACTGTAAAATAGCATTACTTAACAGCTCACACCGTCACGGCCCACGGACTTTGTGGATCTAGTTTCCACTTGCCAATCTCATAGTCATTTTACACATCCCCTGACCAGAGGACCATTTCTCATGCATCCTCTATTACTAAAAGTAAGTACCAACACTGTAATCCAATATATCTAATGAGGAAACTGTCATGCGAGGAAAACATTACTCCAAGTGTAAGCAGCAGGATCAGAATGCGATGGCAACAGATCAGACATGATTACCCATGATTTCAGGAGTTATTACCTTCTTGGGCTGGCTTGATTAAGTACTTCAACTGACTGAGAGAAATCAGGAGCGGATTGTAACATCTTGGCATCAATACAAAAAACTCAGGAGTGCTACTAAATCCATCTAACCAACTCAGCTAGATACTACAAAAAATTCAGGAGTGCTACTCAATCCATCTAACCAACTCAGCTAGAGACCTTTTCATTCTAGGCATCAGTATAAGCCAAAGATCATGTACTCTGAATGAGCAAGCACAAAAATCAATCCCCATTCATTCCCTCCATCCTTTTGATACCTTGGTCCTTCCTTTCGGATGCACCAGCCATCCCAGCTAGAAGATGGCAAGCCATGCCCTGCGGGTCTGGGCCCACGAAATCAAACCTCTCACGATACTTCCTGTGTCAACCTCCTCAAGGCATCAAGGCCCCCCAGTTTGGGTTTCGGTGACTGATGAATGCAAGGACATGTGGCTAACTATTTTTGCAAAACTTCTCACGATTACTTCCACTCTCAACCTCTTCATCGCATCAAGGCCCCCAGTTTGGGTTTTGGTAATTAATGAACACAAGGACATGTGGCTAACTTTATTTTGCAAGGTTTATAACAAAGGGCTAAGTCACATCGAGGCCAGTTAGTTTTCTTGGACCCCGGTAATTGGATTCAGCATGTAATGCAAGGATTCATGAAGGCTAAGGAAACAATAGTGTTCAAGTGTGGCTTGGCATTGGCACTTGGACTTCGTGCTAGAGCTTTTTTTTTTTTTGACATACTATTTTTGACGAAAAAGACTGTGGGGGAGTTCCCCACAGTGCGCTCAAAAAATTTATAAATAAGGGTTTTTTTGCGATTCACTATTAAAAGGGGTTGAGACTGAGATTGTTATGACCGGCATCCCCTATGCTAGGCGCAGGCCCGTGATGGTTACGAGGGGCGCCGGCAACTAGGTGGGCTAAAAGCCCATAGTTATCATATTTACGTTTTACTGCTATTATTAGAAAGTATAAATACTTGTAAAGACTTTTGATTTGGATAAGCAGAAACAATAATTATTGTTTCCGGCTTCCTGAAGGAAGCCGGGAGTTTGCCCTAGCCGCCCCCCTCTCTTCCTGCTCGCGATTCCCTCCTCCACCACGGCGCCTGCTCGCCGGAAACCAAGCCCTAAGCCTGCTGCTCCTCCCTCTCATCCCTACAGACTCCGTAACGTCCCTGGTAGGATCCGTAATCCTATCAATCTGGTATCAGACTGCTCAGGCACGATGTCTAGCTCTCTGTCCACCCCACCAGCTTCCTCCGGTGCGCCGCCACTGTCATCTGCGCTACCTTCTTCCGCTGACTCGGAGGTGTCCGACGCCTCTGCACCTTCAGCCGCGCCGCTGACGCTGGAGTCGTTGGCTGCCGCGATTCTGGACATCAACCGCAACATCGCGGCCATGCAGTCCGCGTGGGCGGGGCTGGTCCAGCCGCCCCCTCCACCGCACTCAGCACCAACGCCACCACCGCCTCCGCCTTCGACAACGGCTGCACAGACGTCGGGATTTCCCTTTGGCATGCCCCAATCCAGCGCGGGTGTGCCCTTGCATCTCCTGCAATGGATCAGCAAGCTGTTCGGTTTCGACTTCGAAGTGGAGTACAGGCCAGGGCGATTGAACACGGTGGCCGACGCTCTCTCTCGGCGTGATGGACCTGCTACTGGTCCGCCTGAGGCTGTTGCTGCTGCAGGGGCTGTGTGCGCCCTCTCTGGCCCCTCCTTCGCCTTCCTGGACGACATCCGCCGAGCCGTCACGGTGGCGGCTGATGCGCAGCACCATGTGCAGCGCCTACAGGCCGGCGACCTGCCCGCACCGTGGCGTCTGGAGGACGGGCTGCTGCTCCACGGCTCCCGTATCTTTGTCCCGGACTTCGGGGACTTGCGCCACCAAGCTCTCCTCTTGGCCCATTCCGCTGGCCATGAGGGGGTCCAGAAGACACTGCATCGTCTCCGCGCCGACTTCTACATCCCCGGTGATCGTGTCCTAGTTCAAGATTGGGTGCGCACATGCAGTACATGCCAGCGTAACAAGACAGAGACGCTGCAGCCTGCGGGCTTGCTGCAGCCCCTTGAGGTGCCATCTCAGGTGTGGGCGGATATTTCAATGGACTTCATTGAGGGTTTGCCTAAGGTCAGCGGCAAGTCGGTTATTCTAACGGTGGTCGACCGTTTCTCCAAGTATGCGCACTTCATTGCGCTCGGCCACCCCTACACGGCAACCTCAGTCGCCCGCGCGTTCTTCGATGGCATTGTCCGGTTACACGGGTTCCCTTCTTCCATCATCAGTGACAGGGACCCTGTGTTCACCGGGCATGTGTGGCGTGATCTATTCAAGATGGCTGGGGTCAAATTGCGCATGAGCACAGCGTTCCATCCTCAGACGGACGGCCAATCAGAGGTGGTTAACAAGGTGATTGCTATGTATCTTCGCTGTGTCACAGGTGATCGTCCGCGGGCATGGGTGGATTGGCTGTCTTGGGCGGAGTATTGTTATAATACCTCCTTCCACACCGCCCTTCGTGCCACCCCCTTTGAGGTGGTGTATGGCCGCCCTCCACCTCCGCTGCTGCCATACGCGCCGGGCACCGCCAGGACAGAGGTGGTTGATGGCCTCCTCCGCTCACGTGATGAGGTGCTGGCTGAGGTGCGGCAGCGTCTTCTTCAAGCGCAGGATCTCTCCAAGAAGTACTACGATGCTGGCCATCGCGACTTGGAGCTGCAGGTTGGTGACTGGGTGTGGCTCCGTCTTCTCAACCGCACCACCCAGTCCCTTGAACCACAGGCTAGGGGGAAGCTCGGACCGCGGTACGCTGGCCCGTTCCGCGTCCTCGAGCGCATCGGCAAGGTGGCCTACCGTCTTCAGTTTCCGAACGGCGCTCGCATCCATGACGTCTTCCATGTCGGCCTCCTGAAGCGTCACCGCGGTGATCCACCGGCTGTTCCAGGGGTGCTGCCTCCTGTCCATGATGGCCGGCTTCTTCCAGCACCTGCCCAGGCTCTGCGCGCCCAGCAGCGCCGTGGCGTTTGGCACGTGCTCATTCGCTGGCATGGCCTGCATGATGATGACGCTACTTGGGAGCCGTTGGACGATTTCCGTGCTTCCTACCCCGACTTTCAGCTCGAGGACGAGCTGTTTCAGCAGGCGGGGAGAGATGTTATGACCGGCATCCCCTATGCTAGGCGCAGGCCCGTGATGGTTACGAGGGGCGCCGGCAACTAGGTGGGCTAAAAGCCCATAGTTATCATATTTACGTACTTTACTGCTATTATTAGAAAGTATAAATACTTGTAAAGACTTTTGATTTGGATAAGCAGAAACAATAATTATTGTTTCCGGCTTCCTGAAGGAAGCCGGGAGTTTGCCCTAGCCGCCCCCCTCTCTTCCTGCTCGCGATTCCCTCCTCCACCACGGCGCCTGCTCGCCGGAAACCAAGCCCTAAGCCTGCTGCTCCTCCCTCTCATCCCTACAGACTCCGTAACGTCCCTGGTAGGATCCGTAATCCTATCAGAGATTGACCTAAATTGGAGTCAAGATCATTTTGACACATGCATGAGAATTACTCCAAACTATCAATCAAGAGTGGTTGAAATAGATAGAAGATGGATCTAGGATCTCAAACAAGTTGAATTGGATGAGACCAGAATTCAAACGGAACCATACTATTAAGGTCACTAGATCGTCCAGTGTGACACTCTACTATAATATGTGTTAGGCAGATGACCAGGTGGACTGTGCTACGAAGATTTTGAGTTGGACAAGCATGCAGTATGATCCAGTGGCACCTCAGTTCGCCCAGTGAATCATCCGGTGGTATTGTGCAATGGCTAGTTTGAGGCAGACATGCTTACTTGGTGTGCACAGTGTATCATTTGGTGAGGTATATTCGGGAGTATTTAGCAAAAGTTGTTGGAAAAATCAATCAGTGCAGGGCCATCGGATGATCCAATGCTCCTTGGCATGGAATGGCATGGTGGATCATCCAGTGTTGAGTTTCTCAACAAGCCTTTTCTCCAATGGTTGGATGCTTTCTCATGCCTACATATGTGTGTTCCCTAGCTTATTTGGATCTCTATTGAATCCCTAGAAGATATATAAGAGGCATTAAGGAAGGGTTGGGGGACTTCAAGTCAAGAAGATTGCTTAGGAGTGATCTTTGTGTGCATCATTATGCTCTTGGCTTAAAGGTTGATCAAGTAAATATTAAAGACTTGTTACTCTTGGAGTTTGCTAGCCCCTAGACAGCCCAGTAGAGGATGAGGTGACCTTTCCACTAAAGATCTTGTTGGGAGGCTCCTAGCTTTGTGCTTGGTTTGAGAAATGCCAATCCAGAGTGGAGAATGGGTACTCCAAGTAGATTTGGTGCCTTTATGACACAAGTAAGCTCAACCCTTATAGTGTGCAAGTCATGGTTTTTGAGGCATTGCGGCGTCCTGTGGTGCTGGGGGTACTTTACAACGCCTAGGCGATGCCTAGGCGATATGGCGTAACTACAACCTTGTGGCGTCCTGCGGCGCCTGGGGTACGCCACAACGCCTAGGCGACGCCTCAAAAACCATGGTGCAAGTTACTCTTGAGTGACATGTACGATCTATTCATGATAGTGGTTGAAGCTCTCGTTAAAAAAAATCAAAACAATGGACAAGCATATCACTTACCTAAAACAAGGGCAACCTGTGGAAGAGAAGCAAGAAGGCTCAATCCCAACTAGCCAACCACATGCACATTCATGACATCGCTCACATCGAAACCCCCCCCCCCCCCCCATGTTCTATTTTGCCATTTGGGACTGCTTTCTTTTTTGCATTTCGGACCGAGGTATCGGCCCCTCCATCCCTCCCCATTTATTGATTGTCATTTGAGACCACGTCCTGGTAAAACCTAGTGAAGCGACTCCTGTTTGCCTACTATCTACGGCTAACAGGCTAGGACAGAAAAGTTGATTGGAGCCCTCCTCCTTCCCTCCCTCGGTATCCACCACTGGCTGGAACCATTTTGAACATGCTACTGCCGAAGACAAAGGTTGCCACTTTCTAGACCTCATCATCATCTACATGCAAAGGACGATGAGCCCAAACCATTGCTCGGTGATGTCGATGGCACTACAAACACCTCGAAGGTTGGCAGCATCCTCACACAAGCTACAAACCCATAGCAGCTCCTTCAATTCCATGAACCAGCAGACTGAAAACTCTCCAGCAACACATAAACTATGGACACATTTCACTGTGGTACTTCAAGTTGGACTTCCCCAAATACGATGCAACAGCGATCCACTCTCGTGGTTGAATTGATGTGAATGATATTTCATGGCCAGAACACACTGGAGCACCTGCTCCATCATGACCATGACCACGCCTATCATAGAAATCCAATAAACTAAAGTATAAACTTTTGGCATGCACTTGCTCACATTGCATCTTATTTCACATGCACACTTACATTGCAATTTGCATCTAACTTCATTGTGTTGGCTATGGCTACGATAATAATGCACCGGAGAAATCTAGATAACTCTATCATGAATTAAGAGTTGGTTATGGCTACAATAACAATGCACCGAATAATGATTGAACGTCTGCTCACTCAACCCTTGAAACACACCATGTCCACATGTCCCCAAGAAATTCAGAAATTCATGAGCAAGACTTATGTCAAGTGCTGAAATCATGTTCACCTTACTGGCTAGCACAGTAAAATGCAGAAAACATGTGTAGAGTCAAGACCGTACAACAATAATTTTATGATAAAGTTGGTAATATAAATCCAAATAGATTTTGGATTACAAGAAACTCACCGAAAAAATTATATTGCCGCAGACCCAAAATAATACCATCTTCAGCAACCTTATGGTAATGTTGCCGGTAGAAATCAGTGCTCTTGTCTGAAGGAACCATAAACTTTACTACAAGAACATTATCATCACCAAGAACTTTCTGTAGGCGAGTCCTCTTATTCTCCATATATGGCCCCTGATTCAGTCAAATAAGTCAGAAACAGAAGTTAGTTCAAAATTTCCTCAAATATTTCTAGTCCACAAACACAATATTTGTCAATCCAGGTTCCTTAACCCATTGATGTTGTCGGCATTCATCCTTTTATCCATATATTGATGAAATTTGATGCACGGTTTGTCAAAATATACAACTATATATTGATATTTTAGGATATTTACATAAGTTTGATAGGGACTGCACAACTACATGTGTGCACTGTAGATTAATAGAAATATCAATGAGTTACACAATTACATGTTTGAAGCACAGCCTCTACACCACGATGGGGATATTGGGAGCATGTTGCTGTGGTAAGCTAGATTCATGAGAAGTTAGAAGCAACTAAATAATTGAACAATGTAGAATCACCACTTGTTGTTGTGAAGGGAATGACCACAATAAAAGCGAAACACAAATGCAAAACAAAGATATTGAGAGCATCACAAACCTTCAAAACATAGAATGTGGAATCCCCTCTTATCTCGGTATCACAATGGTATACTTTTGCTGTAGTTGGATCTGAATCAAAATTCTGCAGACATCAATGAGTAAATGGAGTCAACATTGAGGTTGGGACATAAAAATTCAAATGTAAGTACAAGGCTGAAATGATCATGCACGGGCCAATTGAAGGGAACTCATGACATGTGCAGTTGCAAATTCTACCTAGTTGGTTTCATTGATATAGCATATTATGGGTTACCATGTTAGAACAAAAAGGCATTGTTCTGACAATTGTGACAGACCTATTATGAGATAAGAGAAACAAGAAAATCACTGTAATATGACCTTTGCCCTATCTGCTGCAGTTCTATTGGATGCCTGAAAATTCTTCTGACCAAATTCCCTCCAAATTTTGGTCTCAAAATGAGCCATGGACAGGAACTTCAACGATTTAATATAGCCCACAGTCAGTACAGCTTCATCTTCCATTTTATTCCTGTAAGATGAAAGGAAGATGTCTTAGCAATAGCATAGCACAAACAAAGGTTATTGTTGTCTCAAACAGGTAGCTGATATTTGGAAGAAACCGCATATTCATTTAGAAATATGTAATTGTACGTGAAGTCGTGAACAAAGGAAACATAAACGACAAATTAGCTGACAGGGTCACAAAATCCTGAACTTTGGAAGCAGTATGTTCTTTGTTCACAATCCTGTAAGAAACTAAAACTGAGACTTACTGACAAAGATAAGAGAGTATCAAAAATCTCTTGCTGAACTCCAGCTCCTCCAGTGCACACATCTGGGGGCTCGCCGTCTCCCTCAATTCATTTTCTGTGATATGAGGGCTTGCTGTCTCCCTGAAGGCATTTTCAGCAACAGCATTTGGCTCGGGCTTTGGTATCATTATTGCACACTCCGGACCAATACGGTATCCAAAGGGTCCAACTCCCTGAAGACATCTTAAAACATGCTGCAAACGGCTCGAGGGGGATTCCTTTCTTTGATCTGCTTGAATCATCCACTGCTCGGGGATGCCGTTCTCGACATGGTTCTGCAACTCAGATGGTCTGCCATTTCCAGGACTTTCAGCCAGCATGCGAACACCATGTGGTACAATAGAAATCAGTTCTTGGATACGGTCATGGTCACGGTTGCCATACTGCATAAGCATCTGGTTGGCCTGAGAAGCCATTCCTGGGACAATGTTATCAACTTCAATGCAATCCTCGCCACACTGCATAAGCATCTGGTTTGCCTGAGAAGTCATTCCTGGGACAATGTTATCGACTTGAATGCAATCTTCGCCATACTGCATAAGCATCTGGTTTGCCTGAGAAGCCATCCCTGGGACAATGTTCTCAACTTCAATGCAATCCTGGTCCCAATCCCGGTGGGGCAAGTAATCAGGTGGGGGTGGGTCATCAATTGCCATCATCACTGGATAACCCTCCTGACCTTGCCCCTCGCATGTCGCCATGCAATGGTTCGAGAGGCCCGAAGTTACTTCTTCCATTTGGACCTCATTCTCATTGTGGTACTGCGGCCCTTGTACAGATCCATCTGTTAAACACCAGATTCTATCATCAGGAAAACATTCAGTACAAAGCTATTTTAATGGAAGGCCCCCCATTACATTACCTACATGCCCACAAGAGACAAACGGCAAGTAAAAACGTTCCACAAATCTAAATGGCAACAGCTGCAGGTGCAGGCCTACAGCTATCCAAAAGGGTGTAGGCAACAGCAAACTTGCACAACTAAATTTAAAATAGAGGAAATGAAAATGGAACAATACTAGTTTTTGAGACACGGGAAACACCCTGCTGGATGAACAAAAAACCAATCTTTTTCTTCACCGGCCAAAAAAAATGAAGTAAAATAAGAATGGGGCCGGCCATTTATTAGTAGTATTCCGGGGACATTTATTAGTAGTATTTGAAAATGCCGTTGTCGTTCAGAAAAATAATAGGAGGCTCGAAACACCTTACTTGATTGATCAACAAAAAAAAAAAGACCAGCCTTTTCTTCCCCGGCCAAAAAAAAAAAACTGAAGAGAAAGAAGAATGGGGCCGGCCATGGGGGGGTTGGGTACGTTCAAGCCTTACCACTGAGGGAAGGAGCGGAGTAGCAGGCGAGGCTCTCGGCGGTGGGGACGGCCTGCGCGTTGAGCGCGAACATCTCCTGCACCGCAACCGAGACGATGCAGCGGGTGAGCGTCCCGACCTCCACTTGGGACCTCGCGATCCTCCGCAGCACGCGAACCGCGGCGGCTTCGCCGAGCTCCGCGAGCTCGCGGCGCGCGGGCTCTCCAGCGACCTGGCCCAGCCTCCACTCAAGCTGCTCGAGCTCCGCCGCCACCGCCGGCGGCAGCGGCGGCGGCGGCGCCAGAGCCGGGCCGGGAGGCTGCATTGCTCGACTGCTACGCGCGGCAGCGGCGGTGGGCGGTGGTTGCCGGAGCCGAGAGGCGGCGAGTGGGGCCCCGATCAAAGCGGAAAGCGAACACTGGCGGGCGCAGGCGGCGGTGCGGGGACACGCGTTACTATTGGAGAGCGAAACGGGCGGAGGATGTAGGGGCCCGCACGGTAGTGGGAGAGATGGTGCGTGTGGGACCTAGGAAAGCCGGGCCCCACCTGGCGCGCAGCAGAGCGAGGCGGCCGGTGGTGTCCACTTGTCCGGCCCAGTCGACGGGTCTTGTCAACGTCGTCTCTGAGTTTCATGCAAGGTCACGGGACTGCGTTTGTTTTTTAAAATTTTTTTGAAACTGAAGACTGTTTGTTTTCGTCGCACATGGGCGGGCTACGGCAGTCTTATAAAAAAGTAAGTACTCGCTCAGTCTTTAAATAAATATGCATCTCCATTTCAAAAATCAAAAGTCATCAAAATAATTTAATCAAATTAAGTGTATAATAACAACAAGATTAAGATTAATATTAATAATACATATTAAGTAACTATTGGTAGACTATTAGTGGCATATATTTACAGAATAAAAGGGAGAATTAGGCCTATGGCCCCTGAAAAACTCCGTTTAGGTATTTGGTCTTTTTCAAGCGAATTTAGCTCGTCCTCGAAACAAAATTTTATTAGCTATTTGGCCTTTGTCAATCTGGACATGCAAGCAGTGTTAAGCGAAAGTTGTGAAAAGACCATTTTACCCCTAGCGGAAAAAAAAAAAAAAATAGAGTTTTCCTTGTTTATTATATATTTTGAGTACATAATATTTATATACATATATTTTCAGCACTCAAAATATGTGTGAGTTATATACATATATATTTTCAGCACTCAAAATATGTGTGAGACAGTGGAGAGCATGTGCTGAAAATATATGTATATAAATATTATGTACTTAAAATATATAATAAATAAGGAAAACTCTGTTTTTTTATTTTTTTCACGCCGTGGGTAAAATGGTCTTTTCACAACTTCGTTAACACCGTTACATGCCCAGATTGGACGGAAGGCCAAATAGCTAATAAAATTTTGTTTCGAGGCCATAGAGCTAAATTCGTTTGAAAAAAGGCTAAATACATAAATAAAGTTTTTTTCAAGGCTATAGGCCTAATTCTCCCAAGAATAATTATTTGGAAAATTTTAACTTTTTCAAAAAAACGAAATATTCATTTATTTTGAGTCTGATATGTTGCATACGGAGTATATATCAACTTACTCCCTCCGTCCCTAAATACTTGTCGCCGCTTCCCAAAATACAAATGCCGGCAATTTTAATAAATAATAAATATCATTGATTAGTATCATAATTAGTATCATCGGAAAGATTTTTGGATCTAGTTTTTTAACAAAATTATTTGAAGATATAAATGTTGTACATATTTTCTATAAATCAAGTCAAACTTATGGCACGCATCCCACAAAGCGACATCTAAATAGGGGACGGAGTGAGTATGTTGAACAATATAAAAATAAAATGCATTATGGATTTCAGCCATGATCAAGGTTGCCAAATATATGATTATGTCTATGATTTTGTGTCTTCACGGCAAGATATCCCTCCATTCTAAAAAAAAAAAACACTATACATTCAAATATTTAAAATTTACTCTAAATTATTTTGAAGATATTATATGTGAAGTGAGCTTAAAAGACAGCATTCATATGCGTTAGCTATCATAAATATGTATAACCAACCTAAACATGGTAACCATAATTTACTTTAAAATTCTTATGATACCTTTGTATTTCAGCATAAATGGAATAGTTAAGTGTGCAGGATCCATAATTATGTGAATATGACCTGATTTCCACAAAAAAATTCTCAATAAGTATTTAGCCAATGTTATTGTTCTAACCCATGCGTATGTAATGCTCATATCTAGGGTTGAAGCTAATTGTGCGTTTGATTTCAAGAACCAAGGGGCATGGAATGGGTCAAGCCCACTTATTATTGTCCTAACCCATGCGTATATAATGCCTATATCTAGGGTTGAGAGCTAATTGTGTGTTTGGTTTCAAGAACCAAAGGGCATGGAATAGGTCAATCCTACTTTTGAACATATTTGGTTTAGAGGCCATAGGAAATGGGGTCATCTCACGAGGGGATATACCCTCAGATTCAAGGGACGTCATTTGTAACACCTCGGTGTTAAACATTGCATTAAGCCATAATTAATTAACCTTAATCATCATTGAGCATGGCATAAGCATCATCAAGCATTTAATTCTAAATGCATCATCATTTCATGTGTTGCATTTGTTGGTTATTCAATTGCTTGATTAAATGTTTAGTTAATTAATTAGCTTGCAAATGACTTGATCAAGGTTGGATCCACTTGCCCAGCATTTTTGAAATGTTTTGTCAAATTTTATTGCAAAAGATTTGGAACAATTTGAGGCAAAAAGAAAATAAATTGAAAAATTCATTTAATTGCCCTAATTTCAAAAGGGATTTGTAGTTCAAAATTTATTTGGAATTTTGACCTAAGCCTCAAATGAAAGTTGTTCAGTTTGAAATTCTCTACAACTTTTGTGTTGGGCGCATTTCTTGAAAATACATTTAAATTTGTCAAAAAGGGAGCTTTTGATTCAGATTTAAATTTCAAAAAAAGAAAAACCTTACCACAAACGAGCAGTGGCGGCCCACGACGGCCCATGGCCCGCGTCCGCGCGTCAAGGCGCCCGCATCCGCGCCGCGCGTCGTGGCCGACCCGGCGTCGGCCAGCGCGATTATCTGGCGCTTCGCCGTCGCTGGCCGCCCGCGCCGCGTGGCGGCGATACTGGCGGTGGGGCCCCCGCCCGGCGCGACACGGACTCCACCGGGAATGGAAGCCCCGCGCTCATTTCTCGCTCACTCGCTTCGCCTACGCCCCGCTTCGCTCTCTCTCGCGCTCGCAGCGGCAGCGGCGCTTCGCCCTTGCCGCTCAAGCTCGCCTTGCCGCCTTTCGCTCGCGGAGCACCCGCGCCCGCCAAAAACTTCGCCTGACTCCGCCTCGCCCTCCCCTCCCACACCACCACCACGCTGCGAGCCGCGAGACCCGCAGTAAAGGCGCATTTCGCCATCCACCGCCACCGTAGCACCATAGCCCCGGGCTTCGGGAGCGCTCGTCTTGCGCCGCGTTCCGACCACCGCCTCTGCTCCCCCTTTCTCCGTAGCGCGAATCCGGGAGCTTCGGGAATCGAACTTTCCGGTGCGCTCCTTAGGGCCAATTAGGGCCCTGTCTTCCACGCCACCCCGCGCTCGCCCGTAGCTTCGCCGAGCCGCCGTGCCGGCATGCATGCGGTCGGTGTGCCTCCGCCCCAAATCCGGCCGCAATCGCTTAGAGCTAGCTTCGCCACCGCTCCGGTGGGGCGCTGCGCTCTTCAGGAGCCGGCCGGTGCAGTCGCCGCCGTGCCACCATGCGGTGCCGTCGCCGCCGCTTCACCGCCGCCGCCCTTAGCGCTCGCCGTCGGCCAAACCAAAGCGCGGCTGACGCCGGGTGCGCCGTGCAACGAGGAGCATAGTGGTGCTACCCTCGCCGGCGGAAGCAAGCCGCCCGGTGAGGTGGTGGTGGTTTGGCCACCGGCGTCCCCCATACGGCTGACCGACACACGGGACCGGTTGACCCGGGGACCCACCTGGCAGTGGCTCGCGGCCCACTGGGGCCGAGCCCATGAACCTTAGGGTTTCGGCCCTTTTCTTTTTATTGTTTTCCGAGGAAAATATGTTTTAATGCTTTTGAAATTATGGTTGGTGCAAATGGAGTCCAAAATTGATGATTCTTATTTTGTTGGATTCCTGGTGAATAGATCTATCTAGAAAAAATATGTGATGCAATTTTTGAGATATTTTTCTGTGTAGATTTATTTAAATGCTTAAATGGCTAAAATCTGGATAAATGCATGATAAATTGTAGAATGCTCTGAAAAATATGATTCTTGTTTTGTTAGACTCTATGCGTGATGTAGTTTCTAGGAAAAATATGTATCATACAATTCCTGTACAAAAATATTAGAATATGATTTAAATTCAATTCTGGGCTGATTGTTTTATGATTTTTAATAAATTAAATATGAGGAATTATGCCCTGGTAATTTTTGATGACTGCTCTTGTGCTAAGAAGTTCTAGAGAAAAATATGAAATCTGTTGTTTGATACTTTTCACAGTGCAAAGTTATTAAATGTGCATTTCTGTCCTGCTGCTTAATCTTTTTTGTGTAGACTGTTGTACTTGATGAATTGTTATGAAAATTTTACCATGGCTATGTTATAGCATAATGTAGCTTCTGTAATTTTTGTAGATTTTTCTGAACTGTTTAGACAGAGGTCACAGTTCAAGCCTATTTATTAACATGAAATGATAAGGCTTTGATTTAATTGTTTTAACATGTTCTATATTTACTTTTAAGCACTTTCAGTTATGTTTAATGTGTTGATCCTGTTATGTAGCACCATAACTGAAATGTGATGTTTGGATATAAGTAGTGGTACTTCTCTTTATTCCTGTGATGGGTGTATGTGTGTGTGCCTAGCCACACCTCTCTTCTTTATGCACTTCTCTAAGTGTTTAGAGAAGAGATTTACACGTACTCAGTAAATGAGTTAAGCTGTTAGTAGAGAAGAGATATGCACCTATTCTGTCAGAAGACTTGTTAATCATTCTTCATTCATGAGCATCATACGTTGTGCATTCATGGTACTTATACATGTGCATCGCATCATACAAAAGTTCGCGGGGAGGACCTCAGTTTTTCGGAGATCGAGGGATCATCAGGAGGAGCCCCAGCAGGAGATTCCACAAGAAGGAGAGGAGGTCGAAGCAGAGGATCTACCGGAGTGTCCCGATCACAGAGCTAGTGACTTCGTTCGAGGCAAGCCCCGGAGCATTTCCTTACCTATGCTTTCTAACAGTCTAATTATGATTTATGATTGTTGCATTAAGTATAGGAGTTATGTGACACCGTTGATGCATTATATCCTTGTTTTTACCATTGATTATCCCACCTTGATATACCCCCGCTAGTCTAGGGCGAGTATTATGCTTAGCTTGCTTAGACGGTAGAAGTCGGGTGATTTTCTGTTATCCGCGAGTATAGGTGGTTATTTATGATTGATGGAAAGGCTTATGTTGATATCATCTGGTTGATGGTCCTAGTTATGATAAATGGAGACCGGACGGAGTCTTGTGGGGTTGTTGGACCATAGTGATTCCGTCTGTGTCGATTAAGGACCGTACCGTTGTTGTACCGCAAGTCATATTGAACGCATGCCTCATACTTAGCTGTCCGGATAAGCACTTTCGACCGCGAAGCCTAACACTATCCAGGCCGGTTCTCGATCCATTCGCACCGTATTGGAGATGGATGGGGGACCACAGGGCGCCGAAGAGTAAGTCCGAGGTCCAGCATGATCGGGCTAAGGCGATCCGGGCGGTCCCTGGGTACGGTGGTTCTATGCGAGTCCGCGTACTTGTTTTTCCTAGATACGTGCCACGGTGATCTGTAGCTCACTTCGCGCGTGAGTGTGGTTTGTATGAGGAATACCCCCTGAGCTCAGTAGTAATCGATTCGAATCGCCATCGTTCCTGGACAGTGAACACCTTGACTTGAGCTGCAGCATCGTAGTAATGATTATGGAATGTGGTTAATGATGATGATGGGTTAAGCTAATGATTATGATTATGGTTACTACTTGCTTGCTTAATCAAAATTAATATACTATAATGATGAATAGTATAGATGCTCACCTAGCACTAATAGGAATGATTAAGTTGAGCTACCACTTCAAATGTTACTACCGCCTTTACGCAAAAAGAGTCAAGCTATCCCCTGATAAAGCCTATCATACTCCTTGGAGTCTTTTATTTTGAGTCAGTCGGGTAAGTCTAGCTGAGTACCTTCTCGTACTCAGAGTTTTTCCCTCTTGTTGTTTGTGCAGATGGCCATACCTACCACGGGTATTGTGAGACCTGCTTATATCCAGTGGATTAAAGTACCAAGGGCATGGTCGTTCCTAATATTCTTCCCACTTGCTTTTGTGGATTGGCTACCGAAATGGGCAATCGTATTAAACTTAAGTTTGTGTGTGTGGGTTGAGCTTTTAAAACTATCTTGTTTCCGCTACTTGGATTGAAGAACTTGGTTTGTAATAACTTTATTTCCGTACTCTGATGTTATCGAACTATTTGTGAAATGTTGTAACGTGCGAATGGTGACGCTAAACTTGTACGATCTTGGTTGATGATGTTTGGTTTGAAATCCTTCGAGATTTCTGGACTACCGGGTTTATAACGGCTTAAGTGTGATAATTGCTTGCTTAGCGAGTGATTTTTCACTTATGCTTTTATAAATTGGTCGGTTCTCAATACAGTTGGCATCGAGCAAGGTTTAGCGACATCGTTCACATGTCTATTTAAAAACAAAGGATTTTGGTTTTAAAACTGAATTTCAACTTATAGATCTATAAGTCTTTGAGAAAAACCTTGTTTGCAAATGAAGAGTGTGCCAGTGGTCATATCCTTTATGCCCAAATAAGGACTCTAGGTGGCTATTTAAGTACCGACTTGGGGGCTTGCATCATATTTTATTTTTTTTTGTTGCCCATGCAAACAAAGTAATTGTATGGGTGCCATTTGCTTGAATGGTAATGTATGGTTCAAATGCCTCTACGCCTCGGTAAGTGGGAGTTGCGAGAGCATGGTTGTCCAACCGGCAATCTAGGGGAGTGCTAGTGTGATACGGGAAGTACTTACATGTCGAAACCATGTACTTACCAAGGTGTTTAATTGTGGGTTGTGCCGTCTGTTGAGACGATGCCGTCATGTGGACGAGGATCGGGTAGTTGTACTACATGTACGTGTATTGGGAATGCACGTGCGTGTGAGTATTTAATCTTTACATTCTGCAATGCATTTATTCATCTTTTGTTGGGATGGGTGAAGTGGATTTTCTGCGGTATATAACAGTGATTCGTGTAGAACGACTAGTTATACGTTATGAGAGAACGTTGTAAGCCACCGTATATCCGCTACAAATGTTTTGCTAAGTTTGTGAGAACGTAAGATACGTGCATACATCATGTTTGTTCATCTCATATCATTACATTTACCTTCCCTTGTAAATTGATTATTTCTGTTAATTAAAATTGGATAATTAATAACTTGTCTCACCCGGGATAAATTTCTGACAGATGGCTCGCACCAAGCAGACAGCTCGCAAGTCCACTGGAGGGTGTGTGCCACGTGGACAGCTCGCACCTCGCACCACTATCTGGGAGGACTACTTTCTGGAGGACTTTGGGATGCCCACGCTTCTTTGGCGTGTGCTGGCCCATGTGGGGTATATGGAGGAGCAGCGACCCGTATACTCCTGGGTGACTACGGAGCCGAGCGATGGGGACCACCTGGTTGCTATGAAGGTTACCATCCCACCACTCCACGAGGACTCGGAGTGGAAGGGGTGGCGCCTTCGTGCCTACGGAGTCACACCGGAGGAGGGGGCTAGCAGAGTTGCCTTCTTTGTCCTGCGCACCATCATGGAGCGTTTTCCGCTGAGCTTGGCGCAGGCTTTGGCGGGAGTGTTCCCTCGTGGTGACCCTGCTGACACTTTCTAGGAGCGATCTCCCAAAGATGGCACGGCGGCCCGGGATTCATGAGATTGAGGACGGTGACAATGCAGCGATGAGTGCCATGTTTGCTATGATGCAGACCTTGGATGCTACTCAGTCCTGCATGTACAAGATAAATGACTGGAACAAGACCTTGTCGAAGAGGCAGGAGAAGAAGAAGAAGAGACACTCGGACCAACTCCGAGATCTGAGGCAGCAGATGGATACTATCATAGCTACCAGGGATGAGGCTGAGGCCAATGTGAGGGAGGCCAACAGGGAGATCGCTAGCTTGCGTGCACGTGTTGCACGCTATGAGCAGTATGAGAGGAATAGCGACCGGATGATGGCACAGTTGGTCACCGAGAGGAATGAAGCCTAGAATGACGCCCACCAGCTGGGGCACTGGCTCTTTGACCGTGAGCAGTACATCAACCAGCTGCATGCGGACTACCACGTGCTGTACAACCAGCTTCACCATCACCCCGCGCCTGGAGCTGCTGAGATGGATCCTGGAGTCATCGATGCCGATGGAGGCGAGGAGGATGTTGACCTTCCACCTGCACCCGAGCCTGCACCCGACGACGATGTTGTTCTTGCTGTCGAGTCCGACGTTGGTAGCGAGCACGAGTAGGCTAGTAGTCTCATCGCTAGTCGTAGTGCGCTCTTGTCTCTTTTGTTGTTGGCATGTAACCTTTATGAGATGTGACTCATGCATGTTGGATCTTCATGTGTTGTGGTGCTATCTGAACGCCTAAAGTCCAGTGTATGTATGCTGGCAATTTTGGATGTTGTATGCCTCGGATGATGTTTTTATTTAGTAATCTAATTAGTGATGTTATGGATTGTGGAAATGAATCTTTATGCCTGTGTGTTGTTGAATGAATTGATTTTCTTCCAATAATTCATTGGCATGATTATTACATTCGATTACAATGTTGTAACATCACCTAATAATTACTTGATGCTAGAATATGCAGATGGTTGGAACTCACCGCACCGTGAGTGGTTCCTTGGTCGGCGATGGTTCCGGCCAAGGCGGAGGCAACGGTGATAACGGAGGTAACGGAAGCAACGGTGGAAACGGTGGGAATGGTGGAAATGGAGGCAATGGCGGAAACGATGGGGGTAACCTACCACCACCACCTCTTCCACCATTGATCGCTGAGCAACTTTTCCAACAGTTCCTCGGCAGTCAGCGTAACATGGAGGCCACGTTGCGCGACATCGCAGCCAACACCAGTCACGGAGGCTACCGTGACCGTCCAGTCAACCAGTACAGTACCTTCAAGGACTTCCTGGATACCGATCCGCCCAAGTTCCTACAGGCCAAAGAACCACTTAAGGCTCTCGAGTGGATTAACACAATGGAAGACAAGTTTCGCCTGCTCCGCATGATTGAATCATTGAAGGTTGAGTATGGGGCACATCAGCTGCAGGGACCGGCTGAAATTTGGTGGTCTCACCAACGCACCACTTTCCCGCCGAATGCTCCTATCACCTGGGCACAGTTCACCCAGATGTTTCGCAGCACCTATGTTCCACCAGGGTTGATGGCTATGGAGGTGTCTGAATTCATGAGGCTCACTCAAGGCAACAAGAGTATGAATGAGTATCTGCAGGAGTTTAACAACCTGTCTCGCTATGCTCCATCATATGTGGACACTGAAGAAAAAAAGATAGCCAGTTTCAAGAGGGGTCTCAATACCAAGATGGCCAAGACCATGGGTATCAGTTCGAGGGCTACCTTCAATGAGTTCATCAGTGACTGCTTGACACAGGAGAACAACAACAACCTGCATGCTGCTTCCAAGAACCGCAAGAGAAACTTTGAGGGAGGATCTTCTCAGTACAGGCCTCCAATGGCTAACCGTCCGTAGTACCGCCCTCCTGCTCAGAACTCAAGGTTTCGTGCACCAGCTCCAAAGAGGAATGCTCCACCACCTCCGAAGAACCAGAGGGGTTATCGCCCACCTGCACCTCAAGCTCACGCCAAGGCTAGGGGTTCCACGGCAGCTGCTCCCGCCGTGAGAGGCCCCTGCTTCAACTGCAACCAGATGGGTCATTTCGCCAAGTACTGTCCCTACCCGAAGAAGCAGACGACATATCCTACCTGTGCACACCACACCACCGTGGATGAGATTCCTGAAGGAGAACCAGTCACTGCGGGTATGTTTCTTATCAACAATCATCCTGCAGTTGTTTTATTTGATTCTGGATCATCGTATTCTTTTATGAGTCAAGCATATGCACGATCGCATGAGTTAGAGCTCAAGCAATTAGATTATGGGTACCGCATCAGCTCTGCTGGTGCTGATGTCCTATCTAATCAGATGCTTGAGCATGCAACTTTTGAAATTGGAGATAAAGCATATAGAGTTAATTTGGTGGTACTACCTGGGTTAACTATGGATGTGATCTTGGAAATGAATTGGATGAAAGACAAGCAAGTTGTAATTGATACTGGGAATAGAACCATTACCCTCATGGATCCTCTGGGTAATGACACTTTCCAAGTGTTATTGCCTCGAGTTGCAGACATGACCAAGTTGACCTATGCTATCCGAGCCTCTGCTCTCACTGAGATTTCAGTGGTTTGTGAGTTTCCTGATGTCTTTCCTGAAGATTTACCTAGGCTACCGCCTGACAGAGACATTGAGTTTGCAATTGATCTAGTGCCTGGTACAGCTCCAATCTGCAAGAGACCATATCGTATGCCTCCCAATGAGCTAGCAGAGTTGAAGAAACAGTTGTATGAGCTGAAGAAGTTGGGTTTCATCAGGCCAAGTACTTCTGAATGGGATTGTCCAGCTTTGTTTGTGAAGAAGAAAGATCATTCCTTGAGGCTATGTGTTGACTATCGGCCGCTCAATGCCATAACAATCAAGAACAAGTACCCTCTGCCGAGAATTGATATTCTGTTTGATCAGTTATCTAAAGCTAAAGTGTTTTCCAAGATTGACTTGAGATCAGGGTATCATCAAATCAAGATTCGTCCGGAAGATGTGCATAAGACTGCTTTCATCACTAGGTACGGGTTGTATGAGTATCTCGTTATGTCTTTTGGCTTGACGAATGCTCCTGCATACTTTATGTATATTATAAATTTAGTCTTTATGCCCGAATTGGATAAGTTCGTGATTGTATTCTTGGATGACATTCTGATCTACTCTGCAAATGAAGAAGAACACGCCCAGCATCTGAGAGTTGCGCTTACCAGATTAAGGGAACATAAGTTGTATGCCAAGTTCAGTAAATGTGAGTTTTGGTTAAAGAAAGTTGCTTTCTTGGTCACATCATTTCTGAAAATGGCATATCAGTCAACCCATCTAAGGTACAGGAAGTTATGGATTGGCAACCGCCCACGTCTGTGTATGAAGTTCGGAGTTTTCTTGGAATGGTAGGGTATTATCGCCGTTTCATTCCAGATTTCTTTAAGATTGCCAAGCCAATGACGAGCCTGCTACAAAAAGAGCATAAGTTTGTCTGGACAGAGGCTTGTGAGGCAGCTTTCCGCACCTTGCGAGAGTTGCTAACCACAGCTCCTGTCTTGGCACAGCCAGACATCGAGAAGCCTTTTGATGTGTACTGTGATGCATCCAAGACCGGTTTGGGTTACGTGTTGATGCAAGAAGGCCGAGTGATTGCTTATGCTTCACGTCAGTTGAGAAAGCACAAAGTCAACTATCCCACGCATGATCTGGAGTTAGCTGCAGTTGTGCATGCCTTGAAGATATGGAGACACTATCTGCTGGGAAATGTGTGCAATATCTATACGGATCACAAAAGTCTCAAGTACATCTTTACCCAGCCCGAACTCAACATGAGGCAGCGAAGATGGTTAGAATTGATCAAGGACTACGACTTGACAGTGCACTATCACCCTGGCAAAGCAAACGTAGTTGCAGATGCCTTGAGTCGCAAGTCACATCATCATGCTGTGAAGCTGTTGTTTGAAGAAAAGTTCAATCTGATGCATCCTGCTGTTCTACATGATATCCAAGTTCGGTGTTCTCTCAACCAACAGATCATTGAAGGGTAAAAGACAGATCCTGGTATCTACCACCTCAAAGAAAAGATGAAGAAGGAATCAATTCCACACTTCCGATTGGATGACAATGGTGTACTTTGGTTCAACGCTCGTCTTGTCGTACCGAAGGATCAAGAACTCAAGAACAAGATAATGGATGAGGCTCACCTTTCCAAGCTATCCATTCACCCTGGGAGTAACAAGATGTATCATGATCTGAGACCTCGATATTGGTGGACAAAGATAAAGAAAGAGATAGCAGCGTATGTGGCTTGATGCGATACTTGTTGTCGTGTCAAGGCCATTCACATGAAGCCGGCAGGTTTACTGAAGCCGTTACCAGTCTCTGCTTGGAAGTGGGATGATATCACTATGGATTTCATCACAGGTTTGCCAACTACGCAGAAAGGGAATGATTCAATCTGGGTGATTGTTGATCGACTAACCAAGTCAGCTCACTTCTTACCTGTCAAGACAACCTACAGACCACCTCAATATGCTGACCTCTACATTGATGAGATTGTCCATTTACATGGGGTACCCAAGACCATCGTATCTGATAGAGGATCGCAGTTCACTGCTCACTTTTGGACCCGTTTGCATGAAGGAATGGGAACTAAGTTGTTGCACAGCACCGCTTATCATCCTCAGACTTCAGGTCAGACTGAAAGACTTAATCAAGTTCTTGAAGATATGTTGAGAGCATGTGTGCTATCTGCAAAAGGATCATGGGAATCTTGGCTACCTTTGACCGAGTTCTTCTATAACAACAGTTATCAAGAGAGTATTAAGATGGCACCGTTTGAAGCTTTATATGGCAGAAAGTGTAGAACTCCGTTGAACTGGGTAGAAGCGGGAGAAAGAAGATACTACGGTATTGACTTTGTTCTCGAAGCTGAAGAGAAGGTTCGAACCATCCAAGAACATATGAAAGCTGCACAGTCCCGACAAAAGAGTTATGCTGACAATAGAAGAAGACCTTTGATGTTTGAAGTAGGTGACTATGTGTACCTCAGAGTTTCACCGATAAAGGGTACACAAAGGTTTAGAGCCAAGAGAAAGCTTGCACCAAGATATGTGGGCCCATACAAGATTATGGAAAGAAGAGGTGAAGTTGCTTACAAGTTGCAGTTGCCAGAGTCTATGAGTTCTATCTTTTCTCGATCTTTCACGTCTCTCAACCGAAGAAGTGTTTGCGTGTGCCTGAAGAAAGAGTTGATGAGCAAGAATTAAAGCTAGCAGCTGACCTGGTTTATAAAGAAGAACCTGTGAGAATTGTTGATAGCAAGGAAAGAGTTACATGGAATCGGTTGGTGCGTACATACAAGGTCGTGTGGAGCTACCATGATGATAGAGATGCATTATGGGAAACTGAGGATTATCTGAAAGAAGTTTATCCCAAATTCCATAAAACCTGGTTAGTAAACCCAAATCTCGGGATGAGATTTCTTTAAGGGGGTAGGGCTGTAACACCTCGGTGTTAAGCATTGCATTAAGCCATAATTAATTAACCTTAATCATCATTGAGCATGGCATAAGCATCATCAAGCATTTAATTCTAAATGCATCATCATTTCATGTGTTGCATTTGTTGGTTATTCAATTGCTTGATTAAATGTTTAGTTAATTAATTAGCTTGCAAATGACTTGATCAAGGTTGGATCCACTTGCCCAGCATTTTGAAATGTTTTGTCAAATTTTATTGCAAAAGATTTGGAACAATTTGAGGCAAAAGAAAATAAATTGAAAAATTCATTTAATTGCCCTAATTTCAAAAGGGATTTGTAGTTCAAAATTTATTTGGAATTTTGACCTAAGCCTCAAATGAAATTTGTTCAGTTTGAAATTCTCTACAACTTTTGTGTTGGACGCATTTCTTGAAAATACATTTAAATTTGTCAAAAAGGGAGCTTTTGATTCAGATTTAAATTTCAAAAAAAAAAAAAAAACCTTACCGCAAACGAACAGGCGAAAGGCCCACGACGGCCCATGGCCCGCGTCCGCGCCTGCGCCTTGCGCGCGCAGCGCCACGCGTCGTGGCCGACCGGCGTCAGCGCGCGATCGCCACACGCTTCGCCGTCGCTCCGGCGCCCACCTGCGTGGCGGGCAATACCTGGGCGGTGGGAGCCACGCCCGCCACGACCTGGACTCCACCCGGAATGGAAACGCCCGCACTCCATTTCTCGCTCACTCGCTTCGCCGCCCGCCCGCTCGCTCTCTCCGTCCGCGGCGGCGGCGCTTCGCCGCCCCGCCGCTCCAAGCTCCGCCGCCGCCTTTCGGCTCGCCGGAGCACCGCGCCCCGCCAAAACTTCGCCACCACTCCGCCTCGCCCTCCTCCACACCACCACCCACGCCGCCCGAGCCGCAGAGACCACGGTAAGGGCGCATTTCGCCATCCGCCACTGTAGCACCATATTGGAGATGGATGGGGGACCACAGGGGGGCGCGAAGAGTAAGTCCAGGAGGTTCGGCATGGCTGGCTAAGGCGATCCGGACGGTCCCAGGTGCGGTGGTTCTATGCGAGTCCAGCGTACTTGTTTTTTCCCCGGATACGTGCCACGGTGATCCGTAGCTCACTTCGCGCGTGAGTGTGGTTTGTATGAGGAATACCCCCTGAGCTCAGTAGTAATCGATTCGAATCGTCATCGTTCCTAGACAGTGAATACCTTGACTTGAGCTGCAGCATCGTAGTAATGATTATAGAATGTGGTTAATGATGATGATGGGTTAAGCTAATGATTATGATTATGGTTACTCTTGCTTGCTTAATCAAAATTAATATACTATAATGATGAATAGTATAGATGCTCACCTAGCACTAATAGGAATGATTAAGCTGAGCTACCACTTCAAATGTTACTACCGCCTTTACGCAAAAAGAGTCAAGCTATCCCCTAATAAAGCCTATCATACTCCTTGGAGACTTTTATTTTGAGTCAATCGGGTAAGTCTAGCTAAGTACCTTCTCGTACTCAGGGTTTTTCTCTCTTGTTGTTTGTGCAGATGGCCATACCTACCACGGGTATTGTGAGACCTGCTTATATCCAGTGGATTAAAGTACCAAGGGCATGGTCGTTCCTAATATTCTCCCCACTTGCTTTTGTGGATTGGCTATCGAGCTGGCACTGTATTAAACTTAAGTTTGTGTGTGTGGGTTGAGCTTTTAAAACTATCTTGTTTCCGCTACTTGGATTGAAGAACTTGGTTTGTAATAACTTTATTTCCGCACTCTGATGTTATCGAACTATTTATGAAATGTTGTAACGTGCGAATGGTGACGCTAAACTTGTACGATCTTGGTTGATGATGTTTGGTTTGAAATCCTTCGAGATTTCCGGACTACCGGGTTTATAACAGCTTAAGTGTGACAATTGCTTGCTTAGCAAGTGATTTTTCACTTATGCTTTTATAAATTGGTCGGTTCTGTTACAGTCGCCATCCACATAAAACGACTGTTTGGACTCGTCCCTCGTCTATGATGTGCTTCTCTGCCATGTGGATGAATGTCGAGGAAGTGCCATGGCAGTGACAAATGATAGTGAGTGTGAGGATTGTGGCGCATTGCTGAGCGTGTGAGGCTATAGGCGAGAAGCTCGGGAGGGCATGGCACTATGGGAGAGAGGAACTTGGGTGCGTGGTGGGCATGCAGGGGAGGGAGGGGAGGGGAGAGTAGACAAGCGTTTGGCTGTAAGTCCCCTCTTGGTGCTCCATGCACCCAAGCTTGAAGTGACTCTAAGTTTGAAGATGTCAGTTCTACAAAGTCAAGATTCAAGGCGGAGGGCAATTTGATGGGGAACGTTAGGGGTGGTAGCCAAAGAAGCGCGGCCCGATAGTGGACGGAGGCATGTGGCGCAACACTGTTGGAGCGTGCAGGCGTTATGGTCATGGACAACCTTCCCCCAACGTCTGAGTGAAAAAGATAAACATGCTCATGGGAAAAAGAAAAAAAAAGAAACATGGAACTAGTGAATGACATGTGGGGGCTATAGATGGCATGCGGGACCTGCTTATAGTGGTGGCTAATGGTGTTAAAAACCTATCATCCCATCCCTCTAAATTCCTCTAACCAAACAAAAAACATGAATGAACCTGTACCCTCAACAAACACGTGACCAGCATATGGTTCCAACCCTAAAATTAGGAACCGGGCCTCCTCGTCTCAAAACCAAACACATCCTAACAAAATCGGCCGGTCAAGTATGTAGCTCATGAAGTTATGATATCACTACAAGTGAATATAGTAATAAACTAGAGACTAACCTGGGCAAGTGACATAGACCTACAAAAGGGAAAAATAAAAACGAAAACAACATGCTATCATGGCACATGGTACCAACTTTTCCTGACATGACTACAATAGTCATACTTTATAATACTATAGCAAGAGCTACTTTTCCCTCTCTAATTCAAAATAAACTAGCAATTTAGAGAAGTCAGTGAAACCTGAAAGAGGGGCTTCACACTGGCTTCTGTTACAGTAGCACTGTAATACTCTATAACGCGAAGCTGAAGCCCCTATAATTAAGCCTCACCAAAGAGACCCACATCAAGAATCATCATATGTGTTCAATATAATATATTCAAAGAAACTACTGCCTTCATTCCAAATTATAAGACATTTGATTTTTATGGCCCGTTTTATTTATTTTTTTTCATAATGTCACTTTTTTTGTCGTGGCTTGTTTTGTTAATAGAAGTTCTTTAAAATAACTTAAATTTTGGCTATATTTGCACAAATTTTTTGAACAAGACGAATGGTCAAACTTGGAGCCAAAAAAGCCAAATGTCTTATAATTTAGAATGGAGGGAGTAGTTACTATTGGTAGTATTACTGAACCAAATACAACTATATTTCAGAACAACAGTGGACACAACGTACTATAGCTTGCTAAAAGAAAATAGAGATAACTATTAACTGATCTCAAGACTCTACTACAGAGACTATCTTAACAAAAATATGACAAACTACGTACTGATCGATTCTTCATTTATGATGATGCCTTTGCTCCTTTTGCAAATTAACTAGGCAGCATTTTTACAAACTAGGCAGTCACATTCGCCATTGAACCCTCCTTTCACACACTTATGTTCCTTGAGCACGACTTCACGTGCTTCCTTTTGAAGCCAGCATTCAGTCTTGCACAACCAACTTTTACAAAATGGAAGCTGTACCATTAAAGTTTCACAGATCTCTGCAAAAAAAAAGGGTGCATGTCCACACGTCATCTGTGATCTTGATCACAATCACATGGCAATACTCAACAAATTAAGGAAAAAAAACTAAATGTAATGTGAGTTTGTCCATTTCAAAATATTAGAAGACATTTTGATTAACTACACAAACAGCAAAAAAAAAAAGAATGAGGTAAGTGAAAACAAGAAGCGGATCGGAATTATTGGACTTGTATCCTGGATCATATATCATCATGGAAAAGAGATCTATAAAGAACACAAACCATTAGCCGATGTATAATCTGCGTGTAGCATGAGTGCCACCGATAGAAGATAGCAGAGTAGCTTGCTTCAGATTCATCTTGGCTTGTTGGATATGGAAAAATTAATGGTAGGGCGTGTGGGTCCAATGTTTACACAGAAGTAGCAGCCGGCCAGTCTATATAGGCTGCTGATCGATATAAGAGAGACAAGGAGCAAGGAGCTGAGACATGTAGCCACACCCTTAACGGGTTATGCATAAGTCAAATTTGTAATGTTTTGTGCATGCAGTTAACCATGTCCAATCCTTTTTTCAAAGGAAAACCCAGTCCAATGCAATCAAGTAGCGACTAAGTCACTGGATCTGATCTTTTGGTGGCCTTTAATTATATCTCGGCAAACTGAAATCTAGGTGGTTTTTGACGGGGTTCATGCACTAAAACATGCAGGATCATGAGCTGCTTTCGAATCTCGATCTCACCAGTAGGGGTTTAAGGTGTGTGTGTGGGCAGTCCGCCAACCATGTGCATATTAGACCTAATTTAGGGCTACTGCTCGAGTTAAATCTGAAAATTCAGACACCCAAAAGTAGGGGGCCTCTAAATCAATTGTATGGCACCTTGATTTAGGAAATATTGCTAGAGTTACCCTAATAAAGTGGATTTCTCCCCCTTTTAATGTGGGGCATGTAGATATGGATCCGTATCTTTATTTGAAAAAGTGAGGATGGATGAAACTTTAGGATGCTTCTACACACATGCATAGGCAAGTATATTGTAGTACATTAGGAGACGTAACTTTACGATGCTCCTATACACGGCTCCCACTAGCTTCAGCTCCAAAACGGTAGAGGAGTTAAAATTATGAGTAAATTGTGACTTTAGTAGGTCCTCTTTCACAGATGCTTTGTGTAGGAGCGGGAGCTATTTTTTCCACTCACTATATGATGCATAGTATATACATGCAAGAACCAAAGTCCTAAAAGGAGCTGAACCAAATGAGCCCTAAATACAATAGAGATTTAGGGCTTTAGGCGCCAAAACACAAACTTCAATAGCAAAATAGTCATTTTTGTCCATCAACATCGTACGAAGCTCACTTTAGTCCCTCAACTATCAAAACGTCCAGTTTAGTCCCTAGACAATTGATTTTAAAGTTAATCTCGTCCACTCTTCGTCATACCACGCCATGCATCCAGGAATTGACAATGTCAATTCCGCCCGTCGCCCATCCTTTAGGACTCACCCACTATTCCAAACACATCATCTTACCATCTGCAACATTTTGTTTCTCAGCAATAGGTTCTGCATGACCCAAGTCCACAAGTCCATGATATTGTCATCTCAAACAAGGCAAAAACATCCTCATTTACATACTGTGTTAGTGGTAGTATGACGAGAGTGGAGGAGATTGACATCAAAATCGATTGTTTAGGGAGTAAACTAGATGTTTTGATAGTTGAAGGACTAAAGTGAACTTCGGACTGGAGGGACGAAAATGACTATTTTGCCAACTTCAATAGACTCTCAAGTGTTAGCAACGTTAGCAACATTAGAGCTTGTGTTTGTTGGGATGATAAACAAGCCAAATGGTAGGGATGACATTAGGTCGGGCAAGGTGTGGATGGAGAAATACCCTCTATAGAAAAAAAAAAATTATCTATCATGTAAAATTTCATAAATATCATGTAAAATTTAATAACCGCATTCGTACCTGTTGGTATGATTTTACACCCATATTTATACCTGGCGATTATGGTACTTGCATTTAGTACTTGTATCTACGAGTCAGATTATCACTAAAATAAATATATTTTTTTTTATACTTTTAGCATTATAAAGTAAAGCGACATTACCACATCATCTGTACTCATGGCCCACGGGTAAAATGTTGTACCCATGCAGCCGTGCTCTCTGCTCCCAGAAGGTAAAAAACGTTTGGACATCTAGAGCCCAGTTGTAAAAAGGTTTGGTTGAGGCTTTTCTCAAACACCAGGCCAAAGTACGTATTTGATTCATTCTAAACAGCATGCATACGGATACGTGTATCGGTATCAGATGGATACGGATACGCAGATACGCCATTTTTTCTAAAAATTACGATACGCGGATACATTTCACTATTTTTTGATATAAATAGATGAAAAAGATGATGTATATTTAGATTTTCAAAATAGTAGTAGGTTAGTAATTTTGTCAATACTTATAATTCTTTATCTCTTGCTCATCTTTCCATATTTTAATTTTTTTCCACACTCCAATAGCCAAGCATATCCATCATATTTTCAAAATTTAAAAGCCTATATAATACTAAGAGTCTTTAGTTTGTTATACCATCTTTAAAGAAATCAAGTAAAGATGTGTGTTTATATTGTCACGACAAGGTCACAACATAACCTAGATTTTCTTTTTATTTGAGATGCTTCATGGATACGTATCGGCCTAAATATTCGAAATTAGTAGGATACTTCAAGGATATATATCCACCGTGTATCCATCGAGTATCAGTATCAGATATGTATCTGATACGGGATACGGCACCCACTTGGAGTATCGGGGTATTGTAGGATTCATTCATTGGCTATATTCACCATTTGGCCAGGCTGGAAGGAACTAATGCACAGTTGCTCAGAAATGAATCCCTTCAGCCATTCTCGGTAGTGTTTGTCCCATCTACTCTTTTTTGTATGCTACCGCCCAAACCCTCGTATGCTACTGCCCAAACCCCCATCCCCAAACGAATGGGGATCCAAGATTATTTCAAATCAAAATTAAGCAATGGTTGGAGATATAAGTTCGATGTTCCTGAACAAAGACTTCTTTCTTCAAGTTTAAAAAATTATTAGAAAGTAAGTTAAACATATTTTTCTTCGATTCAAAAGGTTTTGCTACTACCTCGAGTACAATGGCTTGACATGGGTAAGTCAGGGGAACCTACTTATGAGATTACCATGGGATTACTTGATGTCAAGAAATATAACATAAATTTTATTCCAAGAAATTGGCACTTGAAACATAGGAATTTCACAGAAATCATACAAAAGATTACATATTATATTTTTAATCTAAGAAATTAGCACATTATTATGATATTTGTGCAACCATATAAAAAGTACGCATCAAGGACCATATAAAAAGTCCACATCAATATGACACATTTTTTTCCATCCATTTAAAAGTCCACATCAAGAACCATCCATGTTCAATATGATATGGGTAAAGAAACTAGTTATTTCAATAGTATTATTGAACCAAATATTTCAGAATAGTACTTCACACTATAGCTTGGTAAAAGCAAATAGAGATAACTCTCAAGACTACTAATTAACTACTACTCTTAAACTTCTGATGAGATAACACTGACAACGACATGAAAATCAACTATTGCTTGATTTTTTTTTCTTTTATGATGATGCCTTTGCCTCTTCAATTTTGCATATTAACTTGGAGGCACATTTTTGCAAACTAGGCAGTGACACCGGCCGTTGATCCCTCCTTTCACACACTTGGATTGCTTGAGTGAGACTTCACGTAGTTTCTTTTGAAGCCAACATTCGGACTTGCACATCCAGCCTTTACAAAACGGAATCCCCATAGTTACAGTACCACAAATGTCTGCAAATAAATAAACATGTACATGTCCACAAGTTATTTAACATCTTGATCATGTAAAACAAAAAGATTAGAAGATCATTTTACTCGAACAGAAAAGGAACATAGAATAAGGCAATCTGAATTATATATATATATATATCATCAACGAACACAACAGAAAAGAGATCAAAGAACACAAACCATTAGCTGAGATATAATCTGTTTGTAGCATGAGTGCCACCAAAAGAAGCCAGCAGCAAAGAGTAGCTTGTTTCGGATTCATCTTTTGGGCTTGTTTGGTAATTCGTATATGGAAAAATGGTAGGACGTACGCTGGTCCAAGCGTTACACTAACACACAAGAATGTGTATCTTTAGCAGCAGCCAGAGCCAGTATATATATAGCTTGCTAGGCTGATCTATCTTTCAGTCAGTCAAATTTGTAACTGCGTTAACAGCGTGGCTCATAGCATCCCTGATTTCTGTTTTTTTCCTTTCGTGGCCCCTATATCCTAGCAAACTGAAATCTAGTCTAAATGCTTTAATTTGACGGGGTTAGTTCATACCGCATGAAAGCAGGCATGCAGGATCATCAGTTGCCAGAAACAGTTCGTCAGGAAGTTCGGTTTCAGGGCTATTCTGAAGTTTCTTTCACGCTCGAGAATCGGTGAGTTCAGATCAAGCAGAGTTTAGAAAAGCAGTTGCGGACTGGAGACTTCTTTCTTCAAGTCTACAGAATTATAAATTATGATGATTAACAACTTTTTCTTCCATTCAGAAAGATTTGTATTTACCTAGTACAATGCCTTGACATCATGACAGGGAAATCTCAGAGGAACCGACTTCTGAGGGTAATGTAGGATTATAGAACATACGTTTATATATATTAAAAATATTATTTAGTTTAGGACAGAAAGTATTTTTTGACTCCAACTAGTCTAGGAAGGGAGTATGCCCAATATCTAGCCTATCTGAAGTGGCCTCCATATGCTACGTATGGCCAATATTCTGGCTCCAAAAGAAAGCTCAAACTAAACTAGAAAGAAGAATCCCAGAATATGCAGAAACTTAGGCTAGCTACACATAATTTGGTAAATTCCTTTGTGCTAGTGAAAATTAACAACATATAACATTTACATAATTTACTCCTTTTGATTTCAAGAGGGATATTAATTTCCTTTCCTTGTACAACTAAGTCACATTGTTCTTTTAAGCTGGTGCTAATACTATTATGTACCTGATGGAACTTAGAAAGCCTATGAAACAAAACCAGAAATCCCCAGAAATATGGATGAATTCGTGAAGGATATTGGCTAATCTCATTACAACTCAGGCACTAACCATTTCAATTGGTCAGATTAACATTTATCAACATTTATGAGTATCATATTCTGCCTCATCTGCCTCAGCTGTTACAGAACTAAATAAGCTCAAACCAGCAAAATGTCTTTTTTTTTTTTTCAAAATGTCCATGTCTATTTTTTTTTCTGCACACAGGTGAGTTGAGAAAACCACAGCATTTGTAGAGACGACAAGGAATACTTCTCTTGATGGAATGGAGAATTTGAGTGCTGCATCATACATCTCAATGACAACATAAGGATTCCAAAAATTGCAAGCAGCAAAGGTTCTGACAGGGAGATTGATTGTCAATCAGATATAAAATCATCATCAGCATCACATCCATTAGTTTCACTGCCAGCCCACGTACAGTGGAGTCCATCTTGAGGCTTCAGCCAGTCCAATTTCATAATACTATCCTAATCCTACAATGGAAGGATAACCAACCTAACCAAAGGTCACAGTGGCATAATCCTTCCTTCAGGCATTTTTCTGTCAACTCGGCCAATTCTGTGGGGTGGCCAGATTGTGTGTGTGACCCTGCCCTGCAACAGACCCATAGGAACCTGCAGGTACAAAGTGTTTTGGATGTTTAGTAACAAGATCACAGATGCCTAGAAATTCATCTGCTACATGTGCAAACAAGTATTTCATAATGAGTGCTGCTGGAGCCTGGGAGCCATTTGCTTGTCTCTTTAATAAAGGACAGAAAGATATGACCATAGTCAACAGAAATGAGGCACTGGCCTAATCTTTATACTTGCCCTCCCATGCTATTAGAATTAAAATAAAAAGGCTTGTAAGATATCACATGTATCATAATAAATCATGAGGAAAATATCATCAGAGAACATGAAGAGGATTGGAGATATTGAAGGCTACAAGGTAGTTTTTATCCACCAAACAAACTAAGAATGAAATTGGTAGTTGAACTGCTTAATTAATTTAAAGCAGCATCAGTTCTAGCAGTAGTTCATCAATAATTACACACGTCTGATGGTGGATGACATTAAAGCACCAATCGGCTCAAATGCCATCATGAGCCATGAGTTTCTCAACCCTTAAATAAATCTACATAGCACAACAAAATAGGGGGATACAAATTATATGAATATAATGAAATAGCATTGTGTTAATGGCTCAGATTTGTAAAGCATACAATTAACTTCCTCCAGTGGCCAAGATGCCAATTCAAGATGAAGATACATTCATCAAGATTAAAAACATCACTAGAAATAATTAATAAATAAAGGACTAAAATACCACTTGTAAAACACAACTAGACAGTCAGGGGTTCCTTTTTGCAATTCACAAGCAATTTATCCTAGGCTAACAACGCAGTTGTGTCCAGTAATGACATGAATAACTTACAGGGCCATAGGATCTCGAGTCAAAGCTGACGGCGGCATTGTCCCCTTCAACCCAGCAGTGGCCCTGCGGGATCTGCAGGATGTCCCTCTTCTCCGGGATCTGGATCCAATCCCCCGGCAGCGCAATCAGCCTCTTCACCATCAGTTCACGATGGTTCCTCGGCGATCTGCGACGAGCAACAGCGACGGCATCAACAACCAACCAAGAAACGCCCACGGACCCAGAGCCGGGCGGCGGCGACATCAACAACCAACCAAACCAAGAAACGCCCACGGGCCGGGAGGCGGGCGGCGGCGGCGACTTGACTTACCTGAAGACGACGACGTCGCCGCGGGAGAAGTCGTAGCGGTAGAGGCAGCGCTTCTCCACCAGAGCGCGCTCGGCCTGCTGCTGGTCGAAGGTGGGGTGCATGGAGGCGCCGTCCATGGTGACGACGGAGGCCCACCAGTCGGCGACGGTGAGGCCGATCACGCCGCCAGCGAAGCAGCTCTTCACGACCGGCCAAACGGTGGCCAAGGCTCTCGCCATGTGCGAAAAGAAAGAACCACCCCCGCGGGATGACAGCGCCTCCGCCGGCGATGCTCCGGTCAGGCAGGATGGGGATGGGGATGACAGCGTAGCAGGGTATACCAAGTTTTTTATTTTATTTTAGAGTCTTTTACCTGTGTGCCATTAAGAAAGTTGCACTATACCCTCATGTCACTCAAAAGTTTGAGCGCACCTGTGTGCCATCATCCATCTTTATTTTTCCCTCCATGCCATTCCGTCCAGTTGGTGCCGTTTGCTAGCCTTGACATGTGGGCCCGGTCAGTAAAAACGTCCAAAATACCCCTCTCTCACAGCCCCATTCTCTTCTTTCTTTCACTCTCGCCGGGGTGGGTCGGGTTGTCGGTGGCTTCAACATCTTCCTCGTCGAAGAAGCGGGGAGGGGCGGCGGCCGTCGGCCTACCGCGCCGTGCGTGCCGTGGCCGGCGATGGCTAGCTTGCTCACGGTCGGGGCGGGCTCGTGCGGCGAGCTGCCAAAGGCTGACCAGGCGGAGCAGGCATACGCCGCCCATGGGGTGCGCGGTGGAGCTCGCGCGAGCCGGCCATGGCGGTCGCGGCGCGGCATTCGCTGTCTTACGCCCATGGGGGCGCGGCGGGGCTGTGGCCGGCCATGGCGGCGCGGCGGCTCTCCAGCGGGAGGCCCATGGGGGACGCGGGCGGGCTCGCCGCTGCGCCCATGGGGGCTGCGGCGGAGTTCATGATGGCCGCCATGGCGGCGCGGCCTTCGTAGCGAGCAGCGCGGGCCGCGGGTGGAGCTTCGCATGCACGCCATGGCGGCCGCGGCGCGGCTTCGCACGCGCTGCCCATGGGGCCGCGGCGGAACTCCGCCGCTGGCTATGGCGCCGCGGCGGAGCCTCCCAAGCGCAGTTATGGCGCCGCATGGCGCAGCTTTCACGCGCACACGCCATGGCGGTTACAAAGCCGCCGCCAAGCACCGCCATGGTGAGCCGTGGCGGAGCTCAAGGCGAGCCGGCCATGGCGGCCGCGTGAAGCTCGGGGAACGCTTTGCCGCTCATGGCGGCCGCGATGGAGCTCCCGTGGCGCTGCGCCCATGGTGGGTCGCCGCAGAGCTCAGCCCCCTCTGCTGCACGCTCCTGAGATGGAGAGAAGAAAGAGAAAGAGAGAAGGGAAGAGGAAGAGGAGAGAATGGGCCCCACTATAGGGCAAGGTGGTCCTTTCACTCACCTAGTTGACACCGCCGCCTACTCTAAAAACGGACGGAATGGCATGGAGGGAAAAACAAAGATGGATGATGGCACACAGGTGCGCTCAAACTTTCGAGTGGCATGAGGGTCTAGTGCAACTTTTTTAATGGCACATAGGTAAAAGTCTCTTTATTTTAGGGGTATACCAAGTTTTTTATGACTGCGAACAGCCCGGTAAATGTAACTTTGTCCAATACTTAATTAATTGAATGGCCTTGTTTAGATTGCATAAAAAGGTGAAATTTTTCAACTTTATAACTGTAGCATGTTTTATTTGTATGTGATAAATATTATCTAATAATGGACCAACTAGACTTAAAAGATTCGTCTCATGATGTACAACTAAACTGTGTAATTAGTTATTTTTTACTTGCATTTAATGCTTCATATATGCAGGTTAAAACTTGATGTAATAGAGAGAGTGAAAAAAATCTTGAATCTAAATAAGGCCTATATTAATCAAACTATGTTCAATACACATTATTGAGTAGAGGAAAATTGCTCCATACATTGTGGTCTTTTCATTTTAACTGACAATAATTAACTAGCAAAATTACACGTACGTTGCAACGGAATACTTGTAGGATTATAGGAATTAGAATCTCTATCATCGCTCGATATGAGTTATTCTAAACTTCTAACTTGTATAAGCGGCAGGTCATAAGTTCAAGGCACATACGTGATATGTGTAACCCAATATGTATTTAAATTAGACTTTATATTTATCATAAGCCTGAGTCATTAGGAAAGGAAACATGGATGGCGTGACTGTAGTTTGGGAAGTAAAAAAAATTATAATGGAACTCTCTACTGTCTAAGTAGTTAGAGAGAGAAGGACAAAAATAAGAGAAGAAATTTTACCTATTTAACAATAAACATATAAAAAGTATTATACAAGTATAGATAATAGGTGGCAAATCCACATCATACTGTTCTACAATTATGTTCGGACATGGCATGAATACAGGGCATCACTTACTCGTCGTTACTAAACAATTTAACATCCATGATTATAAAGTTAGTAAACCTCTGTTCTTTTGGACAGAGTTGAGATCAAACTTTTGAACTTTGATTATGAATGAAAATACCAAGTCCAAATATACTATAGGGTAATATATACAGATTGGTCTTCCAATGTGTTTTATAAAACATTATTTATAATGCATTCGATTACATGGTTAGCAAAGGATGTTGAAATGGATACTAAACAATAATGCATTCGATGAAATGGTTAGCAAGGAATGCACTCAAGCTGTGTCGTTATTACAACCTCATAATTGGATATAAATCTTCATATTGCTGTGTTTTCTTATGAAACAGGAGGGATCGTCCCATGAACTTTTATTAATAAAACTTTGAAAAGAGTTACAAAGATCCAAGCTCTAAACTCAAGAAACAAAAAAAAAGATACAACGACAATCATAAGAATTAAACAAAGTTGTCAAGCCATTAAACATAGGCTGATAATTATTCCTAGCTCTTATTTTAACTAGAGCTAATTCTTTTCAAAAGGTAAACAAACTTGCAAGAGCCCACTGAGTGTTGAGGATTTCTAAAGATGATTTCATTCTTGGGAGCCCAAATGGCCCAGCACATAGATACAATGATTCCATAAAAAAAAATGCCTTTGAATATAATTCCTGAAAGCAGAAATGGTTTGCAGCAAATTAACTTGAATGAGATGAGACAACCCTAAGACAGCTGTGAAAGAAGAGATGCATTAGAGATTCTTCAATGCCCAAATGGCAGAGCACACAATTATAACTTTCTAATTCTGTGGTTTTCCTTCTAAGTTCATGGGTATTCATCCATTATTATCGTGTCATGCTAGACTACACAAACTATGAAATTAAGATGTGCAAGCATATGAAGAGTGAAGACTGGTGTATTCCAATCATCATGAATAATATTGGCTACCAAAACCTGTTCGCGAAAAAGGCACCTTTGTCGTCCTTCTGGTGCTAATGTGTTTGATGAGTACCAAGCCATGCTTGGGGATCCTTTGTCGACATCCAAGTGTGAGGCAATCCGATGTTGTCCTTGGCAAGAGCAAACCTGGAGGAAGTCATCCTGGCCGACAAGGCTATAGCTCAAAGACATGTAGGCAGGATTTAGGCGCATGAGGTCACTAACTCTTCTTTGTAATAGCAAGTTGTAGGCTTTGTTTCCTTCTTTCAGTTGTGTTGGACAGTTGCCCGGTAACCACCAGGCAGGGGAGCCCGGTTGGGCTGCAGCCCCCCTCATGGGCCAGATAAATTAGTAGCAGTACTATTGTTCTATTTTTTTTTTCAATTTTCTATTTTGAATGTTTAGTGATGTACTATTGTTTTTTTAGCACTGGAAATCGATAGTATCATCTATGTTCTTTGTTATATCTCTTAGAGCCTTAGGGTGTGTTTGGTTCGTTTCCTGCATGTCTAGCAAAACTAAGGCAGGCTAGCCTAAACCTGTCCCTAGCAAACCAAGCTATAGTTGTTTGGTTGTTTGCGCCATCTAAACCTGGCTAGCCTCAGAGTGTGTTTGGTTGTTAGTTTGTTTCGATACAGTCACCTATTCTTCAAATTGGTATGTTTACCACCGTTCAGGAATTTCATCGAACGATTGATGGGCATCAGGCATTTCGTCCAACTGTTGAATAATTGATGGGCAGGCACACAACACGCGAGGGCCATGAACCAACAAGCAAGCAATCAAAGAAAACAAACAATCGATTGCGAGCACGACAGGCCAAAGGTGCTGGCAAGCATGTGGAGCGAGCACGACGAGCCCCGCCGATGCCCGCTAGCTACAAATCCCCTGCTCTTGTCAGCTACTGATGCTCGACGACAGCCGCCATGGCGCGCGCCAGCAGCTCCTGCATCAGGCCGTGGCCGCCCTTGCCTACGTGCATCAGGTTCTACATCTGCGTTGACGAACGAAAAAGAAGGCCTTCACATATGAATGAACTAGCTAGACAAAATGACGAGCCCCACCGGATGCCGCCAGCTACGAATCCCCTGCTCTTGCCAGCTACGGATGCACGACGAGGCTTCCACGGGATGTGGCGCTGCCGGTGCGCAGCACGAGCGCGGGCAAGCCCATCCTCTTGGCCACCCGGAACACTGGGAGCAAGTGCGGGTCAACGACGAGGCACACCGACGGCATCCCCGTCGTACTCGTCCTCCTCCTGTACGGCGGCAAGGCGGTCATGGAAGTCGGGCTCGCACGCGGGGCCGAGCGGGAGGATGTGCGCCGCGATGTCCTCGATGGCGGCGGGAGGAAGACGGTGATGGCGAACCTGTAGGCGGTGACGAGAATGACGGACGAGCTGGCTCATGCCTGGCAGGAGAACGGCCGAATCGGCCGTTCAATCCTAGTCTGGCTATCAGTGTACGGATGGCTCCAGGTAGCCAGGCTTCAACTTCATTCCAGGCAACCAAACAGTCTAAAACTGACTCCAGGTAGTACAGGGC